>JAVXUP010001876.1:0-182736 GCA_033070095.1 Escallonia herrerae | reverse complement strand
GGGCAAAGTAGCATAATAGCCTACTTGTTAGCAATAAAAATGCAATTCCATAATCTCTTTCACCTAGCTACATGGACCCGAACCCACAGTTGAGCCCATGAGTTATGTCTGACCGGCCCACAACTACGGCTTTGTCTTGCTTTACTCTCTAAAACCAATACAAGTTGCATCGGAAACCAAAACTATAATTCAATGTAAAATATCACTACATTCCTTCTTATCTATGGGTAAAGTCCGGTGCAATTAGTTAAATGTTATTTTATTACAATGCATTCAATTTCCTTAGGTGACTCTTACTATGATGTAATAGTAAAGGTGTCAATTCGTGCAATTATTTGGTGAGAATAATAGGTTATAAGACAATATATGTAAAAAAATAATAATAATACAAGAAAATCAGATAAAATTCAAAAGCAAAATGCAATTCTGTATTCTTTTTCGATAAGGCTTTCTGCATAACTTTGAAACTCATAAAGCTTAATAAATAATTTGATTGAAGAAAAGGTTCGAAGCAGCATAATAAGCGTAATCGTTATAAACAAAATATGCAATTTTTTATTCTCTTTCAATTTGTCCGGTGGTTAAAGTTAGGCCTGGATTTTAACTATAATGATCATCACATTTCATCCTTGTGACGGTACGGCATTTTAACAGTTTTCACAAGATTACATAATTAAGCTAACTTTAAACTTGCAGGTACTATTCCCGCAGCGATCTTCAACATATCTACACTGCAAATCCTGTCAACTCCATTCAATCAACTTTCGGGAGCACTGCCGTTGTATACGAGCCATCAACTAGCCAACCTTGAAATGCTTTATCTTGAATACAATACCTTGACTGGAAATTTACCCGAATCAATTTCAAATGCTTCAAAACTCACTATCCTAGACCTAATGGGTAACCATTTCAGTGGTATAATCCCTGACTCACTTGGTACTCTGGGACTCCTGGAGGACCTTAATCTGGCGGAGAACAATTTCATCAATGAACCATCATCTCCAGAATTGAGTTTCATCACTTCCTTGACAAACTGCAAAAAACTAAGACTCTTGGCGATTAATGATAATCCTATAGTTGGCACCCTTCCAGTTTCTATTGGAAATTTATCCGCTTCTTTCCAAAATTTTTATGCATACAGATGTAGAATCAAAGGAACCATTCGTAACGAGATTAGTAACTTGAGTAGTTTGGTTACGTTAAGTCTATATGGAAATGACTTGAGTGGATCTATTCCAAATACCATCAAAGGTTTACAGAAGATTCAAGGGATAGACGTTCAAGATAATAAGCTGCGAGGGTCTATTCCAAATGGCCTTTGTCAACTCCCTAATTTGAATGTCGTATACTTGAGTACCAACCAACTTTCCGGTCTGGTGCCAGCATGCTTATCTAACATCAGTTCTCTAAGAGACCTTAATCTAAGTTCCAACAAATTATCTTCTAGTTTACCGGCAAGTTTAGGAGACCTTAAGGATCTACTAACATTCGATGTATCGTTCAATTCTTTGCATGGAAGTCTACCATCTGAAATTGGGAATCTAAAGGCTCTTACGCTATTAGATCTATCATATAATAATTTCTGTGGCGATATACCTGGCAGCATTGGAGATCTGCAGAATTTGGTCAATCTTTCTTTGGGAAATAATGAATTGATGGGGACTATTCCGGAGACATTTCAATCTTTAGTGAGCCTAGAAATCTTGGACTTGTCTCACAACAACCTCTCAGGCGTAATTCCCAAGTCTTTAGACAAACTCTTGTATCTCAAATACTTTAATGTGGCTTACAATAATTTACATGGAGAAATCCCAAGTGGTGGACAGTTCGGACACTTTACAAGCCAATCATTCCTGCCAAATGAAGCTTTATGTGGTGCGACTCAATTTGGTGTTCGTCCATGCAAAACCAATTCTGTTGGTCGACTGAGGACACTTAAAAAGGTGGTGATTATATGTGTTTCATCTGCAATTTCTTTGATTGTGCTTCTCTTCACATTTATACTTCTGTGGATAAGATGCCAAAAGAGCAAGAGACTTCCCATAGAAATTGATCTACAGCCAGTGGTGGAACATCGTAGAATCACTCACCAAGAAATACTAGAAGCAACTGATGGGTTTGATGAAAGCAATTTACTTGGTAATGGAAGTTTTGGATCAGTATACAAAGGGATACTTTTTGATGGGATGGTTGTGGCCATAAAGGTATTCAAATTGCAACAAGAAAGAGCCCTTAAAAGCTTTCACGTGGAATGTGACGTAATCCGCAATGTTCGCCATAGAAATCTTATCAAAATCGTCACAAGTTGCTCCAACCCTGAGTTCAAAGCCTTAATACTTGAATATATGCCAAATGGGAGCTTAGAGAAGTGGTTGTATTCTTACAGTTATGTCCTAGATATATTGCAAAGGTTGGACATTATGATTGATCTGGCTTGTGCATTAGACTATCTTCATCATGGTTGTGCACCACCTATAGTTCACTGTGACCTGAAGCCTAGCAATATCTTGCTCGACGAAAATATGATCGGGCACCTGAGTGACTTTGGAATCACAAAGCTGTTAAATGAGGAAGAGCTGGTGGCACATACTATGACCCTTGGAACCATTGGATATATAGCACCAGGTGATACACATTACTTTTCAATTTCATCCACTCAAAGAAAAACTAACTAGACTTCTGTTTCCAACTCTATTGTATTTCCTTATTATTCTCTTCATTCTTTTGATATGTTATCATATGTAGAATATGGGTTGGGAGGATCGGTATCCAGAAGCTGCGATGTTTACAGCTATGGAATTATGCTGATGGAGACGTTTACTGGGAAGAGGCCCACTGCTGAAATGTTTGCCGGACATATGACCCTAAAGTGCTGGGTGAAGGAGTCGCTTCCAAGTGCAGTAATTCAGGTAATAGATAGGAATTTGCTGAGGCAAGAGAGTGAAAATTCATTGGCGGATGTGGACTGTGTATCATCCATATTGATGTTGGCTTTGGACTGTGCTGCTGAATCACCAGAGCAAAGAATCGACATGAAAGATGTCTTGGCAACGCTAAAGAAAATCAAAGGTAATTATCTTAAAGGGAGGTGCTAGCTAAAAGTATCCAGGGTGCACCACAATAAGCAATGTGATGATGTTATAAATCTCCAGAAGACACCAGGAAGGCTACCAGTGTCCATATAATCATATGTGATGTAAGGTTCTTCCATGTTTTGTTTCCAGCAGGTTTGAGTTTTGGCTTCATTTATAAGTTTCTCATCCAGCTTCATTGCTGGACTCTGTTTCACTTCTCATCCGGTCGAATCCTTGCTATTGAAGAACCATTGTGTTTTGAATACCAGTGCATGAAGTATCAAGGTGATAAATTGTTATCACCTTGAGAGGTCATTCCAATGTTCAAAATGAGAAAGGCCGAAGACTTCAGCCATTTTGTTTGAAAATATACAATGATTGGTTGGCATAGTTAATTATGAGCACAAACAAGAAAAATGAAGAGAAAAACTCTTAAGATTTGATGACTTTGATGCCACATATCTTAACGTATCGAACGAACCTCAAACAGTGACTTGGATCGGTCAAGGAGTGACTGACTAGTGTCTACTCAAACTAAAGAAAAGGGGTCACTTGATAGTAACAGTATTAGAATGCCAATGCTGTTACTGCTACTGGATAAGGATCATTTTCATTAGCATCATTCATTTCTTTTCTTGCATCATTCAAGGTCGAGGGTGTCCAAAGCCTTCATTTAGATACAGAAGGTATATAATTTGGATAATCGTACTCCCTCGACATTAGTAGGCAGCATTCTTAAAAACATTGAAAATCTCTCATTCCTTGTTTCCCTCGACATTTGAAACAATAGTTTTTGCGGCCATTTGCTTGATGAGTTGGCTCATTTGCAGCGACGAGAAGAAATATATTTGGATGACAACAAATATTTATGGCCGAATTCCACCTAGTCGATCTATGTAGATGTTCCAGACTTCAATTCATGTCATTGACGTTTAATAAATTCAGAGGATCGAAACCAAGTGAGATTGGGGACTTAGAAATGCCTAAAGCTGGAGTAATTAGATTTACAGGTAGCACTCCAGCAGCGATCCATAACTCGTCAACACTATGAGCAAATGGACTTGCAGGCAATCACTTCTCAGGAGTACTACCATGATTTGTAGGCAATGCTTTGCCCAATCTAAAGCAACTCCTACTTGGAGGAAATGAGTTCACCGTAAATGTACCAGAGTCCATCGCAAATGCCCCTAAACTCCATTGACTAGACCTTTTTTTGAACCAATTTACTGGTACAGTTCACTATTCACTTGGTAAGTTAGGAGCCCTGGAACAACTTCGGTTAGGAGGAAATAATCTCATTGGAGAATTGCAGGAAATTTAAAGCATTAGCTTTTCAGGAAAATCCTCTTAATGACATCCTTCCAGACTTCTGTTGGAAATCTCTCGACCCTTAAGATATCTTTGCAGTCAACTGGTCCTCTGCTAGTCCTATTTGCCACTGGATTGGTGTCACTTGCAGCCGTCGCCACAGAAGAGTTGCAGCTTTGAATCTTGCAAAGAGGGGACTGGAAGGCAGCATTCCACCAAACACCATACTGGAAATCTCTCATTCCTTGTTTCTCTCAACCTTAGCAACAACAGTTTTCGTGGCCATCTGCCCGATGAGTGTGATAGCTTGCAGCAACTAGAAGGTATTAATTTGACTGACAATTGTTGCTGTGGCCAACTTCCAGCAGTCTATGCAAATATTCCACGCTTCAGTTGATTTCATTGGCGTTTAACAAATTCAGTGGACCAAAGCCAAGAGAGATTGAGAATCTAACAATGCTCAAACTGTTATACCTTGGCAATCATGACTTGACAGGTACAAGATAGTTTTTTGCTTTTGATTCTATTTTCTTACTAAAGTCTTTGTTAGTCTAACTTTACACTAATGGTTGGATCCTCTGCAGTTACATAGAGGTGCAGTCAGCTGCCAAGTTTTGCTAAAATGTGTAACTGATCTCATCGTTCTTTATTCCAGGCATCTTCCCTCCTCCTTTATGTAATATGTCAAAGCTCGAACTGGTTTTATTGCCTAAAAACAATCTCACTGTAGCCATACTAACAGAGATTGGGAATCTCAAACTGCTTAAGATGTTATATCTTGAATATAACTTCACAGGTATGAGTATGATCTACTACGACTTTTACACTTACTAGCCTGCAATTCTGTTTTCATGCTTAAGGGGGTTCCAAATCACAAAATTTGATGTTTACGAAGGAAACAAAGTTAGGAATAAAAAAGTTAAAGGATTAGACAGACCAATAAAAGAAGAAATCTCTCTTACTTGGTAGTTGTTAAGGATTCAAGACAGAGGTTTAATGCCATATTTTCAGCATTTTCCTAGCATGTCCAAGATGTGGTTCATCCATTTTCCTTCATCTTTTACTCTTAAAGCATTCATGGCTTCAGCAACACTAGAAGCTCTGGTAAGTGGCAAATAGTTCATGAGTAATAAAAGCTAGATGAGATTAATTAGGCCAACGAGGAGCCACGGGAACTAATGTGCCTAAACCTTCTGCCAAGGTGAAGCTATACATTTGCATTAACTAGGAGAAAGGTTTAAAGCTTTCAAGATTAGTTAAAGGAATGAGGGCACAGGAGAGTCCTGCATTTTTTGCCGATCTGGTAGCCCACAAAAGCTCAGGGAGAGAGGGTCTTTGATCAGATTTTTTGTTCCATTGCATTGGATGTTAACCGATAAATTAAAATTCATCCCCAACGATAGTACGCGATGTTTGAACCTGCACTCCACTGTTTGCAGGTATAATACCAGAAGTGATTGGTAACCTCTTAGCGGAGGTAATATAAACTTGGGAGCAAATCATTTTAGAGGCGATATTCCAGCAACATTCTTTAATTTATCTACACTACAAGGAGTTGGAACTGCAGGCAATCACTTATTAAGGGTGCTGCTGTCATTAGTAGGCCAGACACTACCCAATCTTGAACAGCTCTTACTTGGAGCAAAATAACTTCACTGGAAGTTTACCTGAGTCTATCAGAAATGCTTCAAAACTCTATAGAATAGACCTTATTTCAAACAAGTTCACTGGTATAATTCCCAACTCATTCGGTAACTTAGTATCCCGGGAAGAACTTCGTCTAGGAGAAAAATAATTTATTGGAGAATCATCGTCACGGGAATTGAGCTTCCTCACTTTCTTGACGGGTTGCAGGAATTAGAAGTGTTGGCTCTTCAGGCAAATCCTCTTAATGGCATCATTCCTGTTTCTGCTGGAAATCTGTTGACTTCTTTGGAGCAAATAGCTGCAGGTGGCTGTGGAATCAAGGGACCGTTCCTAGTGAAATTGGTAATTTAAGCAGTTTGGCGTATTTAAATCTATCTGCATATGACTTGATTGGGCCTGTTCCAGTGACTCAAAGGGATGCAGAAGCTTCAAGTTCTATTTCTTAGCACCAACAAGATACAAGGATCAAATCCCAAAGAGTTATGTCCTTTATCCAACTTGATTACATTCTATATGGAGTAAACCATATATTTGGTCCAGTGCCGGCATGTTTATGGAATGTTACTTCTCTAAGGTACCTTTATCTGGTTATAACTTCACGAGTGGCCTTATACCCTCCGCAACTGCAAGTCTAAATGTAGTTACCTTAATGGATCCATCATTTAATCAATTTTCCGGCAACATACCAAGCACCAACAAGGACCTATTCCCGACAGATTTAAATCTTTGGTAAGCCTGAAAATATTGGATTTGAGTGATAACAACGCTCTGGCATAATTCCTAAGTCCACGATTGAACTCTCACACCTTAGATACTTTAATTCAATACCTCAAATGGAGATATTCCAACTAGGGGACCTTTCGAATATTTTACAAGCCAATCTTTCGTCTTGGTGTTCCACCATGTAATAATATTATGGTTAATCAATCAAAGACAAGTAGGAAGGCGGTACTTGTATGTGTACTCTCTGCAGTTTCACTGATAGTGCATGTCATGACATTGGTGTGTGTGCTGATAAGACACTGGAAAGTAAGAGAGTTGAACATAAAATCCATGTTCAGCCTACAACAATACATAGAAGAATCAGTTGCCATGACATTCTTGTAGCAGCAAATGGATTCTCGGAAAGCAACCTACTTGGCAGTGGAAGTTTTGGATCACTTTTATTGGGGAGTACTGTCAGATAGGATTGTTGCAGCCATAAAGGTATTCCAAGTGGATCAAGAGAGGTCTCTCAAAAGTTTTCAGATAGAAAGTGAAGTTATTCGCAACACTTGTCATTGAAATCTCATGACGATAATGGATCTCCAACTATTGTTCATCTAGATCTTCAAATCAAATTTTCTTATATCAGATTGCCTACATTATTTATCTCCAACTATTGTTCGTCTAGATCTTCTATCTTTTCTTCCAATGAATCATGTGTTTTATGCAGAATATGGATCAGAAGGATCAGTATCCACATGGTGCGATGTTTACAGCTATGGAAATATGCTAATGGAAATGCTCACTAGGAAGAAGCGCACGGATGATACTAAAGCATTTGGTGAAGGAGACACTGCCTGATAGGATAATGGAGATTATAAATGCCAATTTGCTAGGGCAAGAGGGACAATACTACTCAGCAAAGCTGGAGTGTGTATCTTCAGTGATGGTGTTAGCATTGAGTATTCTGCAGAATCACTGGACCAGAGGATCAACATGAACAACATACTGGAAAAGCTCAAGAAGATTCGAGCTAAGGTTGTATCTAATCTTGAAGCAACTGAAATTAAAAAGCATCACAGCTACCTAAAGAAAACAGTAATTGCATTTGAAAGTTTCTGCAATTCGATTTTGCTTATCTGGTAATCCTTCGTGCATTTGGCTCTTGTCGTATCAGGCTCATTGGCAGCATAAGCTGATTCTGCTGCAGCTTACCCAAATTTTCCCAGTTTCGTCATGCACTCCAGTGCGATACAATAGCCAAAATGTGCAAAACATTGTCCAATGAAAAATTTCTTATGAGTTTCTAAGATCTTGCAAGTGATGCAGCACTGCCTTCCTGAAAAACAAGCAAGGCTCAGAATTTTGTAGGAATTACTTTTCTTTCTATCAAGATTAGTCCGATGGTCTGCACCAACTGATATAGATATGTGTATAACAAGTCTAAGTCTATAAATGTTCAAAATGAATGGATTCATACTCTCTCCATAAGAACTTTGAGAGCTTAATTTTTTATGAAACGAGATGACATCGCTGTTGAGGTTAACAAGATAATCATGTTGATTAAACTACTTTAAAGGACAACTGCCAAGTACAATGTTCACTTCTGACATTTATGAGTCAACTAGAGTGAGCAGCTTCATTGTGATAAAACATAAGCAGCAAGAAATGGAGAGAATCAAGAGATTGCAGAAGATAATTAAGTTGAGAAGAGAAGGCAGTTTGGCAGGGAATGGAAGTAGCCAAGGCAGTTTTGAAACACTACATCTTGTTGAATAGAATACATAATGCGCGATATACAACATTGCAATGAACAGCTAGACATTGACTTTTTCCATAGTCTTAAGGATCTGCAATGAGTACCAAGTACAATGCAGAGTGTACATTACTCTGATGCACAGTTGCAGATGAGTAGTCATCTCAACCAAGATTTCACTTTTCCAAAGAAAAATCAGATGCACACTCAGGGTCTTCCAAACTGATGCAATGTTACATCGCTTGTTGTTGTTAGTGCAAAGTCCATATTTGTTGCCCAAAAAAACAGACTTTGCTACCGAAGTGATTCAGTAACTTTACATCCGCTGAAGTGATTTACCGGCCTTTTTCTGAACGATTATAGAAGTTGATCCGGCTCATCTAGCTAGGGCCGTAACCGAGCTTGCAGGTATGAGGACCATTGTGATTTAATTTTTGGGACTCGTTCGCTCAAATATGAGTACATTGGTATTCCATTGGTTTCATTAAAATATTTTCCTTTAACTTAGGGTCTGTTTGACAACATTATAGTTTTTATTTTTTGTTTTCTATAAAATGAAAAGGAAAAATTAGAATTAGAGGGGATTTGGAGTTAAATACTTGTAGATGAGGTTTTTTTTTTTTTTTTTAAATTGTGAAAAAGGGGGGTCACTTTTGAAAATTTTTGAAAAAGGGGATTAGTTGGGAAAAAAGAGTTTCTTTTAAATCTTGACTTTTCCATTTCCCAAATTACCCCTCCCTTTGTTTGTCTCTGCATACAACACTTTTAGAAATCGCGACTTCAAAGTAGAAATTGCGGTTTTGAACAACTTTTTTAGTGTGTGTGTGTGTGTGTATATATATATATATATATATATATATATATATATATATATATATATGTTTTCCCTTTTAAATTACGGAGAAAATGAAAAAAAAATGAAAACATGGTTTGGACCACGTTTTCTATTTAAAGTCGTGGTTCTGAACCATGTTTTCTATTTAAAATCGTGGTTCTGAACCACGTTTTCTACTAAACCTCGATTTTTACTTTGAGACCGTAGTTTCAAACCGCGATTTTCAAAAGTGTTGTATGTGGGACAAACAGGGAAGAGGTAATTTGGGGAATGGAAAATCATCATTGGAAAAAAAAAAATCACTTTTTCACAAGTCACTCCCTTTTTTCAGAGATTTCTAATAGTTGCCCTACATTTTCACAATTTTTTAAAAAAAATACCCCACTATCCCCAAAAGTTTTATCCCAAAACCCACATTTTTCTAATTTTCTCAAAAGAAAATCAAAACTAGTTGTGATTTTTGTTTTGAAAAAAAAAACAAGTAGAGGCTTGTGATGTTGTCCGCTTTATGCGATGGTGGTTGCGATGATGTCTGCTTGGTCGATGTGATGCAAAGGTGGAACAGATTCGTGCGGTGGCGATGGTGGTGGGGTGGCGGCGATATGGCAGATATGCCGATGGTAATGGCGGGATTGTGGCGGCAATGTAAGAGATTTGTGGGCGTGACAGCAGTAGGGTGGTGACGGTGTGGGGCAGATCTGTGGTGGCGCGACAGTGGGGTGACGCACGGTGGGGTGGTTGGGGCAAACGCGGGGTGATGACGGTGGTGGTTTGCTAGTGGTAGTGGCGGTGAGAGCTTAGAGGGTAAGTAGTAGTAGTTGTGAAAGTGATGACATGAAATGATTTTTTTTAAGTGTGGATAGCAAATTGCTTCTGATGAAATTTGATGATTAAATCCCAAAACAAAAACCTATATAAACCTGACTTTAGTCACCATTTTTTTGTACCGAGAAATTCTTAATCCAACGGTTTGGTGCAGAATGCAATGTTAGTTGGAAAGGTCCCGCCAAGCCCAGATCATATTATATCTTGTTACTTTCTCAATACAAACTGCCTTTCATGGCGATTTAGAGGCTTGGCCCTTTCTCCTCCACAATTCAACCAGAAAACAAACTCAAAATCCACAATCCAAACTTCACTGTGTTGGGTGGGAAGTAGTTGTTTCAGATGTGATTCTTCACCTGTATTATATATCAGGTTAGTTTCTATCTATGTTGTTCCTACTTGGCTTAAATTCCACTCATCTTCAACCCCCGCACACACACGCATTGTTGTTACATATCATCATCACCCACTTCTTCAGCTTTACTCTAAATTTCGAGTTTGATGTTTCCATCTCATCTAGTTCCTTTTCACAAAATTTTCCCACCAAACTCTAATTCCTATAGACTGCTTTTCTCTCTCTGTGTGTGCTTGTGTGTGGGTGTGTTTTTGTGTGAGTGTGAGTGTGTGAGAGAGAGAAACGCATAGACAGAGAGTACATAATAATATCCGCCAATCCTGGGTTTCTATTGAATATACTAGAATTGGATCAAGTGTAAGCTATATTACATTAAAGTTGAAACCATAATCTTCTGATATATAGTCTGCTAGTTATAAGTTAAATGGGAAAGCAAGGGTTTCCTAGGAGTCCGCGTCCGCAGCATACAAACATTAATCTACCATTTGAATTGAAAGATATGCAAAAAAGTGGTGATCCTTCTACAGGGAAGAGGGTGGCGGGCGGAGACTGCCAATGGAACAAGGTTGTTCTGTTCCATGGTTTAAGGAATGATTCTGCAAAATTCGGTGCTTACAAGGGTGGTTATCCTGGGAAAAGGCACGTTCGTTCGATTATCTTCACAATTGCGTTGATGGGTTTTCTTTTTCTTTTGGATTCTCTTTTGATATCTGTTTTTGATCCTGCAAGTCTCAAGTCTAGTTCAACCCCAAGGAAATCAACAGGAAAACAGGTAACATATCACCCAATTTTGTTTTTTTATGTTTCTATTGTGTTATGAGACCATTATTCTTTATATATGTTCAATCTTTGTACTTAAAACTTGAAAGGCCAAACTTGTGTCTCTTGATGTATTCTCTATGCTCCTTCACTTTTTTGTCAACTTGCATTGGTATAATTAGTTAGTAAGTTGTCAGGATCATACATTACATCTTGTGGATGCTGAATTCTACAGTATGTAATCGGTAACTTTGAATTGCATGTCAGTTTATTTCGGTAAACAACTTTCAGGACATATTTTAGTAAGTGATTTTTCTGTGCTGTCTCATCAGAAGTTGACAATGTTGATGCAAAAGTGGGATACTCTGGATGTGGAACAAAATTTGCGCAAATCTAGTTGCTTTTCTTCTCATGATAGATTAAGTAATTAATGTTAACTTATTAATAGAAACTTATGAATGTCAATAAGCAAGGGGCCTAATCACATTCCTCAGGAAATTTGTACATCAATGGTCTTTTTCATACGGTGGACTGACAGTTCTATTTTCTATGGTATACTCATTCTAATGCTTATTCATATTTAATAGGTAAGTAGGTTTTGTCTTATTATCGCGGTTAGCAGCAACGATTATATGCCATATGCAAGCTATTCCACTTCCTTCAGTATGTGCATTTTAGTTTTGTTTTTTCTCGTTCTTGCATCATGGACCAACTTTGATGCCATTGTTACACCAGTCCTATTGAACCCCTTACTCCTTCCTAATCTAACACTTCCTTGTTTATTGTGTTTCTATGACCTGTTTTAGTAATTAGCTTTCTTATATTCTTAAGCTGGTTGGACCTTTTTGGAATGTTATTTATAAATCAAATACTGTACAGAGTTTTTCAAGCCAGGTTTACCAGAATATGCAAAAGTGGAACTAATAGCCATCTAGTAGTTGCAAACTTGGAGCTATATATGATGGACAGGTACCAACTAATGGATTAACTGCCTGTGTGTTTGAAGGGAAGTACAGATGCTCACGATAACAATAAAAAAGCTGCAGTACAGATGTATGACCGACTTCTAACTTTGGCTTCTAGTGCTCTTATAGAGGTTTGATCCATATTCTGGTTTGCATGTACTATCCATAAGCATGTCAGAAACTCAGAACAGATAATAAAATTTTAAAATTTCATATGTTGATGCCACAGAGAGAGTTTAAGAAAGATACACAAAGTTGTGGGAGGAACCATATCCTCAGGCATCATTATGGAGACCTTGTGCTGATAGAGAAGCGCCAAAAAGTGCAGGTATTGTGCGATTCTACATAATCTTATTGAGCATTACTTGTTTCAACTCTTACGTCACAGGAATTATTTATTCTGGTGGCTCAAGTGCGCTGTAATAAGTTAAAGTTGTTGGGGCAGGAAAACTTAAAAACAGCACTGGCTTTATACTGATCAGCGCGAATGGAGGTCTGAATCAACAACGAGTTGCTGTAAGTATGCAGTTTTGTCTGTACCTTTTTAGTCATGAATTTCAGTGCTCAATAATGTGTTTGTACTCTGATATCGATTAAATAGCCTATACACCTTTTTGCTATGCTTTGTGGATACCTAATTGCATTTTCATCAACTAGGCCTGTGGGTTGGTATTGATCAGAGAGTTTTTTGAATCTTATACCAGGTGTAGCTGTGTATTTGGGCAAGTGTTCACTTAGTTGGCTGATCTTTAATCTTTCAAAGCCATGTGCAATATGCTAGCTGCCTAAGTTGTACATTCTGAAGTGGAAAGTAGTCAAAGTGAAGATAAGATAGTGGGTGAAGCAAAATTCTTTTTAAAATAAATTGGTTCTCTGCAGAGAAGAGAAGCCTTTTGATTTATTGATAGCGGTACTGCCCAGATTTTTGCAGGTTAATCATTATAAGGACTAAGTCCTGCATTATTAGCAATTTCATGAGTAAACATCGGCCATCTCAAAGTCGTATTGTCATTCAAGTGTACAGTGGTTCTTGCCATTTCTTTAATACATGACCAAGTATCCTGAGTTTCACTCTGAGTACTCCAGAGGGATGCATGTTCCGCCAGTGACAAGCAGATATGAAAACCGAGATGAGGGTTAAAGAATTCATATTGGTCATAAGCTAATATTTATTAGGTTCCTGTTCATGACAAACAACTTCATGTTGATAATTTTTGAAGACTGAGAGCTTCCTAGAGTACTTGAAACCGAATATCCTGGACTAGATATTGTGAAGTTGCAACTGGGAGAAGCTTAAGCTGCGTAGTCTACAGAAAGGGGGAGACGTAACTATCTGTTAAGGTTGTTCAGTTATCCCAAAGCCCACTCCGAAGAAGAGGGTCGCATGATAGTGTTTTATATCAACTGAAATTAATACTTGGAACTGAAGGGGGTCCAAATCTTTAGATGATTTTTCTTTTTACCAGGATTTGTACAACACTGCAGTGGAGAACCGAGCAAAATTATATATTAGGGTCACATAGTTATCCGTGAAGGAGTTGGGTGTTATGATAATGATGTGTGCTTTGGACTTCGTTAAGGTTGCATGCACTTGGTCTCCCTACGGTCATGGTTTACCACCTCAAAAGTTGTCTGCCCTTTTCATTCATCACATGCATCTAATCTGTTAAAATAGAGGAATTCATACTTCGGTTGAAAGGACTTGAAGTTGTCGAATGTTCAAGTTTATATGATATATATTATCTTTTAATTTGCCTACATCCTATGCTTCACTTGCTAGTTGTGTTTGAGTTGAAATAACCGGACGGAGAGGCGAGTTGGGAGCATAGCTTGATAACTGCTTTGTCCTTAAATTTGAAGAGTCCTTACCTTGTGTATGTTTTTGTTAAACATTACAAAGATATGCTTGTGACTGATCTTTTTTGGTAGGTCCATCTCTTTTCCATTTAGTTGTTCATTAAACACATAAAAGATGAGGTAAAAACCAGGTAATTTACTATGCCTGCAGGTTTGCAATGCTGTTGCTGTGGCCTCTCTGTTAAATGCGACATTAGTTATTCCCAAGTTTCTTTACAGCAATGTGTGGAAGGACCCCAGGTGTGAAACTATCTCTGGTAGTAATTTATCTGAACCAACTGGTTGTACTCCCTTCCCCTCCTCTTGGTTATGATGGTGTTGACTATCATGCCATTAGTTGACTCGGGACTTGGAGAGTAGATAGCAAGTTACAATCTGATGTTTCCCTTTCAAAGGCTCCTTATCTTAGTTGCACAAAGCGGGGGCGGAGGCGGGGGAGCGTAAGCACCAAGAAGAATCTGAGGTTGGGAGCGGCTTGAATAAATAAATGCGTAAAGAGTATTATCATTTGTTAAGTATAGTTTACATAGCCAGTAGCAACAAACAAGGAGACTTTAAGGACTTGAAGGAAGAGAGAAACAAGGAATTGAGTTGAAAAGGGCCTGATTTTCAGGTATTCTCTCACTTGTTCCATGCATCTCTATCCAGCTAACGGGATCGAGTTCCCATATTAGCTTGGGACGAGATCCCATGGATCTCCTAACTTGGGATCGCAAAAGCGAGTTTCCGAGAGAGAAACGTCACCATATTAGGAGTTTCCTGCAACTAAGCTCCTTATATCTTCATTTTCTGCTTTAATCAGTCTTAACGCCAACTTTTTCTGCAACTAGACTTGATAAAATTGCCATTGCTTTAGCCCTATTGATAGAATCATGACATCTCATATAGTTGACTCGTTAATTTATAAGTTGTGCCTGATGTGATCCCATTGGTAAACTAGCCCTTCTCACTATCCTTATGTCACAAACCATTGTACACATTGTTGCACTTCTCCTTTTGTATGTTCATATATTTTTTTAACAGAAAACTTGTACTGTTTTTTCCTCCACGGTATGTGCAGCCAGTTTGGTGATATTTATCAAGAGGAATATTTCACGAATACTCTGAAGGATGAAGTAGATATCGTGAAGGAGCTGCCTCCTCATTTGAGATCGCTTGACGTGGTAGCAATTGGTAGTCAAGTATGTCATTCTACTCATTTATGTTTTTGTATCAAGAAACCGTATGTCATTGCAGAATAAATATATGAGCCCTTTCATCTTTGCTTTTCAGATTACTGATGCTGAAATTCCAAAGGAGGCAAGTACTCATGAATATGTTGATATCATACTTCGTCTCTTGTTGCGGAATGAAATTGTCCACTTCCTTGGATTTGGAAACCGGCTCGGCTTTGACCCTGTTCCTTCTGAACTTCAGGTTGAGAACGTCTTTTGCAGATTAATGCGTTTATGGATACATTAAGCCTATCAGCTCTGCCTGAACTTGTTTAGGTGATAAATCTGTGCTTTTGATTTTGAATACTCAGTGTTATATTTTTAACAAACTGTTTCAGCATGTCGTATAGAGGTTATTATGTCAGCAATAGTATCCCTGCCCATGATGAATTTAAATTATTGGTGTCTCCAAATTGTGATATAATCAGCAGATACTTTAGAAGCTCATAAAGGGCCATTTACAGGCCAGGGCCATAAAGGCCTATAAAAGATCCTAACGACGTCATGGCATGCTCAATCATCTCGAATTTAATTATATTAGACTAAAATTGATGTGTTTTATGCCATTGAATTATGGCAATAGTAACATAGTCACACCACCCCCAAATTTGGAGATTCGTCTTTCCTAACCCTGTTTCACCTTAATTGTTATTTGAACAAGTAAAAGTTCTGTCTTGGTCTTATCAGTTATCGGTGCTCTTAGGTTATACCAATTTCTTAGGTCTGTGATACTAATATTGCAATTTGGTTGAACTAGGTTATACTAGTCCTCTCATCCTGAGGCTTTTTATTTCTGGTCCTAGTATCCACTTAAGTTGTTGTCATGTATATGGCACACTAAATACACAAGCTGATTTTTTCCCTTTAAGGAAGCGTTAAAATATGCCATGCAACCTTGCTAATGATCAAGTTTCATAAACCATAAAATTTTCCTTAGACCAAATCCACATTTTTTATGTTTTGAGCTATCAGCTTATGTGACTCTGAAAAAGAAGAGAGCTATCAGCATATGATGTTTCGTTTTCTCGACTTTTTATGTGGGTCATCTGATTTTCATAAGCACATTCTAAGGCCTTACATAAGTTTAATTTTAGCTGCACATCAGTCGTTCACGGCTGTCTTACGTGTGCTTAGAGGGTTCATTAGTATATCTTAAGCCATTAACACTGTTTGAGCTGTGCATAATACATAATTTTGGACTATTGCAGAGATTAAGATGCAAATGTAACTTCCGTGCTTTAAAGTTTGTGCCAAAGATTCAAGAAGTTGGTTCATTGTTGATTAGGAGGATAAGGAAGCACGATGCCACAAGAAGCATGTTAGATAAGCAACTGCTTGGAAACTTCATCTCAAATGTTCCCTTGAAAGGGCATGATACCATAAGAGGCCATTCCAAGTATCTTGCTGTACACATGAGGTTTGAAGTTGATATGGTGGCCTATTCTCTGTGTGAATTTGGAGGTGGAGAAGCTGAGAAAAACAACCTTCAAGCTTACAGGGAAATCCATTTTCCTCTGCTCATTGAGCGCTTGAAGAAACTAAAGTATAATAATTGATTTGTGGTTGTTTAATGTTTTTGACCAACATCTATTAGTACATTAATCCTTTTTCTGTTTTACGTTAATGGCTGCAGGCCCATAAGTCCAGCGGAGTTACGAAAGTTGGGGAAATGCCCATTGACACCAGAAGAAGCAGCACTTGTTCTTGCCGATCTTGATTACAAGCGTGGAACCTACATTTACCTTGCTGGATCTCATATTTATGGGGGACAGTCAAGGATGCATCCCTGACTAGTCTTTATCCTAATCTGGTGACTAAGGAAGATCTCCTTATACCCAGTGAACTTGTGCCTTTTAGAAACTTTTCTTCTCAGGTAAATCGCCATTAGCTTTCCCTTTTCGGCTAGAAAATATTGTTTGCCTTCGAATCTTGGACACTGTCTTGTTGCTTCATGAATTTCAAATCTTGCCTTGCCAACATAGCTAAACTGGTTAACAAGAGTTGTTATACCATTTTAATGTATGACTAGACCAGATTTTCTTACACTCAGTCCCACTTTTGTCACTCCTGATATTGCAGTGAAAGGTCTTACCGAAGGATTTTCTTCATTATGATGGAGTGGTAGCCTTCTTCACAAAATGGTGCAAGGTTGCCAATATATAAACATCCCCAGCCCTCAGAACCCCGGAAGCCTTGGGGCTGCGCTAATTAATAGGAGGGTGATAGGGTACAAGAAGCATGCTAATGAAACACACGAAATCCTGAAAAATATATACCAGAAACGGAAGCTGTGAAATCAGCCAATCAAGAGAAGCCCAACTAACTTGTTAGAGAGTTAGGAAGATAATTGCCTCACCATCCAAGGGATGCCATGTCCAGAGGTCACAAGCTCAATGTTCCACCAAATGATAATTTTTTCTGTATCAAACTTGGAGCGTGAAATAAACATATAGGGACGTATAACAAGGCTACTTCTAAAAGGACACCCCAATAATCCTGAAAACACAATTGAGTGGCATCCCACTGATCTTTGAGTAGTCCCCTGAAAGAAAACACTTTGTTCTCAATTATATGAAAACTTCTAGCCAGTTTTAGGGTAACTGTGCATGTTCAACACCTTTGCATCCAGTCATTCATAAGATAGATACAACTTTTTGTGATGCAAGTTTGTTGTTTTAGATATCATTAATTATAAATGTTAACAAGCGAGATTCACTGTGATGCAGATGGCAGCTCTCGACTACATTGCCTGTGCGACTGCTGATGTATTTGCCATAACAGACTCCGGGAGCCAACTATCGTCCCTGGTATCTGGTTTCCGAACATATTATGGAGGTGGCCGTGCTCCTACCTTGAAGCCTAGTAAGAAGAGGCTTGCAGCAATTTTGTCTGAAAGTAGCACCATAGGATGGAACAGTTTTGCACATAGAGTTAAGAAGATGATCGAGGAAGGACAAAGGGTGCGCGTGAGGGGTTTTGGTCGAAGCATTTATAGACAGCCGAGGTGCCCAGAATGCATGTGCAGGTCTTAAGATTGAAATGAACTTACCTCAACTGGTCTGCTTTCTCCTTGTGATATTCTTTAGCTTGAGCTATATTTTTCCAGGCACATTACTAACTTGGTCATGTCAACCATAGCTACTGTGGTAAGTGAAGCCAACATACCCATTTTTTAGAATTATAACAATTCGTTAATGTGTTAGGGTAAATGTTAACACTTGCCTTCTCCATTGTAAAATTTTGTACTTAAATCAAGGGCAATTAGCAAAATGCGTTCTTATGTATGGTATGATCAGGTACCTGATAACTGGTCTCTGTATTTTATCCCGGCTTCACTTTACTTATTGTATCACTGTTTGGATATGTAAACTGAACAGCATCCTGTTTGGTTGAAGAGTAAATTTGTTCTGGTTTTTTCTTTAGTGTAAATGTTCACACTTGCCTTCTCCGTTGTGAAATTTTGTACTTAAAAATCAAGGGCAATTAGCAAACTGTGTTCTTATGTATGGTATGATCAGGTACCTGACAACTGGTCTCTGTATTTTATCCCGGCTTCACTTTACTAATGGTATCGCTGTTTGGTTGAAGAGTAAATTTGTTCTGGTTTTTTCTTCTTGTTGGGTGTTTGAAATTAGGAATATGGCTAGGTCGTGGTCTTTTTTTTTTTTTTTGGAATGTTTAGAACTGCAATTCAATATGGCCTGTCGGTATGGGAAATCGAACTCGGGAACTCGAGGTCATTCCTCGAGGCCCTTTGCCACTTCCACCGCACCTAGGTCGTGGTCTTTGTAGTATCTACATAGTATTGATGTTCGAAAGCAAGTAGGCCAAACCTGCCACTGTAAGTGTTCTGATCTTTTTGGTCATTTTCGAGATGGGAAGCAGTCTTTCTGCATGGAGTCATCGTTCCTTCCTGCTACATCACACAAAGCACAAGAGAAGTGTGTGGACGCCTTTTTTGTGTCCGGTAACTCGAGGGAAGTTTGTGCCACTATAAACAAATTGCAGACCAAGCATCTTCTAGCACAAGTTTGAAAAAAATGATTTTCCTTTCACTGGACAGAGCCTGAGTGACACGAGCCAATATACATAGAAGATTCATGGAGAAAGAGTGACAGAGGAGCAAAACTATCATTCCCTCATGATGTGGATCTCTGTCTCCCTCTCCTCAGCAGAAAAGTGATCACCATTTGCTTACTTGTAAATGATGATGTTACCATTGGCTTTTATCTCCAAATATCACAGGTCATCATGATGGAGGGAAGAAGAGGTTGAGATTGAAAGGGAGGGTGTAAAACTCCTCGTTTCGACTGTCTCCATTGAATGTTCTGAATTTGGCCCACCATGGCATCCCCCTATCTCTAGCACTGTCTTTGAATTCAAGGGTGTTGTCCAGGAACACAGCGACAATCAAGGCCACAGTTGGCGAGGATAAGAAGATGGTATTTAGGAAGTCATTAAACTGCATGGCAAGAAAACAATAGTATATGTGAATAAGGAATGGTTAGCAAAACCGCGAAAATATGTTTGCAGTAACTGTCTCTATAGTTACCTGGACAGGGGAAAACAAAAGTATATGTGAATAAGTAACTGTTTATTTCTCAGGGGAAGGCATACGGGTGAATGTCTTTCTACGACCTCTGAATAAATTATCAACATATATGAAGAGGAAGTCTTTCGTTTTTTATGTATGCAATGATTGTTGAAGTGTGGAATCACATGCTAACTCACCCATCCGGCGTTGCTTTGCGCAGGACCATGCAGAGCCGCAGCAGTGTATTCCCTGAAATACTCAGGTATGGACAAGCCCAGGAAGAATGAAACCCCAATTATGAAGAGATTCCTCATCGAGTTCATGTTTGTGAACTGCAGAAATGATAACCCCACCGAAGCTGGAAACAAGCCACATTATAAATTGGATAGAATGGAAGAGGTGGTGATCCATATGAACAAATGAATAAAGTGAAACTTAGATACTCACCAACAAGACTGAAGAGAACGCAATATACTGCTGCAAATATTGTGAAAGGTATTGATGCAAACAATGCTCCGAATTTCCCTATCTCAACATATGATGATTTAGATTCAAGCAGAACATAATTTTAAGAAGAGTTTCGTAAGGAAGTGTAGCTGTTAATATACCACGCACCTAATACTGAGAAGAATATCATAAAACCAGCTGAAATTTGAATAACTCTACGGCTACCAACACGAGTGCTTCCAAGGAGACCGACATTTTCTCTGTTCATAACATAAATTAGTTAGCAATACAAGTGAAACTTTCAAAAAGGAAAGCAGTGAAACAGGATGCAGAAAGCTCTTACACAGACACAGTAGACCCGGTGACTGTCCCAAAGAGTCCATCTAAGAGGATGCCAATTCCCTGTAAGATAAATTCTCACATAAGTCTTTTGCTAGGGTAACTTCAGGGGTGATCTTAGCCACTAAAAAGGGCTTTTAGTTAAAAATGGCGTTTCTCCTGAACTGCTTGGTTTCCATATATCTCCTCCTTATAGCTAACTATCTAAATGCCACTTTTAGTGATAGAGCCACTTTTTAGCGATCAACTTCATGCCACGCCCCTAATCATTCATGCTGATACCAATACTGATTTCTGGACTTAGTATTTACAGTTCATGTTTGTCTTTGTTTTCTTGACCATGTTTGTTAAATGGATGTAATATGGTCCTAATATAAACAATAGCATAGTGATGAACTCAGGAAATAACATTTGAACTTGTATATTTCAGACCTGCCAGCCTATACCACGGCTGACAACATGAGCTGGAGGCGGTGTAGCACTTGCTAGACGAGATGCCGCCTTATAATACTTCCATTCCATCGTCTCCACCAAAGACATCTAAAACATTTACATTGGTCTTTTTCAAAGTTGAATTCCTGCTGCTCATCAGCGTAACCAATGTGCAAAAGCATCAGAAAGCAAACAAAATCTAATGTAAAAGATCATGCAGTAAGATATAAACTAAAAGGAATAAGAACTAATGTAAAAAATCAGGATTTGTATGCAGCACAGTGCAAAGCACATGCTTTGAGTGCGATTAAGCCTCAATTGTGAAAGCCTGTCGCAAATTTCATACTCAAATTGTTGAAAAGAAAGTCAAAAACTTTCTTCCCGGAAATATGGTTTTACTGGCATCTATATTGCAAGTTTCCACAGTTTAGGAGGTAATCATTACCTTTTCACCGCAGTTTATGGCCTTAATGCAAGTCTACGCGGTAATCATTACCTTTTCACCGCAGTTTGTGGCTTTAATGCAAGTCTATCATGAGTCATCATAGTCTTGGGCAAAGCAAGCCTTTTCACTGCCTTGAGGTGAGATTTTCTTGCTTTCCATTTGCTATGGCAGTAGTAGTATTTTTGGCTCTAATCCTGAGTTTCTCGGCGTCAAGTGCGTTAACCAACATGACCACTGATGCACATGCACTTCTTTCCTTAAAAGCCCCTATTACCAGATGGTCATCGTCTCTCACCCATGTTTGTAACTGGACTGGAGTCGTTTGCAATCGTCACGGAAGAGTTGCCGCCTTGAACCTATCAAACATGGGACTACTGGGCACCATTCCCCCAAGCATGGGAAATCTCTCGTTCCTCGTTTCTCTTGACCTCAGTAACAACAGCTTTTATGGCGGTATCCCCAAGGAAATGGCTCGTTTGCGAAGAATCAAAGAAATCGACTTGGAATTCAACGACTTCAGCGGAGGACTTCCCACGTGGCTGGATGAGTTGCCTAACCTTAAACACCTCTATCTTACGAATAACAGCTTTACGGGCACCATTCCACCGTCGTTATGGAATATCTCAAAGCTTCAGAGCATGAGTTTAAGGTATAATTTCATACAAGGATGGATTCCAGAGGAGGTTGGCAATCTTCTTGATCTAGAATGGCTTAACCTATCTGGCAACGATTTAAGTGGCCAGATTCCATCGAGTCTTGGTAAATGTGAAAAACTTCAGATTTTATCATGCTCATTCAACCAATTCATTGGACCCATACCAAGGGAGATTGGGGACCTAAAGTTGCTTAAGAAGTTGTATCTCGGTTATAACGACTTGACTGGTATGATGTACGCTTATCGTAATTTCTTTTTGGCCTAAATACAGTTTAAACTTCGATCGAAATTCTCAACAATTTGATTCTTGACTTATATATCGGGTCTTTAAATCCTGAAATTTATGCCGGGTGAAAATTAATTTCAAACCCGTAACTCTTAAGATTCAACTTTTTGATGCTAGGAGTTGTACTTTTTGATAAACTATGAGATCTCTTTTGTTCTCAATCAACAGATGTGGGGTTTGGTTGCCAAGGTTGAAATTTCTGTCAGGGTTCAAGATTTTAACGAGGCTTACTGTTTTTGTCATTTGATTACCAAATCTAGAACTGGAAACTATTTTCTGTACAATTTTCAGCTGTTTTAATTACGCCTTAAAAATGGCATCGCGAGCTCACTATATATTTGACCTTTTCTGCAGGCACCATCCCGTCTTCTCTATGTAACTTATCAAAGCTTGAGAACTTCAATTTGCGCTATAATCATTTACAAGGAAACATTCCGCTTGACATCGGAAACCTTCAAAACTTGAAGCAGTTTAGCATAGACAGTAACAACATAACCGGCGCCATTCCATCAACATTTTACAACATCTCGACACTTGGTAGAGTTGCTTTTAGTCGAAATAATCTATCTGACAGTCTTCCTGCCAATATGTGCAGTCACCTCCCAGAACTCCAAATGATTTTTCTTGATGACAACATTCTCTATAGTCGAATTCCATCTGGTATATCTGGATGTTCCATGCTTCAAATTCTGAAGTTGTCTGAAAACAAATTTACTGGACCTATACCAACAGAGATTGGGAATTTCACTATGCTTAAGGAGCTCTATCTTGATGGAAACCACTTGACGGGTATGGATATGCTACAACTTTAGTTTTTCCATGATCACATAAGTCTTAACACTTAAAATAATTGTCTGAGATACACAAAAAAAATTGTAAATTTTCTATGTTACCAAATCCATAGGATATAATCTTTTTTTTTTATTTAATAAAAAGCTTTATGTTGTTATTTATATCTTGACCATTTTATGTAGATGTTAGAACTAATTTGTTAACTTAATACTATGGAACAATATGCAACCCACGGATGCAAGGTGTTGAATAATGTATAGTGAATCTTTAAAGAATGTACACAAGATATACCGCTAGTTGCAAAACATATTTAGCAACAAATCCACCAAAAGGGAAATGCAGCATAGGATACTTGTTAGGCTTATCATGCTATGTCACTCTTGTTCTTTGAGTTAACTAGTTATCAAGCCCACTAGCCATTAAAGTTATTTAGCAAGCCTTTTTTCAAATTTATCAATTTAAGAAGTACTTATGCCCGTATTTTGTCCATTTAATAGTTAGAAAAAGCCTCGTGCTTTACATGTGATGAAATACAAATGGCATTAGTAGAAGCATACTCAAAAAATTTTAGCCAAAAATTTTCCCCTCTTTTGAATTTTCTTTGTTTTTCATCTAGTCTCTAATAACTTGTACATCAAAATCTAAATCTAGTAAAAGTTAAACACCAACATTACTAGTCATAATAAACTGACAGTCATTGTCGTGCTTCTTTCATCCACCAAACTCCTAAACACGACCATCACCGCAATCAATCAAATCCACTACGATCCATAGACACCATCAACCAAACCAACCCTATCAACACCTGTAAACATCATTAACCAAGCCCAACCCATAACACCCTTAAGTGCCATTAACCAAATTCACCCCATAATAACTTGTACCGACCCCATCGCCCCTGAACACCATTGACCCAGTCCACCCCATCATAATACCCTTACACACCCCATAACCACCCCTAAACATCGTTAACCAAACACGCCATCATCCCCCCAAAAAATCATCATTTAAATCCATCCAATCACAACCTGTACACACCCCACCACCCTCAAACAATCCTACCTCATCACCCAATCACATTACCACGTTTGTAACCACCACGATCAATCAAACTCAACACCAACTATTGCCTCTGTCGAACCCACAACACTAACGTTAGTAGTAACCACCACCATCACCCCTACGAATCAACCGTCATCATCACCACCCGCATTAAACCCCTTGCCACCTGCGACCACCATCATCAACAACACCTAACATCATTGCCACCAACCCAACCAACCCACCTCCATAAATATTGCTTCTTCCCATTTTCTAGCACCAAAGTAATTTCCCTGCATCTTATATTATTTAGATTTCTTCTCTCATAGTCATTACCTCTCGTACACTTGGGCCACTAATCTTTGGTAGTGGCAAGTGGTAATAACCACATAATGCTGGATCAAATTAAAGACCCCAACCCGCTACTTGTTTAGACCTTTTTGCTTCATTTTCACATATTTGTAGATTTCCCTACTGGACCTCATGCTCCAGCTGTAAGTCTTCATTCATCTAATGAAAACTCTATTACTACCATGAGATGCAATCTGCTTTAGTGTCAGAATGGCTTAAATGGTAGTGGATACCGGATGACTGTTAAGGGGATAGTGGAGGTTTGGTGATGGTGAGGGTGTGATAGTTATGGTGGTGGTGTTAGGTATGGCCGATGGTGATAACATCGGATTCAGTGGTGCGGGTTCGGTAAAAATTTGTGGATGAGTTTTTCTAGTTTATTTCATCTATGCCCCTACTTTTTTATTGTTTAGAGATGACGTGTGACGACCCGAGTCGTCAATAATTTAATTTAATATCATCAACATAATTACAAATAATCCCAAGTCAGATTACAAGACCTATAAATAAGTTGCGAACGTTTCTAAAACTGCAAAACTAGGTGTCCCACTCACATCTCCAGCTTGCATGTGCTCAGCTAAATAATCATCTGCACTGGAGAGGTAAATGATGGGGGTGAGCCGGGTAGTCCAGTAAGTGAATAATCATAGCACCATAGGATTAGAATCAAACACGCTAAAGAATTCAATATCAGTCAATATATTTGACAGTCAAACCGTCAACACAACCGTGGCTTAGTACCCCGAACAATTAGTAAACCAATTCAATCACCAAGTTGCACATAACACTTCAGCATCTTGCTTTCGGTATCCTCAAAGGGATCCGCCAAAGCTCAGCTGTATCATAGCATACCATGCACATAGACAAATCACTGGAGCACTGTCATTGGTCAAAAGTACTTAAGCCACGTCCCGCAAATGTATTTCAAAAACAAGATATTTATCAACATTCAAAACAAATCAGTTAAGTAAGATTTCAGGACAAGAGTGTTTAAGAGTACGAGGAACGTTAAGAAATAACCACGTGGTATAAAAGAATAGTGATATGTAATTTCTCTTACTTGTATCACGAAGAATCCACTTATACCATTGCTCGCAATCAGGCCCTATGATTCCTTTTTCATCTTTTCTCACTCTTTAGTTGTCTACCTACTAATAAAAGTCAAATATAAAATAACTTGAAAAGATCAACGGCTTATTATAAAAATTTCTAGGAATCACGAGGTGAAAAGAAACACGACGTGGCGAGACAAGACTATGCCACCTAGCAAGCGCGACAATGCTAACCAAAGCATGACAAAGCTCGAAGCACGAGATGACAAAATAAGGATGTGCCACCTAACAAGCACGACAAGGCTCGAAGCACGAGGTGGCAAAACAAGAATGTGTCACCTAACAAGCATGACAATGTCAATCTTAATTGTTACTTAAAATCATCATTAATATTTTTTCTCAATCCAACAAGTAATATTTGAGCACCTCTAAAATTTTGGGGTGTTACATCACATCTTCTACGTGGGAGCATTTTCAACCGTAAAACGAGAGGAGGCTTGGTAAAAGTACCTTTCAAACTTGTAAAATTCAAAATTGTGCTTCTTGCATAACTTTGAAATTTAAAGAGCTGAGTAAATATTTTGCTCAAAGACAGGGCTGATTAGTAGCATAATAAGCCTACTTGTTAGCAATAAAAAGGCAATTATATAATCTCTTTCACCTAGCTACATGGGCCCGTGCAAATGTACAGGTTGGGATGCATTTGGTTCTCTCGTCAATGATATATTTTAGCATAGTTACACTTTAAATTTGGAAAAAAAAAAAGAGAGAATGAGTTTGACTGAGGTAATGCACATATACATGATAAAATCACTCGGAATTTATATTTCTCGAACAAATTATCTCAATAATTATGAAATTTAGAATCGTATTAACGATAACTATGTAAAATATTGTAAAATTTATCTCATTTTGGTACAATACTATGCTAATTGATTATACCAATCTATCTAAAACTATCATTGATGTAAAAATATTTCTAATTTTCACCAATATTCTGATTTTCTAGCATCTTTCAACTTTTTTGTGTATTGCAATCCAATGAAGAATCTTTTCATATCTATATTCAGATCGCCAAATCTGCTATGAGGCTAGACTCACCCTAATTTTAAGTTATGTTGAGCTGATAAGATGCATGAAATCTTGAATGAAATTAATGAAATTTGTGACATAGATTTACAAAGATTGTAGTTTTATGAAGGGTTAATTACAAAATTGTCCCCTAAGGTTTACACGTTTTTGTACTTTACCCCCGTGTTTATAACTTTTACAATAATGTCCCTCAAGGTTGACAAAACCGTTGCAAATAGCTCCAAAATTGGACGTCCGTTCAATTTTGGACGTTAAGTCCCCATGTGCGGTTCACGTGCCATTTTGGCATGGGCAAATACGTCATTTCCCTACCCATCTTCCCCACTGTGTTCATCTCTTTCTTTCTCTGTTCATCTCTCCCTATCTCTCTACCCATCTTCTATGAAGATAAATAGGGTATTGTTTGTTCATTCCTGAATTGGAATCAAGACCCCAACCTAAGAAACCCTAAGAATAAGAAAAGGGGGGAGAACGAAATCGATTTAAGGGACGAGGCCAGCTTGCTCTTGGGGAAGGCGAGACTCGGAGCTCACGCTCCTCCTAGATCTGCTTACGGAGCTCTTCCAACTTCTTTTGTTCGGCGTCGTGCTTCTTCTCTGCCTTCCACACGTTCTCTATGTTCCGAAGGTTGCCCGTGTGCCATCCTTTCTTGTTCAAAAACTTCAACGCCATCTCTGACTTCTACCCTTTTTTGCTTTGCACAGTAAACATGGTATTCCCTCAATCAATCTTTGTTGTGATGTTTCTGTCCAATTGCCCATAAATAATCCAAATTCTCGGTCGACAGAAGCAAATGTCCATACGGTTCCTCAATTTTATTTTTGGCCGTTATAATCTTTTATCTCAGAGCCGTTAGCTATATCAAGTTTTTCTTTCAATTCCATCTAAATTTGATCATGGATTTCTGAACAAGAAGGAAGGCACGCGATTATGATCCCAAACACCCTGATTGGCTTTAATTTCTAGAGAGAGGAACCTTCTGATGAACATATCCAAGAGGCTTTTGGGCGCAGCGATTGTGATTCTCCCATTTTTCGGTTGCTCTCCGGTGCTCGCTGGCGACATAGTGCACCAGGAGTTATCACCATCATCACCCATCCTGTTTTAAAAAATGAACCAGATTCGAAGATCAAATCAATTTGTTTTTTGTAATGGAATCAACTATGACTCTAAATCTAAAACCTACTAAAATCAATTCAAAAAAATTGAAATAGAAATGCAATCATCTTGAAAGCGACGGTGGTTGCCAGTTTTGGCGGTCACATGGCGGGGTCTCCAGTGACTGTGTGGCAGGATGGGTTGGTTGGTGAAAGAGAATCAAAGGAGAGGTGGTGGCAGAGCAGTGCTTATTTCAATGTATGTGTGTGTGTGTGTGTGTGTGTGTGTGTGTGTGCGCGAGAAAGAGAGAGACATAGAGACACACAGAGAAAAAAGCATATGAACAGAGATAAATGAGAGATGGGACGGGGAAATGACATATTTGCCCATGCCAAAAATGACACGTGAACCGTACATGGGGACTTAACGTCCAAATTGAACGAACGTCCAATTTTGGAGCTATTTGTAACGGTTTTGTCAACCTCGAGGGACATTATTGCAAAAGTTGTAAACACGAGGGGCAAAGTATAAAAACGTGTAAACCTTAGGGGACAGTTTTGTAATTAACCCTTTTATGAAATGTTTAAACATTTTTTTTTCATTGAAGTATCGTCTATGCATAATATAAATGTGTATGTTATTTTCTAGCATCCACCTACCAAGATGAACGCCATAGAGGCACTCATTATGGAGATTCTTGCAAGTGTATACACTTCGTTGATAATTATATTGCATATGGTTATGTTTTTTTGGATAAGAGAACATCTATTAAAATTTGTCATAACCCGAACCCACAGTTGGACCCGTGAGCTGCGTCTGACCGGCTACAGGCCAATCGAACTCTTACAAAGGGCTCTACCATACCTTACTTGCTAAAACTAATACAAACTGCACCGAAAACCAAAATTACCTCCATGTGGAATTTGTTTTTCGAATATAATTATAATCCTTCTTATCCGTAGGTAAAATCTGGTGCAATTACTCAAATGTTATTTTAGTACAACGCATTAAATTCCCTTAGCTACCCCTACTATGATGTAATAGTAAAATGTCAATTAGTGTAATTATTTCCGTGAGAATAATAGGTATATATATATATATATATATATATATATATAATAGGTATATATATATATATATATATATATATATATATATATATATAAAATAAGAAAATCAGATAAAATTCAAAAACAAAATGCAATTCTATATTCTTTTTTGATAAGGCTTTCTGCATAAATTTGAAACTCAGAAAGCTTAATAAATAATTTGCTTGAAGAAAAGGTTCGAAGGAGCATAATAAGAATAATTGTTATCAACAAATATGCAATTTGTATTCTCTTTCAATTTGTCTGGTGGTTAAAATTAGGCCTAGGTTTCAACTACAATGATCCTCATATTTCATCTTTGTGTTTGTGATGGTACTGCATCCCAACAGGTCAACTAGATTACATAATTAAGCTTACTTTAAACTTGCAGGTACTATTCCTGCAACGATCTTCAATATATCTACACTGCAAATCATGTCAGCTGTATCCAATCAACTCTCGGGAGCACTGCCATTGTATGCGAGCCATCAACTAGCCAACCTTGAATCTTTGCATCTTGGAAATAATTACTTGACTGGAAACATACCCGACTCAATTACAAATGCTTCAAAACTCACTCACCTAGACCTAAGCGCTAACAATTTCAGTGGTATAGTCCCTAACTCACTTGGTAATCTGGGACTCCTGGAGGCCCTTAGGCTGGGGGACAACAATTTCATTTGTGGACCATCATCTCCAGAATTGAGTTTCATCACGTCCTTGACAAACTGCAAGGAACTAACAGTCTTGTCGATAGGTGATAATCCTATAGCCGGCACCCTTCCTGTTTCTATTGGAAATTTATCCGCTTCACTGCAAAAGTTTTATGCATACGAATGTAGAATCAGAGGAACCATTCCTAACGAGATTGGTAACTTGAGTAGCTTGAATACGTTAAGTCTATTTGGAAATGACTTGAGTGGATCTATTCCAAATACCATCAAAGGCTTGCAGAAGCTTCAAGTGATAGACGTTATTGATAACAAGCTGCGAGGGTCTATTCCAAATGACCTTTGTCAACTCCCTAATTTGAGTGGCGTAAACTTGGGTTACAACCAACTTTCCGGTCCGGTGCCAGCATGCTTATCGAACATCAGTTCTCTAAGAAATCTTTATCTAAGTTCCAACAAATTAACTGCTAGGATACCAGCAAGCTTTGGAAACCTTAAGGATCTACTAGAATTCAATGCGTCCTTCAACTCTTTACATGGCAGTCTACCTTCTGAAATTGGCAATCTAAAGGTTGTTACGCTATTGGATCTATCATATAATAATTTCTCTGGCGATATCCCTGGCAGCATTGGAGATTTGCAGAACTTGGTCAATCTTTTTTTGGAACATAATGATTTAACGGGGAGTATTCCGGAGACATTTCGATCTTCAGTGAGCCTGGAAATCTTGGACTTGTCTCACAACAACCTCTCGGGCGTAATTCCCAAGTCTTTAGACAAACTCTTGTATCTCAAATACTTCAATGTGTCTTACAATAATTTATATGGAGAAATCCCAAGTGGTGGACCGTTCGGAAACTTTACAAGCCAATCTTTCCTTCCAAATGGAGCTTTATGTGGTGCGACTCAATTTGGTGTTCGTCCATGCAAAACTAATTCTGTTGGTCAACTGAAGACACTTAAAAAGGTGGTAATTATATGTGTTTCATCAGCAATTTCTTTGATTGTGCTTCTCTTGACCTTTTTACTTTTGTGGATAAGATGCCAAAAGAGCAAGAGACTTCCCGTAAAAATTGATCCACAGCCGGTAGCAGAATATCGTAGAATCAGTTACCAAGAAATTCTAGAAGCAACTAATGGGTTTGAGGAAAGCAATTTACTTGGTAATGGAAGTTTTGGATCAGTGTACAAAGGGATACTTTTTGATGGGATGGTAGTGGCCATAAAGGTATTCAAATTGCAACAAGAAAGAGCCCTTAGAAGCTTTCACGTGGAATGTGACATAATGCGAAATGTTCGCCATAGAAATCTTATCAAAATCATCACAAGTTGCTCCAACCTTGATTTCAAAGCCTTAATACTTGAGTATATGCCAAATGGGAGCTTAGAGAAATGGTTGTATTCTTGCAGTTATGTCCTAGATTTATTGCAAAGGTTGGACATAATGATTGATCTGGCTTGTGCATTAGACTATCTTCATCATGGTTGTGCACCACCTATAGTTCACTGTGACCTAAAGCCTAGCAATATCTTGCTCGACGAAAATATGATCGGGCACCTGAGTGACTTTGGAATCACAAAGATGTTAAATGAGGAAGAGCTGGCGGCACATACTATGACCCTTGGCACCATTGGATATATAGCACCAGGTGATACACATTGCTTTTCAATTTCATCCACTTAAAGAAAAACTAACTAGACTTCTGTTTCCAACTCTATTGTATTTCCTTATTATTCTCTTCATTATTTTGTATATGTTATCATATGTAGAATATGGGTTGGAAGGATCAGTATCCAGAAGCTGCGATGTTTACAGCTATGGAATTATGCTGATGGAGACGTTTACTGGGAAGAAGCCCACCGATGAAATGTTTGCGGGACATATGACCCTGAAGTGCTGGGTAAAGGAGTCGCTTCCAAGTGCAGTAATTCAGGTACTTGATAGGAATTTGCTGAGGCAAGAGAGTGAAAATTCATTGGCGGATGTGGACTGTGTATCATCCATATTGATGTTGGCTTTGGACTGTGCTGCTGAATCACCAGAGCAAAGAATCGACATGAAAGATGTCTTGGCAACGCTAAAGAAAATCAAAGGAAATTATCTTAAAGGGAGGTGCTAGATAAAAGTATCCAGGGTGCACCACAATAAGCAATGTGATGATGTTATAAATCTCCAGAAGACACCAGGAAGGCTACCAGTGTCCATATAATCATATGATGTAAGGTTCTTCCATGTTTTGTTTCCAGCAGGTTTGAGTTTTGGCTTCATTTATAAGTTTCTCATCCAGCTTCATTGCTGGACTCTGTTTCACTTCTCATCCGGTCGAATCCTTGCTGTTGAAGAACCATTGTGTTTTGAATACCAGTGCATGAAGTATCAAGGTGATAAATTGTTATCACCTTGAGAGGTCATTCCAATGTTCAAAATGAGAAAGGCCAAGAACTTCAGCCATTTTGTTTGAAAATATACAATGATTGGTTGGCATAGTTAATTATGAGCACAAACAAGAAAAATGACGAGAAAAACTCTTAAGATTTGATGACTTTGATGCCACATATCTTAACGTATCGTGCGAACCTCAAACAGTGACTTGGATCGGTTAAGGAGTGACTGAGTAGGGTCTACTTAAACTAAAGAAAGGGGGTAAGTTGATAGTAACAGTATTAGAATGCCAATGCTGTTACTGCTACTGGATAAGGATCCTTTTCATTAGCATCATTCATTTCTTTTCTTGCATCATTCAATGTCGAGCGTGTCCAAAGCCTTCATTTAGGTACAGAAGGTATAAAAGTTGGATAATCGTACTCCCTCGACATTAGTAGGCAGCATTCTTAAAAACATGGAAAATCTCTCATTCCTTGTTTCCCTCGACATTAGAAACAATAGTTTTTGCGGCCATTTGCTTGATGAGTTGGCTCATTTGCAGCGACTAGAAGAAATATATTTGGATGACAACAAATATTTATGGCCGAATTCCACCTAGTCGATCTATGTAGATGTTCCAGACTTCCGTTCATGTCATTGACGTTTAATAAATTCAGAGGATCGATACCAAGTGAGATTGGGGACTTAGAAATGCCTAAAGCTGGGGTAATTAGATTTACAGGTAGCACTCCAGCAGCGATCCATAACTCGTCAACACTATGAGCAAAGGAACTTGCAGGCAATCACTTCTCAGGAGTACTACCATGATTTGTAGGCAATGCTTTCCCCAATCTAAAGCAACTCCTACTTGGAGGAAATGAGTTCACCGTAAATGTACCAGAGTCCATCGCAAATGCCCCTAAACTCCATTGACTAGACCTTTTTTTGAACCAATTTACTGGTACAGTTCACTATTGCCACTGGATTGGTGTCACTTGCAGCCGTCGCCACAGAAGAGTTGCAGCTTTGAATCTTGCAAACAGGGGACTGGAAGGCAGCATTCCACCAAACACCATACTGGAAATCTCTCATTCCTTGTTTCTCTCGACCTTAGCAACAACAGTTTTCGTGGCCATCTGCCCGATGAGTGTGATAGCTTGCAGCGACTAGAAGGTATTAATTTGACTGACAATTGTTGCTGTGGCCAACTTCCAGCAAGTCTATGCAAATATTCCACGCTTCAGTTGATTTCATTGGCATTTAACAAATTCAGTGGACCAATGCCAAGAGAGATTGAGAATCTAACAATGCTCAAACTGTTATACCTTGGCAATAATGACTTGACAGGTACAAGATAGTTTTTTGCTTTTGATTCTATATACTTACTAATGAGTCTTTGTTAGTCTAACTTTACACTAATGGTTGGATCCTCTGCAGTTACATAGAGGTGCAGTCAGCTGCCAAGTTTTGCTAAAACGTGTAACTGATCGCATCGTTCTTTATTCCAGGCATCATCCCTCCTCCTTTATGTAATATGTCAAAGCTCGAACTGGTTTTATTGCCTAATAACAATCTCACTGTAGCCATACTAACAGAGATTGGGAATCTCAAACTGCTTAAGATGTTATATCTTGAATATAACTTCACAGGTATGAGTATGATCTACTACGACTTTTTCACTTATTAGCCTGCAATTCTGTTTTCATGCTTAAGGGGGCTCCAAATCACAAAATTTGATGTTTACGAAGGAAACAATACTAGGAATAAATAAGTTAAAATTAGACAGACAAATAAAAGAAGAAATCTCTCTTACTTGGTAGTTGCTAAGGCTTCAAGACACAGGTTTAATGCCATATTTTCAGCATTTTCCTAGCATGTCCAAGATGTGGTTCATCTATTTTCCTTCATCTTTTACTCTTAAAGCATTCATGGCTTCAGCAACACTAGAAGCTCTGGTAAGTGGCAGATAGTTCATGAGTAATAAAAGCTAGATGAGATTAATTAGGCCAACGAGGAGCCACGGGAACTAATGTGCCTAAACCTTCTGCCAAGGTGAAGCTATACATTTGCATTAACTAGGAGAAAGGTTTAAAGCTTTCAAGATTAGTTAAAGGAATGAGGGCACAGGAGAGTCCTGCATTTTTTGGCGATCAGGTAGCCCACAAAAGCTCGGGGAGACAGGGTCTTTGATCATATTTTTCGTTCCATTGCATTGGATGTTAACCGATAAATTACAATTCATCCCCAACGATAGTACACAATGTTTGAACCTGCACTCCACTGTTTGCAGGTATAACACCAGAAGTGATTGGTAACCTCTTAAATTTAGGTAATATAAACTTGCGAGCAAATCATTTTAGAGGCGATATTCCTGCAACATTCTTTAATTTATCGACACTACAAGGAGTTGGACTTGCAGGCAGTCACTTATTGGGGTGCTGCTGTCATTAGTAGGCCAGACACTGCCCAATCTTGAACAGCTCTTACTTGGAGCAAAATAACTTCACGGGAAGTTTACCAGTTAGAGGTGTCAAATGGGCCGGGTTTGGGCAGGGCCGGCCCGAGCCCATCGGGCCTCCAGCAAAACGGGCTGGGGCCGGGCCTAAATCTGAGAATATCTGGGCTTAGTCCAAGCCCAGGCCCTAGGCCCAACAATTAGGGCTGGGCCTGGGCCAGGCCCAGGCCCAATTTTTAAATTTTTTTTTTTTTGCATTTTCTTGTTATTCAAAGTAAAGGCTTTAATTACGGTAATTTGTTGTTATGTTTAAGCAAATTGTACTCTAGGCATGTCCAATATTCACAATTTAACGAACCTAATCTTTATCCTTTTATTTCATTATAAATCATATACATTGAAGATAAATGTGTTTATAGGTCCTCCTCCTTTTATCCGGGCATAGGACCGGCTGCTTGTAAACAAACAGGCGAAGTTACTTATTTTTTTATATATACGGAAAAATATATATCTTGCTTGTAAAAACTTATTATATTATATATATATGAAAAAAAAACTATATTTTGTGAGAAATTTTATTCTTAAAACTTAAGAGAAGAAAAATAAAAAGAAATTACCTAATCATCCGGAAGTACCTCAACATCCGAGTCATTGCTCTTCCTATCATCAATCGGTTTATCTTGCTCGCGGTATTTCGTATCAAGATAATCCTTCCAACATACACATAGCTCAAGCGACTCGGGTTAAGACGACTCCTCCTGTCATCCAAAACTCTCCCGCTCGCTGAAAATGCCGACTCTGAAGCAACCGTAAAGACTTGCACTGGCAGTACATCCCGTGCAATTTGAGCTAAAGTTTTATACATGTTTTGATTTTGTTTTCAAAAATTTAACAAATTAAAATTAACATGTTCTTGCATTGATAAATCAGCATAATGATCAGTATTTGAATATACACCAATCTCATTAAAAGAGAAAAAAGTAGAAGAACATGCCGAATTAGAAGTATCGTCACCTGGTAGTTGTCTTGCTACTAGATTGTTAGCCTTAGGGTGGATAACCTAGGCTTACATCTTGTTTTGATGATAACTACACATTGATTATGTTCTAATGTGTGCTTTGAGTGTATTCTTAGTAGGTATATACATGCATGCTCATGAAGACACATTTGAGAAGTTGGATAGATGGATTAAAGCCAAAGAAACTTAAAGTTATAGTGGACATGCTATAGAAGCTTCATCAAGTCCAATGTCGAAGAGCAACAAAGAATGCATCGGCTAAGTTACTATCAATTATAATTGATCTTTACTATTATGTAACTAGTCTTGGTTTGATGCTTGGATTGATGACTATGACCTAAAAAGACCTTAGGACACCTTGTGCATTGCATGCGAGTTCATAACCTTTCACACAAGTGTGGTTCTTAAAAATGAGTGAACTTTGGAGCTCACTCAGATTTTCTCAAAAACTATTTTGGTGCTAATCTTTTCATATCTTGATAAAAATTTTCATTAGCTTTCCAACGCAAAAAACAGCACCTCAATCCGATTTTTCTAGAGAAAGTTATGCCCAAAATAGGAAAGGGGGTTCCGTGAGGCAGCCGATAGGCAGTAGGGTAATACAGTCGATTGTATTTGAATCCAGTCGACAGTATTGCAATGCAGTAGACTGCATTGGTCAAAATTCAGCTCCAATGCCTATTTTTTAGAACAAAACTCCAACGGCTATTTTAGAGGGAATATATTCGACTGCATTGGGAATACAGTCGACTGCAATGGTAGTTTTGCTCACTTTTTGTCTATAACGGCTATATTTCATTTGCTCCCTATATAAATGATTTGGGGCTTCATCATACACAATGGAAACCACATTTTAAGCCTCCATTCATTAGAGAAACATCAAGGCTCATAGATTAAACTTTTCTCTCTTCATCTTCATGATTTTACATCATTAAAGAGAGCATCTTTGTGAGCAATTCTTTGATTGAGAGTGAGCATACTTCAAGTCATCAATTCTCTCATCTCTCTATTATACTAGAGCTTCAATTGTAATCATTTCCTTTCAAGAGGGTTTCATTGTACACATTTGATTGTTGTAAAAGAATTGTGATCAAGGCTTGGGTGAGCTTTGTGGATTCAAGGCTCGTGCTTGGTGTGGGAATATCATCAAGTGTTGTAAGGGTTTTGATCTTGACCCGGAAGAAGATTGTTGCTAGTAAATTCTAGTGCTCTTGTAAGGGACTTCTGTGAAGAGGTGGCTGTCGGCTTGAGGGTAATTCAAGTCAAACCATTTAAATCTCCTTGTCAAGCATCTCTAACTCAATCTCTTTACTTATTGCTCTATAATTTTTTGAGATTGTGTAGTTAGCATCTTCATTGAAATATTGCTTGGCTTGATTAAGTTTCATGATTGTGTTTTGTTTAAGTTCCCCATTAATTTTCAAAAATCCTATTCACCCCCCTCTAGGGTTGTTTTATTGGTTTCATAGATGTTCAAAGCCCTTAAGGTATGGCGCATAATACCTCTCAGCAGTCGATGATGAAGCTCGTCCGCGCACGTCAGCAGAATTATGATAGAGGTTGAACAGTTCCTCAAATGTCTTGCTCACTTTCGCTGTGAGTGTGGTTGTGTCCTCTACTGGGTGGCACATTAATCTTGATATCTCTTGTATCGAGACGTTCACGCCATGCAACTTTAACCTAGGATCTAAACAAGTAGCAACAGCAAAAACAACAGGCAGTTCACTCCAATATTTATTAAACTTTTTATCCATCACTTTTACTATTTCCTGAAAGGGTCCTATATATCTCCATTTTGATAACATTGTAGCCATCTTGAGAATTTCTATTACAGCGAGAGGAGAGGTGGGATAGTACGTACCAGACAATAAATTGGTAGACGTGTAAAATACCTCCAAAAATTCAGCTAGGTATGTGGCCATCTGCCATTCCTCTTGAGTTGGCAAGCCGGCTGGGAACAAGGTTAGTAGAAAATGCGTATAGACTTCTCTGTATGCCAGAATGTGTAAAAGCATATGGTATGTAGAGTTCCACCTGTGGACCACATCTGTAACTGCTCTCCTGCGAGGCATATTATATTCAACACACAACGTTTTAAATTGTTGTGTTCTCGGACTCGAACTATTAACATACGCCGTCATACCCCTCATTTTGACAAGAATATCTCCTGCAGCAGCTAAACCATCTTGAACAATTAAATTAATTATATGACAAACACAACGAACATGAAATAATTTACCAGAAAGTACAGGTTTGAGGCTCTCCTATAAAGCATCAACAGCAGTTATATTGTTAGAAGCATTATCAAAACTAATACTCATAATCTTATCCTTTAATTTAAACGTGGTACATGCTTTTAATATAATACAAGCAATGTTCATTCCATCATGCGGAAAAGGAAAGAGCTCGAAAGCGATGATTCTCTTGTGCATAATCCAATCGGCATCAATCCAATGGGCCGTCACACAAGTATAACTAACAAAAGTAAATGGAGATTGCCAAATATCAGAAGTAAGACTAACTTTACCGTCAAATTTATCGAAATAATCGATCAGGCGTGCTTTAGCAGCATTATACTGTCGGAGTGCATCGGATCTAGTTGTGTTTCTATGAACCTTTTTGTACAAAGGTTGAACGTATGTGTTCATATATCTAGAGTGCTTAGCATTATCGGCAAAAGAAAAGGCTTGTTCATCGTGAATAACAAATTCAGCGAGACCGTCTCTTTGCTCTCGCTGATTATAAACAAATAACTTACCGTCAAAAGATAACTGCGTTTGGGTAGGTTCGACGTGGCCTTGTCGAGGTGCACACTGAGGGTAATGCCTGTTAAGATGTCCATTACCACTACCAGACGAAAATAATTTAGCACAGTACTTACATCGAGCTTTTCGGATGCCGTCCACCATAACTTCATCAAAATGATTCCAACACTCGGCTTTCTTTTTTTTTCCCCTTTTGGACTTCTGGCTCATTACCGGAGGCATTGCTCGGCCCTTCTTCATCATGACCAGGCATAGGGTTAAGATTATGCCACGGAGTAGTAGCTTCGCCAACCGAGCTGCGTCCTTGACTATAATGCAGGGGGTCTTGATCAGGCGTGTATTCAAAATCTGGAATGTTTTGATTGAACTCCCAATTGGCTTGGGTATCTATCATACAGCCTGTACTCATTCGTCCAGGAACGAATGGTTGTGGTGGTGCTTGGATTGGTGTTTGTGATGGCCGTGGTGCTGGCGCTTGTGCTACTGGTGGTGTTTGTGATGATGATGATGTTTTTCGTGATGATGATCCACGCTTCAGTTTTTTCAGTAATCCAGCCATATTTGACGCTAAACTTTTTTACTAGATTGAAAAATAAAATTAGTAAGAGTAACTAAATACACAAGTATAAGAGCAGTAATTAGTAATTAGAAATAACAATTAAAAGAATTAAAGAGTAACAAATGAATCACTGATGGTAATTCAAAATTGGAGAGAGTTAGTAATTAAAAAAATAGTAATAGTAATTGATAAATTTAAAAATTCACTAATTACTAGACAAAAAAAATTAAAGAGTAACAAATTAATAAGAGGAGTGGTTAGTAATTAAAATTTAGCAAAAGTAATAATTAGTAAATAAGAGTAATAATATGCAAGAGTACTAATAAGTAAATAAGAGTAGTAATTAGCAAGAGTAGCAAAGCTTGTAGAAATGTAGAATGTTTATATAAGAGAGAGTAAGAAGATTGGTGTGAAAAATTAGAGAGAAATAGTGTGAATTTATAGATTTTTGAAACTACAAAAGACCAAAATACCTCTAAAAACTATCCGTTTATAGTTGTTAGGGAGGGTAAGAGTGTAAAAATCTTAAAAGAGTTGAAAAAATTAACTTGGACCAAAATACCCCCCAAACTAGCCGTTATTTTGCTGTTGGGGGGGGGGGGGTTAAAAGTGGAATTTAGGGGAATAAATCCGTTGGGGGGAAGGGGGGAATTGAATTTAAAAAGCAGATAAAAGGGCCAGATTCGGGCCAGAACCTGGCCAGACCCGGGCCGGGCCAAACCCGGGCCATTTCTGGGCCACGGTTCGGGCCTGGCCAAACCCAGGCTTTTTTCTTGAAAATTCAGGCCTGGTCCAGGCCCAGGTCCTAAGCCCTACAAGGCCTGGCCTCTACTGTTCATTTAAGGGGCTGGGCTAGCCCGGGCCAGAAAGGGGCCGGAGCCGGGGCCGGGTCGGGCCAGCCCGCGGGCCGCCCAGCCCGTTTGACAACTCTAGTTTACCAAAGTCTATCAGAAATGCTTCTCAACTCTATAGAATAGACCTTATTTCGAACAATGTCACTGGTATAATTCCCAACTCATTCGGTAACTTAGTATCCCGGGAAGAACTTCGTCTAGGAGAAAAATAATTTATTGGAGAATCATTGTCACGGGAATTGAGCTTCCTCACTTCCTTGACAGGTTGCAGGAATTAGAAGTGTTGGCTCTTCAGGCAAATCCTCTTAATGGCATCATTCCTATTTCTGCTGGAAATCTCTCGACTTCTTCGGAGCAAATAGCTGCAGGTGGCTGTGGAATCAAGGGACCATTCCTATTGAAATTGGTAATTTAACTATCTGCATCTGACTTGATTGGGCCAATTCCAGTGACTGTCAAAGGGATGCAGAAGCTTCAAGTTCTATTTCTCAGCACCAACAAGATACAAGGATCAAATCCCAAAGAGTTATGTCCTTTATCCAACTTGATTACATTCTATATGGAGTAAACCATATATTTGGTCCAGTGCCGGCATGTTTATGGAATGTTACTTCTCTAAGGTACCTTTATCTGGTTCTAACTTCACGAGTGGCATTATACCCTCTGCAACTGCAAGTCTAAATGTAGTTACCTTAATGGATCCATCATTTAATCAATTTTCGGGCAACATACCAAGCACCAACAAGGACCTTTTCCCGACAGATTTAAATCTTTGGTAAGCCTGAAAATATTGGATCTGAGTGATAACAACGCTCCGGCATAATTCCTAAGTCCACGATTGAACTCTCACACCTTAGATACTTTAATTCAATACCTCAAGTGGAGATATTCCAACTAGGGGACCTTTCGAATATTTTACAAGCCAATCTTTCGTCTTGGTGTCCCACCATGCAATAATATTATGGTTAATCAATCAAAGACAAGTAGGAAGGCGGTACTTGTATGTGTACTCTCTGCAGTTTCACTGATAGTGTATGTCATGACATTGGTGTGTGTGCTGATAAGACACTGGAAAGTAAGAGAGTTGAACATAAAATCTATGTTCAGCCTACAACAATACATAGAAGAATCAGTTGCCATGACATTCTTGTAGCAGCAAATGGATTCTCGGAAAGCAACCTACTTGGCAGTGGAAGTTTTGGATCACTTTTATTGGGGAGTACTGTCAGATGAGATTGTTGCAACCATAAAGGTATTCCAAGTGGATCAAGAAAGGTCTCTCAAAAGTTTTCGGATAGAATGTGAAGTTATTCGCAACACTTGTCATTGAAATCTCACAACGATAATGGATCTCCAACTATTGTTCATCTAGATCTTCAAAATCAAATTTTCTTATATCAGATTGCCTGCATTATTTATCTCCAACTATTGTTTGTCTAGATCTTCTATCTTTTCTTCCAATGATGAATCATGTGTTTTATGCAGAATATGGATCAGAAGGATCAGTATCCACATGGTGCGATGTTTACAGCTATGGAAATATGCTAATGGAAATGCTCACTAGGAAGAAGCGCACTGATGATAGTTTTGCTGGATATATGAGCCTAAAGCATTTGGTGAAGGAGACACTGCCTGATAGGATAATGGAGATTATAAATGCCAATTTGCTAGGGCAAGAGGGACAATACTACTCAGCAAAGCTGGAGTGTGTATCTTCAGTGATGGTGTTAGCATTGAGTATTCTGCAGAATCACTGGACCAGAGGATCAACATGAACAACATACTGGAAAAGCTCAAGAAGATTCGAGCTAAGGTTGTATCTAATCTTGAAGCAACTGAAATTAAAAAGCATCACAGCTACCTAAAGAAAACAGTAATTGCATTTGAAAGTTTCTGCAATTCGATTTTGCTTATCTGGTAATCCTTCGTGCATTTGGCTCTTGTCGTGTCAGGCTCATTGGCAGCATAAGCTGATTCTGCTGCAGCTTACCCAGATTTTCCCTGTTTCGTCATGCACTCCAGTGCGATACAATAGCCAAAATGTGCAAAACATTGTCCAATGAAAAATTTCTTATGAGTTTTTAAGATCTTGCAAGTGATGGAGCACTGCCTTCCTGAAAAACAAGCAAGGCTCAGAATTTTGTAGGAATTACTTTTCTTTCTATCAAGATTAGTCCGATGGTCTGCACCAACTGATATAGATATGTGTATAACAAGTCTCTAAGTCTATAAATGTTCAAAATGAATGGATTCATACTCTCTCCATAAGAACTTTGAGAGCTTAATTTTGTATGAAACGAGATGACATCGCTGTTGAGGTTAACAAGATAATTATGTTGATTGAACTACTTAAGGGACAACTGCTGATTAGAATGCTCACTTCTGACATTTATGAGTCAACTAGAGTGAGCAGCTTCATTGTGATAAAACATAAGCAGCAAGAAATGGAGAGAATCAAGAGATTGCAGAAGATAATTAAGTTGAGAAGAGAAGGCAGTTTGGCAGGGAATGGAAGTAGCCAAGGCAGTTTTGAAACACTACGGGTTCGTTTGACAAATTTTTTATTTGGTTTTCAGTTTTTAAAGAGCAGCTTAATTTTTTTTTTTATAAAAACAAGTGGGTGTTTGATAACCCCTTTTTTTTTTAGGTTTTTTTTTTTGGTGTTTGGTAACCCTTTTTATTTTGACTTTTTTTTTGTGGTTTGCGGTGGCGGTGGTGGGGCGTAGCGGTGGTCGACGGTGGTGGTGGTGGTGGCCGACGGCCGGAGGTGGCTGCCGGCAGTCACCGGCGGTGGTGGCCGGCGGCCGGAGGTGGCTGCCGGCAGTCTCCGGCGGTGGTGGCCGGCGGCCGGAGGTGGCTGCCGGCGGCCGGAGGTGGCTGCCGGCGGTGGTCGCCTGCGGCCGGTGGTGGCTGCCGGCAGTCTCTGGCTGTGGTCGCCGGCGGCCGGAGGTGGCTGCCGGCAGTCTCCGGCGGTGGCTGCCGGTGGTCGCCGGCGGCCGACAGTCTCCGGCAGTGGTCGCCTGAGGTGGCTGCCGGCGGTGGGAGGGTGGTGGTGGTGGTCTAAAAAAAAACCAAAAGTGAAAAAAAAAAACCAGTTTTTGGAGTTTTTTTTTTTACTCTTCAGTTTAAAAACTGGTTTTTTAAATTGAAAAAAAAATGGTTACCAAACACTCCTTTTTTTTCAATTTTTAAAACTGAAAAAAAAAAGAGGCAAAAAAAGAGTGTCAAACCTACCCTACATCTTGTTGAATAGAATACATAATGCGCGATATACAACATTGCAATGAACAGCTAGACATTGACTTTTTCCGTAGTTTTAAGGATCTGCAACGCGTACCAAGTACAATGCAGAGTGTACATTACTCTGATGCACAGTTGCAGATGAGATTGATGAGTAGTCATCTCAACCAAGATTTCATGGCTTGTTGTTGGAAGTGCACACTCAGGGTCCTCCAAACTGATGCAATGTTTCATCGCTTGTTGTTGGAAGTGCAAAGTCCATATTTGTTGCCTAAAAAACAGACTGTGCTACCAAAGTGATTCAGTAACTTTACGTCCGCTGAAGTGATTTACTGGCCTTTTTCTGAACGATTATAAAGTTGATCCGACTCATCTAGCTAGGGCCGTAACCGAGCTTGCAGATACGAGGACCATTAGTGATTTAATTTTTGGGACTCGTTCACTCAAATATGAGTACATTGGTACTCCATTGGTTCCATTGAAATCTTTTCCTTTAACTTAGGGTCTGTTTGACAACATTGTAGTTTTTAGTTTTGGTTTTCTATAAAATAAAAATCAAAACTAGTTGTGATTTTTGTTTTGAAAAAAAATAAAATAATAAGATTCCAGTTTTTGTTTCTTTTAAGCGGATTTTATTTTTCTTTATGTTCATTTTTTTTTCCCAAAACACCAGTTTTCATTACCACCAATCAACACCATCACGTCACAGGTAACTACCACCCATCACGACCAACTGCCAAAACCATGACGGAGTTACTGCTACCTAAAAACCAGATCTGATGAGATCGACGACAGTGGAGAGATGGCAGTGACGACCTACGGCGTCAATGCTAGTTGCGATGTTGTCTGCTTGGTTGCGATGATGGTTGTGATGTTGTCCGCTTTATGCGATGGTAGTTGCGATGGTGTCTGCTTGGTTGATGCGATGCAATGGTGGAGCAAATTCTTGCGGTGACGATGGTGGTGGGGTGGCGGCGATAAGGCATATATGCCGATGGTAATGGCGGCATTGTGACGGCAATGTAAGAGATTTGTTGGTGTGACAGCAGTAGGGTGGTGATGGTGGGGCAGATCTGTGGTGGCTCGACAGTGGGGTGACGCGCGGTGGGGTGGTTGGGGCACGGCGGGGTGATGACGGTGGTGGTTTGCTAGTGGTAGTGGTGGTGAGAGCTTAGAGGGTAAGTAGTAGTAATTGTGAAAGTGATGACATGAAATGATTTTTTTTTTTAGTGTGGATAGCAAATTACTTCTAATGAAATTTGATGATTAAATCCAAAACAAAAACAAAAAATTCTAAAATGGAGTTTTCAAAAACAGTTCCGTTTTAAAAACTGACTTTAAGAGAAAAAAAAAAAAAACAAGAACTTTATGTCAAACAAATTTTTTTTTTCAGTTTACAAAATTGAAGAAAAATATGAAAACAAAAACTCTGTCAAACACCACTTTAGTATTCAGTGCGTGCAGACGACTTGGTAGATATTGAGTACCCATATAGACCTGACTTTAGTCACCATTTTTTTGTCCCGAGAAATTCAAAATCCAACGGTTTGGTGCAGAATGCAGTGTTAGTTGGAAAGGTCCCGCCAAGCCCAGATCATATTATATCTTGTTACTTTCTCAATACAAACTGCCTTCCATGGCGATTTAGAGGCTTTGCCCTTTCTCCTCCACAATTCGACCAGAAAACAAACTCAAAATCCACAATCCAAACTTCACTGTGTTGGGTGGGAAGTAGTTGTTTCAGATGTGATTCTTCGCCTGTATTATATATCAGGTTAGTTTCTATCTATGTTGCTCCTACTTCGCCTGTATTATATATCAGAGAGTTTTTTGAATCTTATACCGGGTGTAGGTGTGTTTTTGGGTAAGTGTTCACTTAGTTGGCTGATCTTTAATCTTTTAAAGCCGTGTGCAATATGCCAGCTGCCTAAGTTGTACATTCTGAAGTGGAAAGTAGTCAAAGTGAAGATAAGATAGTGGATGAAGCAAAATTCTTTTTAATATAAATTGGTTCTCTGCAGATAAGAGAAGCCTTTTGATTTATTGATAGCGGTACTGCCCAGATTTTTGCAGGTTAACCATTATAAGGATTAAGTCCTGCATTATTAGCTGTTTCATGCCATCTCAAGGTTGTATTGTCATTCAAGTGTACGATGGTTCTTGCCATTCCTTTAATATATGACCAAGTATCCTGAGTTTGGCTCTGAGTACCGCAGAGGGATGCATGTTCCACCAGTGACAAGCAGATATGAAAACCGAAGATGAGGGTTAAAGAATTTTCATAAGCTATATTTATGAGGTTCCTATGAATGACAAACAACTTCATTTTGATAATTTTTGAAGACTGGGAGCTTCCTAGAGTACTTGAAACCGGATATCCCGGACTAGATATTGTGAAGTTGCAAGTGGGAGAAGCTTAGGCTGCGTAGTCTACAGAAAGGGGAAGACACAACTATCTGTTAAGGTCGCTCAGTTATCCCAAAGCCCACCCTGCAGAAGAAGGTCACATGATAGTGTTTTATATCAACTGAAATTAATACTTGGAACTGAAGGGGGTCCAATTCTTTAGATGGTTTTTCTTTCCACCAGGATTTGTACAACACTGCAGTGGAGAACCGAGCAAAATTATATATTAGGGTCACATAGTTATCCGTGAAGTAGTTGGGAGTTATGATAATGATGTGTGCTTTGGACTTCGTTAAGGTTGCGTGCACTTGGTTTCCCTACGGTCATGGTTTACCTCCTCAAAAATTGTCTGCCCTTTTTCATTCATCACATGCATCTAATCTGTTAAAATAGAGGAATCCATACTTCGGTTGAAAGGACTTGAAGTTGTCGAATGTTCAAATTTATATGATATATATTATCTTTTAGTTTGCCTACAACCTTTGCTTCACTTGCTACTTGTGTTTGAGTTGAAATAACCGGACGGAGAGGCGAGTTAGGAGCATAGCTTGATAACTGCTTTTTCCTTAAATTTGAAGAGTCCTTACCTTGTGTATGTTTTTGTTAAACATTACAAATATATGCTTGTGACTGATCTTTTTTGGTAGGTCCATCTCTTATCCATTTAGTTGTTCACTAAACACATAAAAGATGAGGTAAAAACCAGGTAATTTACTATGCCTGCAGGTTTGCAATGCTGTCGCTGTGGCCTCTTTGTTAAATGCGACATTAGTTATTCCCAAGTTTCTTTACAGCAATGTGTGGAAGGACCCCAGGTGTGAAACTATCTCTGGTAGTAATTTATCCTAACCAACTGGTTGTACTCCCTCCCCCTCCTCTCGGTTACAATTTGAGGTTTCCCTTTCAAAGGCTCCTTATATCTTCATTTTCTGCTTCAATCAGTCTTAACGCCAACTTTTTCTGCAACTAGACTTGATAAAATTGCCATTGCGTTAGCCCTATTGGTAGAATCATGACATCTTATATAGTGGACTCGTTAATTTATAAGTTGTGCCTGATGTGATACCATTGGTAAACTAGCCCTTCTCACTATCCTTATTTCACAAACCATTGTACACGTTGTTGCACTTCTCCTTTTGTATGTTCATATACTTATTTAACAGAAAACTTATACTGTTTTTTCCTCCACGGTATGTGCGGCCAGTTTGGTGATATTTATCAAGAGGAATATTTCACGAATACTCTGAAGAATGATCGTGAAGGAGCTGCCTCCTCATTTGAGATCGCTTGACCTGGTAGCAATTGGTAGTCAAGTACGCCATTCTACTCATTTATGTTTTTGTATCAAGAAACTGTATGTCATTGCAGAATAAATATATGAGCCCTTTCATCTTTGCTTTTCAGATTACTGATGCTGAAATTCCAAAGGAGGCAAGTCCTCATGAATGTGTTGAGATCATACTTCCTCTCTTGTTGCGGAATGAAATTGTCCACTTCCTTGGATTTGGAAACGGCTCGGCTTTGACCCTGTTCCTTCTGAACTTCAGGTTGAGAACGTCTTTTGCAGATTAATGCATTTATGGATGCATTAAGGCCTATCAGCTCTGCCTGAACTTATTTAGGTGATAAATCTATGCTTTTGATTTTGAATACTCGGTGTTATATTTTTAACAAACTGTTTATCAGTTATTGGTGCTCTTAGGTTATACCAATTTCTTAGGTCTGTGAAACTAATATTGCATTTCACTTGAAGTAGGTTATACAAGCTGATTTTTTCTGTTTAAGGAAGCGTTAAACTATGCCATGCAACCTTGCTGATGATCAAGTTTCATAAACCATAAAATTTTCCTTAGCCCAAATTTACATTTTTTATTTTTTGAGCTATCAGTTTATGTGACTGAAAAAGAAGAGAGCTATCAGCATATGATGTTTCGTTTTCTCAACATTTTACGTGGGTCATCAGATTTTCATAAAAGCACATCCTAAGGCCTTACATAAGTTTAATTTTAGCTGCACATCAGTCGTTCACGGCTGTCTTACGTGTGCTTAGAGGGTTCATTAGTATATCTTAAGCCATTAACACTGTTTGAGCATGTGCATAATACATAATTTTGGATTATTGTAGAGGTTAAGATGCAAATGTAACTTCCATGCTTTAAAGTTTGTGCCAAAGATTCAAGAAGTTGGTTCATTGTTGATTAGGAGGATAAGGAAGCATGATGCCACAAGAAGCATGTTAGATAAGCAACTGCTTGGAAACTTCATCTCAAATGTTCCCTGGGCATGATACCGTAAGAGGCCATTCCAAGTATCTTGCTGTACACATGAGGTTTGAAGTTGATATGGTGGCCTATTCTCTGTGTAAATTTGGAGGTGGAGAAGCTGAGAAAAACAACCTTCAAGCTTACAGGGAAATCCATTTTCCTCTGCTCATTGAGCGCTTGAATTGAAGAAACTAAAGTAGAATAATTGATTTGTGGTTCTTTAATGTTTTTGACCAACATCTATTAGTACATTAATCCTTTTTTCTGTTTTATGTTAATGGCTGCAGGCCCGTAAGTCCAGCGGAGTTACGAATGTTGGGGAAATGCCCATTGACACCAGAAGAAGCAGCACTTGTTCTTGCCGGTCTTGGTTACAAGCGTGGAATCTATATTTACTATTGAATAATATACTAGATTCCGCAGCAAGTAATAAAGAAGAGAATCGAAAAACAATAACAGAAATAGAGACACAAGATTTACGTGGTTCGGCAAAAGCCTAATCCACGGTGGTAGCAGTTATTTCACTATGTTTGTCACTGGAGATTACAGACCTTTGTATCTCTCTACAAACCCTCTCAAAGAACGACTCTTCTCTCTCCAAAGACAGACTCTTCCTACTCAAAGAAGGACTCTTCTCTCTTTGACCTAGTCAAAGAACTCTTCTCTCTTTGCCTACTCAAAGAAGGACTATTCTCTCTTTGTCTATTCAAAGAAGGACTCTTCTCTCTTTAACCTAGTCAAAGAAGAACTCTTCCTCTCTCTCTTTCCAAAGAAAGACTCTTCCTACTCAAAGCAGGACTCTTCTCTCTTTGTCTCTTGTATCTAAAACAAAATACAAGACAACATATATATACTTAGAGACAAGTAGTGACTTTCTCTAAATAACCAATGTGGGACAAGAAACATTCTGGGTTTTTTATCCAAGACACATTATCACAAATCTGCACCTTAGCTTGGATAAAACAAGCGACAAACAATTTGAAAATATCATCTGCTGCTACCACACCTGCCCCTAGGGCTGCACCTCAAACACTGCTGATACTGATCAAATCTAAGCAATGCTTAAACTTGATCTCTGGAATATGCTTTGTCATCATATCCGCTAGATTTTCATCTGTAGAAATCTTCTCTACCATAATAGTACCCTGAGAAACCACATCTCGAATAAAATGAAACTTGATATCAATGTGCTTGGTCTGCTCATGGAACATCGGACTTTTTGTCAGATGTATGGCACTTTGGCTATCGCAGTAAACAATGCTAGACTCCTGCTTCAATCCCAAATCACCAACCAAGCCCTTCAACCAAATGGCTTCTTTCACTGCTTCGGTCGCTGCTATGTACGCAGCTTCTGTAGTAGACAAGGCAACAATAGTCTGAAGAGTAGCCTTCCAACTGATCACACAGCTCGAAAAAGTGAATATATATCCTGTCAAAAATCTCCTCCTATCCAAATCTCCAGCGTAGTCTGAATCCACATATCCAATAACTCTACCATTTGCATCACTGCCCCGATGGTAGACTAAATCAATATCTGCAGTACCTCTCAGGTATCGAAGTATCCACTTCACTACCTGCCAATGAGCTTTTTCAGGATTACCCATGTACCTGCTAACCACACTGACTGCATGAGAAATATCCGGTCTCGTACAAACCATAGCATACATGAGACTGCCCACTGCACTAGCATATGGAACACACGCCATGTGCTCCACCTTCTCCTGGGTCTGTGGGGGAATCAGCTGCTGAAAGCTTGAAGTGTGCCGCCAAAGGAGTAGTCACAAGTTTGGAGTTTTTCATACCAAAGCGTTGCAGTACTCGCTCAATGTACTTTTTCTGGGACAAGTACAAAATTCCTGCAGGTCTATCCACCTGAATCTCCATCCCTAATATCCTCTTTGCTGCACCCAAGTCTTTCATCTCAAATTCCCTTTTCAACTGCTCTTTTAAACCGTTGACATCTGACATCGATTTTGCAGCATTCAACATGTCATCAACATACAACAACAAGTATATATGAGAACCATTCGCGAGCCTCTAGTGATACACACAACTGTCATAAGCACTCTTAGTGTAACCTCTCTCGCTCATATGCCCAACACGCATATACCATAGCTTAGTAGTGTCAGAATCTACATCAGAAGATGAAGCTGCTACTGATGCTGCTCCTGTAACTGTGCTACCCTGTAACAAATAGAGACTATTTTGTTTCAACCCCTTCATCACAATAAGAGCACCCTTCATTATCCTCATAACTCCACCTGTAGCCCGATAGCTACAGCCATTAGAGTCAAGCGTATCCAAAGAAATCAGATTTTTCCCAAGCTCTAGAACGTGCCTGACATCAGTCAAAGTTCTCACAACACTACAAGAAAACAGGGTTTTAACGACGGGGTAATCCGTCGCTAAAAGCCAAAAATCCGTCACTAAAAGAATTAGCGACGGATTCACCGTCGCAAAATATCCCTCGTATAAAAGCCCGTCACTAATAGTTTAGCGACGGAATTTTTAAATCCGTCGCTAAATATGTCATTTTTACCGACGGATTTATTTTTAATTAGCGACGGATATTCCGTCGCGAATTATATTTTTTAGCGACGGATTTATATTTTCGAGACGGAATATTCCGTCGCTAAAAAACTTATTTAGCGACGGAATATTCCATCGCTAAATAACTGATTGTAGGAATACTTTAGCGACGGAATTAATCCGTCGCCAAAAGTCAATTTTTTTTTTGAATTTTTTTTTATTTTTCAATTACCCAGACCTGTAATACAATTTTCAAATCTCAACAACAACGCGCAATAATCAATACAGAAAGAAATATATATAATCAATTATAAAAAAAATTTATAATAAAAAAAATTCATATATGTACAAGCCCCGGGAACCAGATATAGCCAGTTAGGAGAGGGGAGAAGAGTACAAGCCGGGCACGAGGGGGGAGCTAGGAACGGGCACGAGGGGGGGAGCTAGGAACGGGCACGGGAAGGGGCTCATCAGGGGTTCCCGAGTCCCGGATCTGGATCCTGCTGATCCGAGGTCGGGACGGCCTATCCAGCAGTGCCCTGCTCCCTGATCATCCGGCACACACTGTAGCAATGTGCTGGATCTCCTCGTCGTCCAACTGAGGCCGAGGAGCCGGTGTCTGTGGAGGGGCAGCAGGGGGTGAGACGCTCCTATCACGGCACGAGCAGTCTTCGGCCGATTCACGACCTCCGGCGTATCCAGCCATCTCTTCAACCCCCCAGTACTCGCAGCTGTACTAGTGGACGCTGATGGCTGTCCGTACTGCTGCTCGGACCCCCTTAGCTGTTCATACGAGGCCTGCAAAAATAGTGGTTTAACGATATGTTAGGGCATTAATTAACGAAACAGACATTGAGGATAGAAAGAAAAAACATTAACTTAAATAAATTGACTCACATCGATCCGCCGGGCAATATCTGAAATATAGTCGCCCGCCCGGTGTGTCTCGTCCTTGTCCTTCTTCCGCACGTGCGTCTGAGTATAGGTCAGAGCTATGACCTCATCCTCCTCCAGATCCGGGTGCTCGACCGCGTTCATGTGTCGGACGATGTCGTGTGGCACCGACCCCCCCGTGTGCGTCGGATCTCTGTTCTGTCTGTTCTCAGCCCCACTCTTACTCTTGGCGTCCCAACCTGGATCCGCAGCCCACCGATCTATCATCTCCCCCCATACACGATGAGATATCCAATGTGGGGGATATCTCGCCATGTCCGTCATCCTCCGTCAACAACCTCAATTCCGACACCTCATATAGGGTGTCGATATGGTGTCCGATACGTGTCTGACACCTCCGGACACGTGTCCGACACATACCGACACGTGTCCGACGCCTTTGGACACGTGTCTGACGCCTTTGGACACGTGTCCGATTCCCACCGACACGTACCTCTAGACACATCGACATACGTTAATTTGTTTTTTAAATGTCGGACACCGTCGATCAGACGTGGTGTCCGTGTCTGCGCTAACTAACAGGTATCTCAATCCAATTGGGTCCCATCCTCCGTCAACAATCTCAATTCTCAATTCTCAAATGCTCAATGCAATAAAAATTAACAAAAATCACACATTCAATCCAATTGGGTCCCATCCTCCGTCAATAATCTCAATATCTCAAATGCTCAATGGACAATTAACAATCTAAAATCATCAATTAACAACCTAAAATCATCAATTAATAATCGCAATTACTTCAAATGCACAGCTAATAACCTAAAATCATCGATCAATAATCACAATTCTAAAACGCACAATTAACAACCTAAAATTATCAAACAAATGATCAATGTTTAAATGGGAAAAAATGTTCAAAATTCACATATCCGATGCACTTGAATTATTTCAATTTAGGGTTCGATTGTATTAGGGCATTCAATTTAGGGTTCAATTAGTTTCATTTAGGGTTCGGTTCGATTAGGGCATTCAATTTAGGGTTCAATTACTTCAATTTAGGGTTCAATTAGGGGGCTCTATTGATTCAATTTAGGGTTCAGTTGATTTGAGGCATTCAATTTAGGGTTCAATTAGTTCAATTTAGGGTTCGGTTAGATTAGGGCATTCAATTTAGGGTTCAATTAGGGTTCGGTTAGATTGGGGCAATCAATTTAGGGTTTAATTAGGGGTTCAATTAGTTTAATTGAGGGTTCGATTCAATTGGGGTTTAGGGTTTTGGGTTTTGGGTTTGCGTCATCTTAATTTTAATGTCCCTTGCCCAGTTCCGTCCCCTCCCATCCCATCTAGATCCAACGCCACTTAACCCGATCTTGTCTATGGCTTCCTGCCACCAAAGTAGTGGCATAAGGCCTATTTTCGGATCAGAAGCAACATCCATTGCTCTAGCCGTTTCAATATTGAAAGCGCGGAGAATAAATCCAGCCCACTCAATCTCCAATGTCTTTAACTTTTCACAGCAATTTACATGTATAAGAGGAAGACAGAAGGTATAGCGTAGAGCAAATAGAGAGGAAGACAAGAACTTTACCTCACGAGAAATACTGCCGGAGGTGAGAAACCGTCGTCTCCAGTGGTCCCGGTGGTCGACACTGCTCTCTCTCTCTCTCAGTATCTCTCCTCTTCACAGATCTGTCGGAGGTGAGGGCCCGTGGTCGCCGGAGTTGCAGGTGGTCGCCGTTGTCGAGGGAGGTCACCGCCGGGGTCGAGGGAAGTCACCGCCGGTGTCGAGGGAGGTCGCCGCCGGGGTAGAGGGAAGTTGGGTTTTGGGATTTTCGAAGAGAGAAGCAGTGACAGTTCAAACCAGATGTGTGAATTAAATAGACTTTTAGCGACGGATTTATTCCGTCGCTAAACGTCCGTCGGTGAAGACCTATTTGTACCGACGGAGTTTTTTACGACGGAATAAATCGGTCGCTTAAATAATATTTCACGGCGGAGTGTTACCGACGGAGGTTTTCGTCGGTAAAACGCCTTTTCACCGACGGAGTTTTTTGCGACGGAATAAATCCGTCGCTAAAATAATATTTTACGACGGAGTTTTACGGACGGAGGTTTCCGTCGGTAAAACGCCTTTTCACCGACAGAATAAATCCGTGGCTTAAATAATATTTTACGACAGAGTTTTACTGACGGAGGTTTCCGTCGGTAAAACTCATTTTAGCGACGGAATCTATTCCGTCGCTAAAACTCCGTCGTAAAAGACGTCTTTTCTTGTAGTGCAATACCATCATGCATCCTGATCTGAATTGAACCTATCCCAACAATTTTTACAGGCGACATTGTTTCCCATAAGAACTTTACCACCATCAAATGAGCAATATGTGGCAAACCAATCCCTATTGGACACATATGATAGGAGTAACACGTATCAAGAATCCACTCTCCATCTAAGGAACTGGTAGTAACTGAGAGAACATCCGCACCATCAGAATTATCTTCTACTACTCCAGTATCAGCTGTCTTGGAATTATCCTTTTTCTTCCCTTTACGCTCAGGACAATCCTTTTCTGTAATGCCCTTCTTTGTGACAATGATATCACTTCAATTTTCTGGTCTTTGACTGAGACCCAGCATGGTCAGAGCTTCCGCCTCGAGCCATCAGACCATCACCATGTTCCTCTCTCTAATTTTCTGAAACCTTCTTCCTTAATTCCTGAGAATTTATCATAGCCTCAACCTCCTCTATAGAGATACTGTCCTTCCCATATAATAAGGTAGTAGCAAGATGTTCATATGATGGAGGTAAAGAACATAGCAACAGTAAAACTTTATCCTCATCGTCAATCTTGATATCAATATTTTGCAGGTCTAATATTACCTTGTTATATTCATCAAGATGATCACTGATCGATGTACCTTCTTTCATCCGCAAAGTATACAGCCGTTGCTTTAAATACAGGCGATTTCTCAGAGACTTCATCATGTATAAGCTCTCCAATTTCAGCCATAATCCAGCCACAGTTGTTTCCTGAGAAACCTTTCGCAACACATTGTCGGCTAAACATAGTAACAGGGCACTATGGGCTTTCTCTAACATGTCTTCTTTTTCATCAGCAGACATTGTTTCAGGAAGCCCTTCTTTCCCTTTTAACGCTTTCAACAACCCTTGCTGAATTAAAACAGCACGCATCTTCATCCTCCATAAACTGAAATCGTTTGATCCATCAAACTTCTCCAAATCATACTTTGTCGAAATATTTGGCACCATTGCAAGGTGATTTTAATCTACCACTGAACCTCAGCTCTGATACCACTTGTTGAATAATATACTAGATTCTGTACCAAGCAATAAAGAAGAGAATCGAAAAACAATAACAGAAAATAGAAACGCAAGATTTACGTGGTTCAGCAAAAGCCTACTCTACAGTGGTAGCAGCGATTTCACTATGTTTGTCACTGGAGATTACAGACCTTTGTCTCTCTCTACAAACCCTCTCAAAGAACGACTCTTCTCTCTCCAAAGACAGACTCTTCCTACTCAAAGAAGGATTCTTCTCTCTTTGCCTACTCAAAGAAGGACTCTTCTCTGTTTGACCTAGTCAAAGAAGGACTCTTCCTCTCTTTTCTCTTTCCAAAGAAAGACTCTTCCTACTCAAAGAAGGACTCTTCTCTCTTTGTCTCTTTCCAAAGAAAGACTCTTCCTATTCAAAGAAGGACTCTTCTCTCTTTGTCTCTTGTATCTAAAACATAATACAAGACAACATATATATACTTAGAAACAAGTAGTGACTTTATCTAAATAACCAATGTGGGACAAGACACATTCTGGGTTTTTTTTATCCAAGACACATTGTCACATTTACCTTGCTGGATCTCATATTTATGGGGGACAGTCAAGGATGCATCCCCTGACTAGTCTTTATCCTAATCTGGTGACTAAGGAAGATCTCCTCACATCCAGTGAACTTGTGCCTTTTAGAAACTTTTCTTCTCGGGTAAATCACCATTAGCTTTCCCTTTTCGGCTAGAAAATATTGTTTGCCTTCGAATCTTGTACACTGTCTTATTGCTTCATGAATTTCAAATCTTGCCTTGCCAACATAGCTGAACTGGTTAACAAAAATTGTTATACCATTTTAATGTATGGCTAGACCAGATTTTCTTATACTCAGTCCCACTTCTGTCACTCCTGATATTGCAATGAAAGGTCTTACCGAAGGATTTTCTTCATTATGATGGAGTGGCAGCCTTCTTCACAAAATGGTGCAAGGTTGCCAATATCTAAACATCCCCAGCCCTCAGAACCCCGGAAGCCTCGGGGCTGCCCTAAGTAGTAGGAGGGTGATAGGGTACAAAAAGCATGCTAATGAAACACATGAAATCCTGAAAAATATATACCAGAAACGGAAGCTGTGAAAAGAGTGTGTTAGGAAGATAATTGCCTCGCCATCCAAGTGATGCCATGTCCAGAGGTCAAGCTCAATGTTCCACCAAATGATATGTATGTAACTTGAAGGGGTAAAGGCTGAAGGTGATTGGCCAATATTAATTTGAATAAATATTATATGGTTTATGATCATGGGCCACAATCACTAAAATCGATGCACGATTTGCATGTTGCCATGTTGGATTAAGATTCTCGGCTGTAACCATAGGTTGTACCCAACAATGTGAGAGGGGGAAGAGAAAGAGAGATACTGAGGGGATCCATATCCTGCCATGTTACACTCAAGTCTATGCGATAATCATTGCCTTCACCGTAGTGTATGGCTTTAATGCAAGTCTACCATGAGTCTGGGTCTTGGGCCCTTTTGTGCAGAAAGGACATAAAGAAGATCATGTCAAGCATATTTCGCATTAAAGATAACTTCCGGTGCTTTGCCAGGCAAGCCATTTTACTGCCATAAGGTGAGATTTTCTTGCTTTCCATTTGCTATGGCAGGAGTAGTATTTTTGGCTCTAATAATGAGTTTATTGACCGTAAGTGTGGTAACGAACTTCACCACCGATGAACATGCACTTTTTTCCTTGAAAGCCTCTATCACAACCGGCTGGTCCTTGTCTCTCACCGATGTTTGTAAATGAACTGAAGTCATTTGTAGTAAATGAACTGAAGTCATTTGTAATCACTACGGAAGAGTTGCCGCCTTGAACCTACCAAACATAGGGCAAATGGGCACCATTCTCCTAAGCATGAGAAATCTCTCATTCCTCATATCTCTTGACCTCAGCAACAACAGCTTCTCTAGTAGTATCCCCAAGGAAATGGCTCATTTGTGCCGAATCAAAAGAAATCAACTTGAATTTCAACGAGTTCTGCGGAGGGCTTCCCACGTGGCTGGATGAGTTGCCTAACCTTAAGCACCTCTTTCTTGGAAATAACAACTTTACAGGCACCATCCCACTATTGTTATGGAATATCTCAAAGCTTAAGAGCATCGTTTTGGCTTATAATTATCTACAGGGAAGTATTCCAGAAGAGATTGGCAATCTCCTTAACCTAGAATTGCTTTCTGTAAATGGTGAGATTGGGAACCTAAAGTTGCTTAAGGAGTTTTATCTCGCTCATAACGACTTGATTGGTACGATGTAGGCTTATAGCAATCTCTTCTCTTTTGGCCTAAATGAAGTTTTGACTTTGATCGGAATTCTCAACAATTCGATTCTTGACTTACAGATTGAGTCTCTAAATCTTGAAATTTCTGCTGGGTGGAAAATAACGTCAAACCCCATACCCCATAACTCTTAAGCTCTTACTTCTTGATGCTTAGTAGTTGTACTTTTTAATAAACTATGACATCTCTTTTGTTATCAATCAATAGATATGGGGTTTTGGTTGCCAATGTTGAAATTTCTATCAGGGTCCAAGATTTCTAAAGAGGCTTACTATTTTTTTCCATTTTGGTTACCAAATCTAGAACCGAAACTATTTTCTTTACAACTTTCAGCTGTTATAATTACGGCTTAAAAATGGCATCGTGAGCTCACTATATTTTTGACCTATTCTACAGGTACCATCCCCCTTTCTCTATGTAACTTGTAAAAGCTTGAGAATTCAATTTTGGCGATAATCATCTACAAGGAAACATTCCTTTGGACTTTGGAAATCTTCCAAACTTGAAGCACTTTAGCCTATGGAACATGGGCACTACAAGAAAACCAGCTTATGCCTACGGTACAGTACCGTAGGTATAGGTGCCATGTCCCGTAGGCATAGCCTATCCCTACGGTACTATACCGTAGCCAGAAGTGGCGATGCCCTAGATCTATGCCTACGGGGTTGAAGGTTATGCCTACGGTTATACCGTAGCCTATATACCTATGCCGAATTCGTATTAACCCACTTATTCCCAGCTATGCCTACGGTACTACCGTAGGCATAGCTCATTATTTGTCAAAAAAAATATTTCAAAAATCATTTCCATGCTACCACTGTACCCTGCCAAGCACCAGCTTCAGTATTAAGAGATATAACCATAGTGGTACATTATCTTTAAAGCACTTCAATGCAAACACAAGGAAGCAAAACATTGAGCACTTGACAAGCAAACAACAAAACAAACACAACATTGGGGGAAAACCATTCAATTTGGTAAACCATCAGCACAAGGGGGAGAGGGAAGAAAAATATGTGATAGTAAGGGGAAGGGGGCCCAAATCGACATGTAAGAAGGAGGAGTTCAAGCATCATGAAGACACACACAAAAAAACTGCATGCAAGGATTCAGCAAAAAATAAGTAACATCAAATGCATTAGAATAACTCAGAATCCTAGCCATATCGGGTAATACCCCAGAGCGAATCTAACCCCCATATTGGTGACACAACAACACCACAATTCACATGTAAATAACCATCGAAGCAGGCTTCAAACCTTCAATTACTTCATGTTATCTCAAATTGACGAATCTTCAATAATTAATCACCCATAAAATCGAAAAATCCTCATATAGCACCAGCATAAACAAGACAGGCAAAAAATAATTTAGCGATAAACACAAATAAACAGCTGGAGAGCATACTTTTCTTCGCTTCCTTGCCACAATTAAGCTGTTTTATAGGCTAAAGCCTCTAACTTACGGTAGCTGACGCAGAACATTCCCTAAAATGAACTCAGAACATTCCCTACAAACCCCACAAGGCTTAGTTTTGTTGCTGGCAAGACAATTCAAAGCAGCAGCTAATACTCTTGCAGTTGATGTCTTTCCAGTCCCACGGGGACCTTGGAAAAGATAAAGAAAAGCAACCCTTCCCCTAAGAATAGCATTCATGAGGGACTGAACCACAATATTCTGCCCAATCAGTTCCTCAAAGAACATGGGCCTATACTTCTGGCTCAGGGTCCTAATACTCTCTGTCATGCTTTCCTCTTCTCCATCCCGGTTCACAGCAACTAACTCTAACCCTTCTTGACTCCTACAGCTAGATGACCACCTCCGCCCATCCAACCGACTCAAGGCCTCCAAATCAAGCCCCCCATAGTTTGTGGAGAGCTCATCGTCGCTTTGGCCAGTAGCAAAAGACGACCCACCTTGGCCATCACCACTACTGGTTAGCAAAGGTATAAGACCTAGTAGAAACTTGGCCTAAGATTGCAAGAGCACGAATAGAGAGAGAGACCGGGACAAATTCGCAGAAAGAACAAGAAGAAAGTGTAAATTGAAATTGGAATTGGAAATTAAAATTGGAATTGGAAATTGAATGAGAATTGTTACCTGTGGAGTGGCTTAATTAGGCTGAAGAGGAGATCGGAAGTGCACTGTTGCCGCAGACATGGGAAATGAGAGAAACCGGAAACCTTTCGACTGACAGGGGAAGGTGCACTATTGCCGCACCAGTCGTCAATGAGTCACCGCCGCCGGAGTCCTCGCCTCGCCGTCGACACTCGTTGATCAGTCTGCCCGTCACTGCTTCTTCTAAGGTCACCGTTCATCAACGCGTCGTCACCGGGGAGGGTCATTGGCCGGTGGAGTTCTCACCTTCACCAGTCACTGCTTCTTCTTCGATTGTTGTTCCAGATCTGAATTTAAAGACGGCCTCGGACCTCGGTAGTCGAGTCCACCGGTGAAGTCCTCCCCTCGTTGTCTTGTTCGTTCCAGATCTGAGCTGAGCTCTGCCAAAAAGAGTCAACTCGAGGAGCCCCTGCCGTGTCCGTGTCTGTGTCTCTGTCACCCGTCGCCCGTCGCCGGTGAGTGCTGCCGTCTACCTGTCTGGGAGTGGGTGAGAGTATTTGGCAACTGGGCAAGTCTCAGAGAGAGATAGACCATGTGACTGCTCTTCCAAACTAAAGCAGCACGAATAGCCACGGTGAAATATGAACCGTAGGCATACATAACTTGTACCTACGGTTCCTTTTATACCGTAGGCCTTCTTGTCACCATAGGCCAGTTTTGGTGTAGTGGGTGCTACTGGGCACCATTCCCCCAAGCATGGGAAATCTCTCGTTCCTTATTTCTCTTGACCTCAGCAACAACAGCTTCTCTGGCAGTATATGGTATTGGTCCATTAAATTGGTTACGCGACAATGACAGCACTTGAAGTTTTGAACATTTGCCAAGACTCGGTGGAATTTGGCCATTTAACTCATTGCCATCTACAGAAAGCAATTCTAGGTTAAGGACATTGCCAATCTCTTCCGGAATACTTCCCTGTAGAGAATTATAAGCCAAAACGATGCTCTTAAGCTTTGAGATATTCTATAACGATGGTGGGATGGTGGTTGTAAAACTGTTATTTCTAAGAAAGAAATGCTCGAGGTTAGACAACTCATCCAGCCACATGAGAAGCCCTCCGCTGAACTCATTGAAATTCAAGTTTATTTCTTTGATTCTGCGCAAATGATCGTGTCGATTGACGTTTTTGGCTATATAAGTTTGATGCTCTTGAACTAGGTAACTTTTGTTAAATTGTTGAAAAGAAAAACACAAAACTATTAATAATAACTAAATAGTCAAAGAATATATAGCACTTATAAGTATTCTTTTTAGCTAAAATCTATCAACTAATAATTATAGAAAGCTTATAATTGAAAATTTTAGAGGTTTAGTGTCATATTCAATGCACAAGAGGCTTGTTAAATAACATAGTTGTGAGTTGAAATTGAGGTTTGAAAAATATTAAGAGAATGACGTAATTTATAGATTCTTCAAACTTGAAAAAAAAATATCAACATACACTTAAAAACTAGTCATTTATAGTTATTTGTAGAGGTAAACATATAAAAGTGCATAAAAAAGTTGTTAATACTCTCCTCAAGCTAGCGTCATATAACTGTTAGAGAGATGCGGAAATTAGAAGTTCCTATAGGATTTCGTGAATCTGGCAGGCTGGGCTTGGGCAGGATAAGGGCCGGCCGGGCTTTTTTCGAGGAAGAAATGAGGTCCAGCCTCGCCGAGGCCCTCGACCCTTGTAGCCCGCACTTTGTATCGCCGATACATTTTTTTCAATGACATGGACGACTCAGCAGCAATATATTGCTTAAATGTTTGATGTTGCTTCTCTACTAGGGTAGCCCTAAAATTGCAACATATAATCTCTTTCTTGTTCTTTTAAAATAAAATCATATTTCTAGTGTTTCAGCATTACGTGATTATTACACCTGTATTCTATTCTTATTTCTTTTTGCGGTCCATAAAATCGAGATAGAATAGACGAGATGTAATTTCGGTACAACTTTAGCATGTTGATTTCGCAACATAATATAAGAGCTTGTTTCTACCATTTTATGTTTGCGTGCGATGGTATACGTTTGTTGCTTATACCATACATGACATAAAATAGAGGTATATATGCTACATCAATAGTCCTATTCTTTACACCTTAAGCGGTGAAAATGACGATATCGCCCAGTACCCAAGATCTGGTTTGCAAGGTCACATATTTGCAGTTATTCAATATATTATGTAATCCCACCTTCATTCCAAATAATTGATGAGTGAGTGCAACCTGAATTCGCCAAATATACCTAGCTAACACATTGCATTTAGAGATATCATGACAGAGAAGGTTTAAACGGCCCATGGTATTTTTCATTGATGATGAAGTTACAGTATGGGCTCTTTTCAGTAGTTGGAAATACACATCTTTATTGAGACGCATACACAAGAACTAGAATGCTTACGTCTATTTACATCATACAGCATTTTTATTTAGTGAAGTTAGAAATCCTTAGAGCAATGACTGTACTTTGAAATGTTGGTTCGTCAAAGCTGAGCCAGAGTTTGGATATCAATTGGATAAGCATCAGATGGAGATAGAGCATGGTACGCCCTTCCCGATACAAGCAGATTTATGGTCTCGATAGGATGGTATGCATCCCAGAACACGTACTTGTTCCTGTTACTGCAGAGAGCTTGGTTTTTGATACACACTCCAGTGATGGTTGATACGTTGCAGCACGGAGTATTTACGAACGTAATACCTGAAATGTTACATGCGTTAATGTTGCATTCTAAAAGTACCTTCTATTGGTAAACAAGCTGCTTAGCTTAATGTGCGTGCGTGCGTTTGCACGTGTGTGTGTGTGAGGAAGAGGCAGAGAGGGAAAAAAATGTGTGATCAAATTTAAGGTTTTGAGAACAAGGTAATAAAACTAATTAAAAGTTTGTACAATGTACACCATACCGACGCTGTATAACTTTGCTATCTTGCAAGTTGCATGTTGAAAGTTCAAGCTTTGAAACAAACTACAGATAAACTTAGAACAATTTTCATGGTATATATGAAAAATGTTGACAGCTTAATTACTTTCCTAATATTCCCAGAATTACTCTTGTCCGAATCACATTTTAATTAGTAAGTAAAACTTCTGAATACATGATTCCCATAGGTCCTAAACTATCCAACTTATATTGATACAGACACAAACAAGCGCGCGCGCACACGTGCAAGTATGATATATTAACATACATGCAACATTAACATCACAATATAACAAATTAGACTATTGATTGCACGTATTATGGGGTAATGCCTTTTCTATACTACACTAATTGCACTGTCCCCTACTCTTAAAGCATAAACCAAAATTCAGCAAATGACACGTCCATTTTGTCTGCGTATGCAACCAGATTGTAAGGGTCTTCCTTCCTCTGGGAGGGTTCAAATATTATGAGGCTTAATTCACACACACACATTGAGAGAGAGAGAGAGAGAGATGTCGCAGTATTGTAACTCACCCCAGCAGCAGAAGTATCCCAAGCTGTAATGCTAGTAATGTTTATGTAGGTAAACTTTGCTCCAGAGAGATTATTGTTGAAATAGTCAACAAGCGGCTTAAGCCTATTGTTGAACAGTTGGACTGCATCATTAATCATCTGAACACATGCGGATCCATTTGTGCCATACCGAGCCAACCCGGCTGGAGTGCAACCTAGTTGCCCAATTCCAAACACAGCCACCTTTCTGGCTCCATAGTTGTATAAGATCTAGGGTCCTAAAATAACGTCCTCCGTACTAAACACGTAAGGAGATTGAACTAAAAACACAAAACTAAAAGAAAGGAAAAAAAGGTGTAAAGCAGACCTTTAGCTGCTTCGAGTATTGTTGAATAAGGACTGCTGCATATTGATCGGGTGTAAAGAGACGACTTGTAGGGTAGTATTGCCTTTTATGGTTGGCCTGTAATAAGTTCTGTTTAGCCTTTTTCTGGTAGTTTATGAGAGGGAATCATTGAATTGTTTGATTTGTTTAGCAAGTGCACCCTGTTCATGTGTTTTTGTGTTCAGAGTGTTACATAGTATCTGCATTTGATGATTTTCTTCTATTAGGGTCTCAAAATATTGTTATTTTTCTTGATCAACTTGCATATGGATCTTAGTCGGTAATTAGGTCTGCTAGTGTCACGTGATGTTCTTCTACAGCACAAAGATGGTGATGAGTTTATAACACTTCAGTGATGACATGGTACATTGACAATCTGGCTAGCTTGCATAAATAGTTGCATGCAATTCATTTTAGCTGAGTGCAGTTTGTTCAGATTTGACGAACTTTTGTGAGACCATTTTTCTTAACTTGGCATTTGTGGTGTTACTTCTGCTTCCAATGATTCTTTTGCAGCTTGACGGTTATATAAACTGTGGAGCATCTCGTTGAGCAAAATGATATATTTCTTCTGTTAATAGTGTGAGAGCTAAGTGCATTATGTTTTTTTGAACTGAATATATATTCTAATTTGTGGGGTTGCAAATTTTTGTATGGATAATGTTAGAGGTTACTTTGAAAAAAAAAATACATCGACTGTTTCTTTGAGTTTCTTGATTAAATTATTTTGTTTCGTGCAGTGTGGACTTGTGCCTAATGTTGGTGATTCTCAAAGTGGTGAGAACGGTGTTGGACCTTGTGTGCCTTCAACAACCCTTGAAGAAAATGACAACATTAGCACTTTCTTGCCTAAAAATGTTGCTCATGATGCGAACGTTGATGAAGTCCTACGTTGATGAATTTGTACAGTCTCAAGAGTAGTTAACTTCTTGGTTGGTCCTAGTTTAGGTGTTTAAGACATTTATCTATTTTGGTGTTAGACGATGAATGCCAATCTGATAGAGAGTTAAAGCTGTTGATTATCATTTTGGATATGATTGCTAATGAAATAAAAAGTTGTGTACAACTTTATTGTGAGTTTCGAATCAATTATGTGTCATTAGTTTCATTTAATATGTAATGATATGGGATTTTACCATTTTTTAGCAATTACATACTGATTTTGCGACCGCAAAAGGGCGGTCGCTAAATTAGCTGCTAAATTTAATACTTTTTTAAAAATAAAAATAATATTAAAATTAATTAGCGACTACTAAGGGCGGTCGCTAAATCAGTCGCAAAATAAAATAATATTTAAATAGAAATTTTAAAAATCAAATATTTAAATTCAAAAAAAAAATTAGTGACTGCCCAAGACGGTCGCTAAATATAGTCAACTCGATCGCTAAATTTAGCGACAGATTTCTAAAAGCGGTAGCTAAAATTTAGCGACCTGGCCTATAGTGATCGCTCATCGGCGGTCGCTAAAACATTTTAGCGACCATTTCTATACCTTTAGCGATCGCTCCTTGCAGTCGCTAGAGGTATGCTTTCTTGTAGTGATTGCTTGGATCTCCACCTCCAACTCTTCTCACTTATCTCCGCTTCGTAAAATAATTTTTATTTCTCTTCGGCTAATTTGGAAAGCTCAAAATTCTGTTATTTTTCAAAATCTTGACTGGTCTCACCTTGGAATTCTAAACCAACAAAATGTGCTCAGTAACTTTAACTGGCTTACTTTTCGGAAACCAGCTAAACCCCTTCTTCATTTATGCCCCCAACCCCCTTTGAATCCCACTTTCCTCTATACTCAAAATTGCCTTTGTCACAATCTTATCACCCTCTTGGCTTATTTGGGATTTCACTTCGATGCTTCAACTCACAAATTTAGCCTTTACATTTTTGTCAATAACTCTTCCCCCCACCACTCTACACATTTTTAACAAAAAAAATTTACGCTAATTCACATAAAGAAACGAGTCTTAAAAGCTTGCTTATCAGTCTTATATGGTTCACTAGACTATCTATCTATCATATTTCTCTTTATACTCATGATGCTTTCATTCTTTCCATTATCCAGACCCACAGGGCAGCCGGTGCCTATTACACTGGACTTTTGAAGGATATTCATTTTGCCATCAAAGAATATCATTTTATCCAGGTTTGCCTTTGTACAAACTCTCAGATCCAGCTAACTAAGGACAAATCGGAGCAGCTTTTGACGTCATCTACGGGAACAGTGGACTTCTAAAGATGTTGTCCTTTTCATCTTTTACTGCTCTCTCTTAGCTTGCTATGCTAGTCTACTACCTTTAGTCTGCTACTACTCCTAAAACTTTCTATCTGGTTGTAATTATTACTGTATTTTAACTATCTATGGAAAGTAGCTCCGTTACTCCTGTATCCATGGATAGACTATTCCCCCCTTATATATACCATAATCCTCATGTTTAACTTTAAAAAAAAAAGGTGTCTTGACTTTTCATATGATATCAAGCCTCTTTCTTTAAAATATCTTTATTGGAGTATATATGATTTTGTTAGAGTAAAGGGTTGTTTTGACTTTCATTGAAAGAGAAAGAAAAGAGGAACCTTATGAAAATCTTATAAAATCGCCTTTGAACTCCTGTATGCTCTTTAATTATTGAAAAAATTCCTATAAAACCATGTCGCCTCCATTCACGTTAAAACTAAACTACATCAGAATTATTACATATTCTCTATCATATTTGATTAATGAAAATGACTTGCTGATAATAGAGTTTTCTGTGGCATTTTTCGAGAAATGTAATATATCTTAACTAAATTGAATATTTTGTCAGAAACTCAATCGTTATTAAGTTTATATTTTATTTTTGTATGTTGATGTATATACGGATTTGAATTATTTTACATGTATATAGATTTTAAATTAGAGTGTTGTTATCAAGCGTTGTTCCCTAGAATAAATATTATTTATGAATCTATCCTTTAGTTAAGGCTAAAGGTGTTTTTGTCATTTAGTGAAAAAAATCTTATGAAAATATATAAAATCAAACTTGAAGTGTTCTTTGATTAAAGCTAAATACCTCATAGCTAATACATCTTCTCTATCAATTTTGATTAATAAAAATTGCCTATAGAGAATAATGTTGTTTATAGCCTTTAAGAATAAACATAATCTACATAAATTAAATTGAATATTTTTTCAGAAACCCAATCCATTTTTAACTTTGTATTACATATTTGTAAGTTCATGTGTAAGCTACAAATTTAATATTATGCATATTTATATATTTTAATGCAAACATATTCGTACGTTAAAACAATCATATAACTAAAGTTTAATTCTAAAATTTCAATTACGGACATATTGGTCTAAGAAAGCTATCGTAAAACTGGACCTTTAGAAATTTTAAATGCATAAGAATCGCTAGATTATATATCATCATTAAAAGTTGAGTTTGTAACAAGTACATAAACCTATATTTGTATCAGAGTTATAGGAATACCCTAATTTGCATGACAACATATCCTTCGTATCGTTATCGTCTTTCTATGATCCATAATATCCCGAGATATCATATATTTACATGATAATATATTTTTCATATAGCTATTGTCTTCGTATATTTCACTCTTATAAGTAATAGGATTGGATGAAACCCAATTGATAAAGACTCTAATTTATTTCGGCTCAAATGATTAATAATATTTTTTTTTGAACTTGACAACTCTCGTGTTTTGATGCACAAGTGTTGAATAATTAAATATTTTTTTCTTAAACTATTCGTTTCAATTTAAAAAATTTTCTAAGTATCTTGACTTTTTAAAAGGTGAGGCTAAAGTACGAGTGTTTTGGCTAACTTCAAACATTTTGACACTAAAGATGTTCACTAATGTATATTTTAATGACAAAATACTATGAATATAAATCAAAACGGGTACGAGTATGTCCCCAACGTATAAATCCTCTCAAGGGATTAAAATGGATAAACATATTTTCTTTGGACATACCCTTTTTAGAAATAAAACGTTTGCAAAAATTAAGTATACTTTTTACTTTTATGAAGTTGAATTTACACTACAATATTTTTTGCTAAATATGAACAATTTGCTATAAAAGAGGTTAAAAGTTCACTAATGCATCTTTAAGTGACATAAATGTGGGAGCCAATCTAGCTCAATCTTATATATGATGCTAAGACTCTATTCACCTTTAAAGAAACCCTATCAAAATATAACCTTAAAAATTACCACCATCAAAATAATTCATGTTATAGAGGTTAGGGTGAAATTATAATTAATGACACTAGGTTTTAAAAGGTAAAGTCGTATTGATCCGTTAGAAAAATATATATATTTTTGCTTGTATCATCAGTACTGATGTAGAGGAAATACACCACCTATAAGATGAGGCCACGTGTCATCATCCAGACACATCAAAACCGCCACACCATTAATATGAAAGTGAGTAAAGATGAATTACTCAGGATTAACTCCCCAGTTAATGGTATTAACCAGGCACTAATGAGGAGTAATCATCCATAATGATGAGTAACCTCCCATTAATCTGGTAACCCCATAATTAAACATAAATAACTCCCACTAAGCTGGGAATCCTATAAAAGGAGTGGGGAAGAATATGTCAGGTAAGAAAGAGGAGAGCTGAACTTACACTTTATTAAATCTCAAATATATTCTGACTTAAGCATCGGAGATTTCCCGCCGAAAATCCTTCTGGCGAGTCACCGGTGTCGGTTTTGCTGTGCAAGTCTATTCACAAAGCGCGTCCTGAGTTCTCTCCACAACATTTTGGCGCCATCCGTGGGACCGACATTTGTGAATAGATTATGTCTCAAAATCCCACACCACCAGCTCAGCAAGGTGGGGCAACTCCGCCAATTTCACCCTTGCCACCAATCCGTGATCCACTTCATGGGGGAGCCGCATCTCCATCCTCCAATCACGGCAAAAAGGTCACAACAATGACTACCATAGTACGAACCACCGCTGTGGCAGTACCTGTAATTCCTACAGTAATGTCAGATGCCATCGCAACAGCATCAATACCCGCAACGGTAATTTTGCCCGCTGTGACAATCGCTCCTCCCTCCACAAACACAGTCCTTCCCCCGCTCCAAACTGCCAACGTGTCCGCACCTACCACAACGTTACCAGTCATGAGCAACCAAGCCGACTTAATGGCCGTTCTTCGGGCTATGCAACAGACCATCGAACGGTTACAAGCAGCTGTGGACAACCAACCTTCAAGCGAGCAACATGTAACTGGTACGCGGAGGCAGCCAGTTACAGCGACTAAATTTCCATGAGGAAGCAGGAACCTCAAAGACTCTGAAGCGAATACAAGTGGAAGATGGACAATCCGATGATGAACGACGTAACCTGAGGTTCAGGAGACAAGAAGAAAGTTCTTATGAAGCTTATTCTACTAGGAAGGACTCTTATGAACATCGTGCCGTACGATACACCAGTGCCCCAGTCATCATTGGGCAACCGTTCACAGAAGAGGTTGATCATTTTCCTACGCCGCAGAACTTCAAGATGCCTCCCTGTGAATCATACGATGGCACCGGGGACCCAATGGAGCACTTAGCTTGTTTCACTTCTGGTATGAGTCTACACTTGATCCCTGACCAAATCATGTGTCGAGCGTTCTCGGTAACCCTAAAAGGAGCTGCACACGTATGGTTTCAACACCTCGCACCCCACTCTATCTCCTGCTGGGCCCTGTTGGCGGAATCCTTCCGCAATAATTTCTTAACAAGTCGGATACAAAGGAAAAACTCTTCGGCTCTTTTTCGTATCGTGCAAGGACCCAAGGAGTCCCTGAAATCCTACTACGCCTGCTTCAACACTGAGAAGCACCTCATTGACAATTTGGATTCAAGGGTGACTTTTACGGCAATGGCAAGAGGTGTGCGTCCGGGAACACCATTGCGTTTCTCGCTGAATAAAAGACCCCCAGAGCATATGGCTGACCTACTTGATCGAGTAGAAAAATATCTCCGGGCTGAAGAGGATTCCATGACCACCACCCAAGATGAAGGAATTTCTGGCCAGAAGCGGCGTGATCGCCCGGAGGGGAAAATACATGAAGAACCTAAGCGCTCGCAGACGACCCTCTCTAAGCACTTCACCCTTCTTACAACATCTCGAGAACATATCCTCAACCAAATCAAAGGCCAAGATATCCTAAAGTGGCCCAAGCCAATGAGAATGCCCGTCGATAGAAGAGATGCCCAGATCTATTGCCAATTCCATAAGGATCATGGTCATACGACTGAAGAATGTAAAGTTCTTCGGAGAGAGATTGAGAATCTTATTGCAAGAGGGCACCTCAAACAATTTGTCAAGACAGAGCGCCAGGGAGGTAAGCGTGAAGGAAGTCAAAGAAGGCATGACGATTCGGCTCCTAAGGAAGCCCCGGTGATAAACACTATATCTGGAGGCCTAAGCGCTGGGGGAACCTCAAGATTAGCTCGAAAGGCTTACGCACGACAAGTCAATTTGACGCAGGGACCAGCTAAGCGCCCAAAGGTCCCCGCCACTATAAGTTTTGATGATACAGATCTTGAGGAAGTCCTCATACCGCATGACGACGCTCTGGTTATCTCCCTCTAAATAGATGCGTATGTCATCAAACGCATCTTAGTGGACACAGGAAGCTCCGCCGATATTCTATTTGAAGAAGCATTCTCCCAAATGAATATATCGAGAGAACAAATCCGTCTGGTCTCCTTGCCATTGTATGGCTTCACGGGAGCATCCGCGCCAGTTGAAGGAGTAATCCCCCTCACTGTAGTTGCTAGATCATACCCGCTTCAAGCTACGCAATCAATCGACTTCCTGGTAGTCAAAATCAAGTCAGCCTATAATGGAATATTAGGGTGAGCGGGCCTCAACAAATTGCAAGCTATAGCCTTGATGTTTCACCTGTGTATGAAATTCCCAACTCCTAACGGAATAGGGGTAGCAAAGGGAGATCAAGCTATAGCACGCAAGTGTTACATGGCTTCGTGCAAGGTAGATGAGGCGTTTGCCATTGAAGACCAGCGCGATGAACATACTTTCAGAGGAGCTGAGCTGGTAGAAAAACTTGTCTCCACAACACTAGGAGTAGATGCGAGTCCCCAATTAAAGATAGGTTCCACGCTGGAGCCAGCTCTTTGTGATCAACTGGTATCATTCCTTCGCTCAAATGCGGATGTCTTCGCATGGAGCGCTGCAGATATGCCAGGAATAGATCCATCCATAATGACCCATCGCCTCTTAGTTGATCCACGCTATAAACCGGTGAAGCAAAAAAAGCGATCCTTCGCACCGAAAAGGCAAGCGATCATCAAACAAGAGGTTAACAAGCTCCTAGAAGCAAAGTTCATTGCTGAAATCGACTATCCGACATGGGTGGCTAATGTAGTCATGGTTCCAAAGGCTGGGACGAACAAGTGGAGAATATGCATTAACTACACTTATTTAAACAAGGCTTGCCCCAAGGACAGCTATCCTCTGCCTCACATCGACACATTGATAGATGCAACCTCAGGGCATGAGTTGCTTAGCTTCATGGATGCCTTCTCCGGATATAATCAGATTCGCATGCACGACGACGACGTGGACAAAACGGCCTTCATTACCAACGAAGGTCTCTTTTGCTACAAAGTCATGCCCTTCGGCTTGAAAAACGCAGGTGCCACCTACCAGCGGCTTGTTGATAAGATCTTTAAGCCTTTGTTAGGTAAAACCATGGAAGTTTATGTTGACGACATGCTGATCAAAAGCCTTCGTGCAGCTGATCACATTGCCAACCTTGAGGAATGTTTCAATCTCTTGTGCAAGTACAAGATGTTGCTCAATCCGGCCAAGTGTGCATTCGGGGTCTCATCAGGCAAGTTCTTAGGTTTCATGGTCTCGTACAGAGGCATAGAGGCCAATCCTGAAAAGATCAAGGCTATACAAGACATGACCGCTCCGAAGAGAGTGAAAGAGGTGCAGGTACTAACTGGACGTATAGTGGCACTTGGCAGATTTCTCTCTAAGTCTGCTGAGAGATGTTTGCCTTTCTTCAAAGCTTTGAAGAATATAAAAAACTTCGAGTGGACCGCCGAGTGCCAAACTTCCTTTGAAGCCTTGAAAGAGTATCTAACGGCGCCCCCGCTCCTATCCAAACCACTTGCTGGGGAAGAGCTTTTCTTGTATTTGGCCATAGCGGAGTCGGCTGTAAGTGCGGTGCTTGTCCGTAACCAGAACAGTAAGCAGCTCCATATATACTATGTGAGCAAAGTACTACAAGGAGCTGAGTTGCGTTATCCAGATACAGAAAAACTTGCATTCATTTTCTTGATTGCAGCTCGAAAGCTTCGACCATACTTTTAGTCTCACTCCATAACAGTGCTCACGGACAAGCCCTTACGGCGAATACTCCACAAGCCCGATGTTTTGAGATGACTAGTCCCCTGGTCCATTGAACTCGGGGAGTTCGACATCCACTATAAGCCACGACTTTCTATCAAAGGTCAAGCCTTCGCTAACTTCATTGTTGAGTGTACTTTGCCCATCGAAGACGAGGAACAGCTACCCCAGCAAGAGGGGCCTTTCACCTGGACCCTCCATGTGGATGGTTCCTCCAATGCAAATGGAAGTGGAGCTGGTTTAATCCTTCATGGTCCTGAAAACCTCGTAGTTGAATATGCCTTACGATTCGACTTTCCCGCTTCAAACAATGAAGCCGAATACGAGGCTCTTATTGCTGGGATGCACCTTACAAAGGCTATGCGAGCAGAGGCACTTCATGCCCATAGTGATTCACAGCTGGTCGTCAAACAGCTCTCTGGAGAGTATGAAGCACGAGGCGCGAAGATGGTTGAATACCTCCAAAAAGCAAAAAGGCTTGCAGAAACTTGTGTATTTCAACATCACTCAAGTCAGCCGAGAAGACAATGCGTCAGCTGACGCACTTTCACGCTTAGCTTCCCTCGACCAGTCTGGGCTTCGCCGAACAGTTCACTTGGAACTCCTCCGCGAGCCATGTATTAATGATCGTGAAGTCATGCAGACCGAGCATGAACAATCATGGATGGACCCAATTAAGTCCTATCTTGCGGATGGCATCCTGCCAACCGATCAGAAACAAGCTTGAGGAATCATTTCACGCGTAGCCCGATACACGACTGTTGATGACGTGCTGTACAAAAGATCTTTTACACTCCCCTACTTTCACTGCCTTACCCCTACAGAAGCCACTTACGCCCTACGCGAGGTACATGAGGGAATATGTGGTCAACACCTAGGTGGGAAAGCCCTAGCACACAAAATCCTTCGTCAAGGCTATTACTGGCCGATAATGCAGCAAGACACGCTGGAACACAAAAAAATATGATGCTTGTCAACGGTTCTCGCCTGTGCCAAAGCTTGCTCCTACCGCGTTGACTACTCTGAACAGTCCTATTCCCTTTGCCATGTGGGGCATGGATATATTGGGACCTTTTTCCCTGGCTTTAGCCCAATAGAAATTTGTAATCGTTGCTATTGATTATTTCACTAAGTGGGTCGAAGCCGAAGCCCTATCCTCCATCACAGAGCAAAAGTGTGAAGACTTCTTCTGGCGCTCGGTTGTCTGCCGTTTTGGAATCCCTCGTGTGCTCGTCACCAAAAATAGAAGACAATTCAACAACCACACCTTTCGTGCGTTTTGCGCTAATTTATCAATCGAGCAATGTTTCACTTCCGTGGCTCACCCACAAATAAATGGCCAGCCGGAGGTAACCAATCGCACCCTCCTCCAAGGCCTAAAGAAGAAGCTCGATGGTGCGAAAGGACTTTGGGTTGACGAACTCCATAAGATCCTTTGGGCTTACCGAACAACAACAAGGAACTCGACAGGTGAAACTCCCTTCAACTTGGCCTTTGGCACGGAGGCACTAATCCCGATTGAGATTGGTCTACCCTCTCTTCATCTACTCACTTATGACCCTAACATGAACGACGAGGCGTTACGTTGCAACCTTGACCTATTGGATGAACAAAGGGATCAAGCACAGCTCCGACTAGCCGCATATCAACAACGTGCGGCCAGATATCACGATCGACACATTCGCCCTCTTGCTTTCCACATTGGAGACCTCGTCCTCTGCCGAGTAGAAGCCTCAAACCCTCGCGATGCCATAGGCAAGCTGTCACCGAACAGGGAAGGCCCTTATCGCGTGACCAAGTATGGTGGTCCTGGATCATATCACTTGGAGCATTTGGACAGAAAAAGCATCCCATGAACGTGGAATGCTACCAATTTACGGTGATACTACGCATGAGCAAGATCAAAGAAGGGCCACCACGTACCTCATATCTACATTTGATTTTTTGATCCTGCTCTGCTTAGACAGCCCACTATGTTACGAGTTTAAAGCTTTGCACAACCTTAGCTTTTTCTTTTTTCTCTTCTACTTTATATTGCCATTCATGTACTTATCCTCTACTATGAATGCAAGAGAATTTGACAGAAGTAGATGTAAAATAAGACCTTGAATATATTAGAAATTGAGTCAGCTACATCAAGGCAACAAAAGAAGAGCCTTAAAATTAAGTCTAGAACAAAGGAAACTAGACTATTCATCCTGATCAGTCGCACCCTCGGGCATCCCTATCTCCCAAATCTGAGTCTCGACCAAAGACTACTGCCTGGAAACTATACTGGAAGTTGAACCGGATGCACCTAGCGATCGGCCAATAGAAGGGCTAGCCATTGCACGTGAACTTGCACCTTTCCTTCATTCGGCCTCTTCTGCCCGAATAGCGTCATCAGCAGTGATCTCACGGGCAAACTTGTGCTCATAAAGGCTCAAGTCAAACTCAGGATGATCTTTTTGAATATCAGTCTTGCACTCGTTATAGTCCTGCACGAGAGCCCTTTTCGAACCACGAAAGCGCTGATCCGTAAAAGTCTTGGATTTCTTGAACATTTGCACTGCCTGAAGTGCCACTATCGACTTATCAGCCTCTGATTGATCGATCGGAGCAGATAACTCCGTATTTGCCAGTTCCAGTCGTTCTACCTTCTTGCTCAAGTCATCGACTTTCTTCTCGGCCTCCCTATGGCAGTTATTCTCTACCATTACCTTCTTTTTTTCCTCATCCAAGACTTTATCTGCGGCAATAAGCTTCTCCGCGCCAATCTGCACCTGCGCCATAGCCTACATAACAAAAGAAGTTAGACACCGGAGCTTTTGATATAGAAATTCAAAAGAAGAAATCAAACCTGCGACATAAGTTGGACCATGCCATTCGCTGTGTCAACAACACCATAAGCAGATAATGTCTTGCGATCCATAGGAATGATCGCGTGACGAGACCAGTCCCATGCTGTACAAGGAGACTTGATGACCGACTCCTCAATGGATATACCCCAGGCAGGACGATGAGGAACGTCAGCTCGAACAGAAGACGACGTAACTTTACTCCTACCTCTGCTAGATGCTTTTCTTTTCCTCGAAGCTTCTTTAGATTTGTCTACCGTAGACAAGCCAAGAATAAACTCTTCCGCTTGCGGTGGAATCTCCTTTGCTTGAGGTCCAGAAACCAGTGTGTCAAAATCCAAGTCTTGCATTTCCTCCTCTTCAATGCCATGAATGGAAGCCAATTCATCGGGAATAATGTCTCCCAACACCCCTTGGGAATTAAATAGCGGAGGATCCCCTTACGCTCGGGAAGACATTTTCTACACACAAAGCAAAAGTAAGGTACCACTAAAAGATTCAGTGCGCAGGCTCTGGTAAGAACATTTACCAGGGTCGTTCTCGCCCTCTTCTTCCTCCTCGTCGAAATCTTGAGCTTCAGGGGGAAAGATGATGCCGCATTCGCGAAGTTGAGCATTACTCTAGACTCTAAGGACTCAGCTCCTTTGAGCTTATCAATATGCTCGAGCTCAGTCTCCGACAAATCTTTCTCCTTTAATTTATTACACGTTCTAGTGTCACACTCAGCTAGCCACTCATTACAAACTTCCCTTCGTTGAGACTTGGGCAATTTAACAAACAAAAACCTCTCCTTCCAGTTATGGTTGGATGACGACGGATAGGGAAATAAGTTCGCTTCAGCTTTTGGGCGCCGACTTAAGAAATATCAACCTACTTGTTTTGTGATTGTGCATATGGTGAAAAACCATCTGAATACCCTAACTCTAGGCCTCAAACCAAGCTTATGACATTGATATATAAAAAAACTCATAAACCGCCACGCATGAGGGGAAAATTAGCCGGGTGCAAGGCCATATATGTTCAAGACACTAATAAAAAAAGGATGGAGGGGAACCCTAAAGCCATTGATAAACATATCCCAATAAACACCAATTTCATCGATGGTGGCCATGTTGGCATATTCATCCTCTTCGGGAAGCCTAAGTTTTACAATGGGAGGAATTTCACAACGCTCTCGAAGGAGTTTCAAGTCATAGCTGCTGAGTTTGCTCCTAAGTGTGTGCGCGTCGAAAGGTTTAGGAGATTGTGCACTCTCCCTCAAAACCTCTTTGGCAGGAATTCCCATCGGCTCCTGGAAGGGAACCAAAGGGACACCAGTCTCCAAAAATAAGGGGTCAAAAGTAGGTTCTACCCTGACACCTTGAGCGTGGACATTAGGCTCAAAAACACATTCTTCATCTTCATTAGACATAATTTCAGATCAAAAGCAAAAGATTTAAAAAAAAAAGGAGGTTTGGAGCTTACTTGGTGAAACTGAAGATCTTCAAACTTAGAAATCTTCAAAGAAAATTGCCTCTCGACTCCACTCAAGAAATGAGAAGTGTGGTAAAGGGAAAGAAACTTTTTTACCCCTTATATAGAAATGAAAGACTCCTCCAACGGTTGAGATTCCATGACCATTGAAATATCATGGACACATGGCATGATCTGATGAACTTACCAGGGGCGAAATTACCCGTTTACCCCACGACGATAAACAAAACATACCCTAGTAGAAGAGCACATATGGTGCCTCTACCCGGCTAAGCCGAGTAGACGAGCACCATCACGTCTCTACCCGGCCAAGCCGAGTAGATAAGCACCTATGACTCCTCTACCCTGCCAAGCCGAGTAGACGAGCACATCATGCCTCTACGCGGCCAAGCCGAATAGACGAGCACCTTCCCGCCTCTACCCCCCTAAGCTGAGTAGACGAGCACCTATACTGCTTTTAATCGGTCGAGCCGAGTAGACGAGCACCTATGATGCCTCTACTCGGCCGAGCCGAGTAGACGAGCACTTATGGTGCCTCTACTCGGCCAAGCCGAGTAGACGAGCACCTATGATGCCTCTACTCGGCCAAATTGAGTAGACGAGCACCTATGATGCCTCTACGCAGCCAAGCCGAGTAGACGAGCACCTATGATGTCTCTACCCGGCCAAGCTGAGTAGACGAGCACCATCACGCCTCTACCCGGCCAAGCTGAGTAGACAAGCACCTATCCTGCCTCTACTCGGCCAAGCCGAGTAGACGACCACCTATGATGCCTCTACTCTGCCGAGCCAAGCCGAGTAGATGACCACCTATGATGCCTCTACTCGGCCAAGCAAAGTAGAAGAGCACCTATTACGCCTCTACTCGGCCAAGCCGAGCAGACGAGCACTTATGGGGCCTCTACTCGGCGAAGCCGAGTAGACAAGCACCTATGATGCCTCTACTCAACCAAGCCGAGTAGACGAGCACTTATGATGCCTCTACTCGGCCAAGCCGAGTAGAAGAGCACCTATTACGCCTCTACTTGGCCAAGTCGAGTAGACGAGCACCTATGATGCCTCTACTCGACCGAGCCGAGTAGACGAGTACTTATGGGGCCTCTACTCGGTTAAGTCGAGTAGAAGAGCACCTATTACGCCCCTACTCGGCCAAGCCGAGCAGACGAACACCCAAAGTGCCCCTACTCGGCCAAGCCGAGCAAATGAGTGCCCAAAGTGCCTCCACTCGGCCAAGCCGAGTAGACGAACATCTGATGCTTTTTTTACTCAGCCAAAACAATGACCCATTTTCTTGATCAAACCAAGTAGGAGGGTCCTTCATTATGCTACTACATGATTAACATGAGTAGAAAAGCTGATGAAATATACAATCTACAATTCCATATTCTCCTTCGAAGAACATGAAATGGGGGGGGGGGGGGGCAACTGATGTAGAGGAAAAACACCACCTATAAGATGAGGCCACGTGTCATCATCCAGACACATCAAAACCGCCACACCATTAATATGGAAGTGAGTAAAGATGAATTACTCAGGATTAACTCCCCAGTTAATGGTATTAACCAGGCACTAATGAAGAGTAATCATCCATAATGATGAGTAACCCCCCATTAATCTGGTAACCCCATAATTAAACAGAAATAACTCCCACTAAGTAGGGAATCCTATAAAAGGAGTGGGGAAGAATATGTCAGGTAAAAAAGAGGAGAGCTGAACTTACACTATATTAAATTTCAAACATATTCTGACTTAAGCATCGGAGATTTCCCGCCGAAAATCATTCGGCGAGTCACCGGTGTCGATTTTGCTGTGCAGGTCTATTCACGAAGCGCGTCCTGAATTCTCTCCACAGCAAGTACGTATTTTTTAAATGTTAATACCGCCCTCATTTTGTATCTATAATTTATATACATACAATAAAAATGGCAGAAGAAAAACTTTTAAATGACTTAAAAGTACAGAGTCACTACAAGAAAACAGGGTTTTAGCGACGGGATAATCCGTCGCTAAAAGCCAAAAATCCGTCTCTAAAAGAATTAACGACGGATTCACCGTCGCTAAATATCCCTCGTATAAAAGCCCGTCACTAATAGTTTAGCGATGAAATTTTTAAATCCGTCGCTAAATATATCATTTTTACCGACCGATTTATTTTAATTAGCGACGGATATTCTGTCGCGAATTATATTCTTTAGCGACGGATTTATATTTTTGAGACAGAATATTCCGTCGCTAAAAAACTTATTTAGCGACGGAATATTCCGTCGCTAAATAACTGATTGTGGGAATACTTTAGCGACGGAATTAATCCGTCGCCAAAAGTCAATTTTTTTTTTGAAATTTTTTTTTATTTTTCAATTACCCAAACCTGTAATACAATTTTCAAATCTCAACAACAACGCGCAATAATCAATACAGAAAGAAATATATATAATCAATTATAAAAAAAATTTATAATAAAAAAAATTCATATATGTACAAGCCGGGAACCGGATATAGCCGGTTAGGAGAGGGGAGAAGAGTACAAGGCGGGCACGGGGGGGGGGGGGAAGCTAGGAACGGGCACGGGAAGGGGCTCATCAGGGGTTCCCGAGTCCCGGATCTGGATCCTGCTGATCCGGGGCCGGGGCGGCCTGTCCAGCAGTGCCCTGCTCCCTGATCATCCGGCACACCACTGTAGCAATGCGCTGGATCTCCTCGTCGTCCAACTGAGGCCGAGGAGCCGGTGTCTGTGGAGGGGCAGCAGGGGGTGAGGACGCTCCTATCACGGCACGAGCAGTCGTGCTAGGCAGGCCGCGTATGCGGCCTTTCGGCCGATTCACGACCTCCGGCGTATCCAGCCATCGCTTCAACCCCCCAGTACTCGCAGCCGTACTAGTGGACGCTGATGGCTGTCCGGACTGCTGCTCGGACCCCCTTAGCTGTTCATACGAGGCCTGCAAAAATAGTGGTTTAACGATATGTTAGGGCATTAATTAACGAAACAGACATTGAGGATAGAAAGAAAAAACATTAACTTAAATAAATTGACTCACATCGATCCGCCGGGCAATATCTGAAATATAGTCGCCCGCCCGGTGCGTCTCGTCCTTGTCCTTCTTCCGCACGTGCGTCTGATTATACGTCAGAGCTACGACCTCATCGTCCTCCAGATCCGGGTGCTCGACCGCGTTCTTGTGTCGGACGATGTCGTGTGGCACCGACCCCCCCGTGTGCGTCGGATCTTTGTTCTGTCTGTTCTCAGTCCCGCTCTTACTCTTGGCGTCCCAACCTGGATCCGTAGCCCACCGATCTATCATCTCCCCCCATACACGGTGAGATATCCAATGTGGGGGATATCTCGCCATGTCCGTCATCGGGGCACCCGCGGGCAGCGCCTTCTTCGCCCGGTCCCGTGCATCGTGGAGCCATCGGCGGTAATTCTTGCCGATGTAGGCAAAGAAAGCCTGCTGCCCCAGTACCTGCTGCTGAGGCGTGTCAAACGTGAACCCCTCCTGTAAGGCATTCAATAACACAAATTAACAACATAAAACAAACTGTAATTTAACATTTACTAACGCTGAAAAAAATACTTCACCGTACCAGCCACTCCTCCCATAGGGCCTCCCTCGCAGCGGCATCCCAGTCCTTCCAGTACAGGCGTGGCTCGAAGAATCGGCCCTTCACAAGAACGCCGATCTTCGTCCTCGCAATATTCTCCAGGATCCTGCCAAAGAAGTAATTAAATTAATTAATACAGTTCAAATATAAATTAACACCCCAAAATTTTAAACATAAGGCATGGGGTGATATTTTTAGTACTTACAGGCCCTCCTGCGTGAGCGTAACTCTCTGTTTACGCTGGGGGTCGATGCGTACCCCGCGTGTCGGACCACGGCCTCATCGAGATCCTACAAAACACAGACATTAATACAGTTCAAATATAAGGCTAGCGAAAATGTACGAAACACCGTTATCAACTATACCTGAGGTAGAACCCACGGAAGATGGAGAATGCACGCGCGTGTGGGATGAATCTGCGTCGGGCTGGGGCGACGGCTCGAGCTGGGGCTGGGGCGACGGCGATGGCTGGGGCGACGGCGACGGCTGGGGCTGGGCCCCTGATGGCTGTCCGCGATCACTCTGTGCCTCGTCATCAGTAGGCAATGACGAGGTGGGACTAACCGGGGAGGAAGCAGCTCGGCGTCCAGCCCGGCCACGAATAGCCCGTATCCTATCCATATCTGACTTCATATAGATTATATACAAAGACATTAACACGTGAAAAACAATAATTTAGGCATAAATCATCATCGGCACTAATTAGGGTTATTTAGTCCTAATTAGGGTTTAATTGTGCCGAGTAGTGATGATTAGTCCTAATTAGGGCTAATTGGGCTTAATTGGGTTATGTTAGGGCTAATTAATGTTAATAAGGGATAGTTTCGGATAATTATAGCTGACTAGGGTTGATTATGGCTAATTAGAGTTATGTAGTCCTAATTAGGGTTTAATTGTGCCGAGTAGTACTGATTAGTCCTAATTAGGGCTAATTAGGCTTAATTGGGTTATGTTAGGGCTAATTAATGTTAATGAGGGCTAGTTTCGGATAATTATAGCTAATTAGGGTTGATTATGACTAATTAGGGTTATTTAGTCCTAATTAGGGTTTTGATGGTGCCGAGTAATGTTGATTAGTCCTAACTAGTGCTAATTAGGCGTAATTGGGTTATGTTAGTGCACATTATGACTAATTAGGCTAACTACAATCAATATGCGCATAATTGGGTTCATTTGGGCTAATTTGGGGTAATTACAGCTAATTTGAATTTCATCAGGTTCTTAGGGTTAATTAAAACTAATTAAGCTCGTTGGAGCTAATTAGGGTTAATTGATTTACTAAAATATTGTTAATCAGGACTAATTAGGGGTAATTATAGCCAGTGCTGGAGCCACGATTAGATTCCAGGGGGTGCATGCTAAAAATGTCGCATTAACCTAACTAACCTAAATTTAATGCACATTCAACAACCTCAATTCCGACACCTCATATAGGGTGTCGATATGGTGTCCGATACGTGTCTGACACCTCCGGACACGTGTCCGACACATACCGACACGTGTCCGACGCCTTTGGACACGTGTCCGAAGCCTCGGACACGTGTCCGACGCCCACCGACACGCACCTCCAGACACATCGGCATACGTTAATTTGTTTTTTAAATGTCGAACACCGTCGATCAGACGTGCTGTCCGTGTCTGCGCTAACTAACAGGTATCTCAATCCAATTGGGTCTCATCCTCCGTCAACAATCTCAATTCCGACACCTCATATAGGGTGTCGATATGGTGTCCGATACGTGTCTGACACCTCCGGACACGTGTCCGACACATACCGACACGTGTCCGACGCCTTTGGACACGTGTCCGAAGCCTCCGGACACGTGTCCGACGCCCACCGACACGCACCTCCAGACACATCGGCATACGTTAATTTGTTTTTTAAATGTCGAACACCGTCGATCAGACGTGCTGTCCATGTCTGCGCTAACTAACAGGTATCTCAATCCAATTGGGTCACATCCTCCGTCAACGATCTCAATTCCGACACCTCATATAGGGTGTCGATATGGTGTCCGATACGTGTCTGACACCTCCGGACACGTGTCCGACGCCTTTGGACACGTGTCCGACGCCTTTGGACACGTGTCCGAAGCCTCCGGACACGTGTCCGACGCCCACCGACACGCACCTCCAGACACATCGGCATACGTTAATTTGTTTTTTAAATGTCGGACACTGTCGATCAGACGTGCTATCCGTGTCTGCGCTAACTAACATGTATCTCAATCCAATTGGGTCCCATCCTCCGTCAACAACCTCAATTCTCAATTCTCAATTCTCAAATGCTCAATGCAATAAAAATTAACAAAAACCACACATTCAATCCAATTGGGTCCCATCCTCCGTCAATAATCTCAATATCTCAAATGCTCAATGCACAATTAACAATCTAAAATCATCAATTAATAATCGCAATTACTTCAAATGCACAACTAATAACCTAAAATCATCGATCAATAATCACAATTCTAAAATGCACAATTAACAACCTAAAATTATCAAACAAATGATCAATGTTCAAATGGGAAAAAAATGTTCAAAATTCACATATCCGATGCGCTTGAATTATTTCAATTTAGGGTTCGATTGTATTAGGGCATTCAATTTAGGGTTCAATTTAGGGTTTAATTACTTCAATTTAGGGTTCAATTTGGGGGTTCTATTGATTCAATTTAGGGTTCAGTTGATTTGAGGCATTCAATTTAGGGTTCAATTAGTTCAATTTAGGGTTCGGTTGGATTAGCGCATTCAATTAGGGTTCGGTTAGATTGGGGCAATCAATTTAGGGTTCAATTAGTTTAATTTAGGGTTCGATTCAATTAGGGCATTTAATTTAGGATTCAATTACTTCAATTTAGGGTTCAATTAGGGGGCTCTATTGATTCAATTTAGGGTTTGGTTGATTTGAGGCATTCAATTTAGGGTTCAATTAGGGTTCGGTTAGATTGGGGCAATCAATTTAGGGTTTAATTAGGGGTTCAATTAGTTTAATTTAGGATTCGATTCAATTAGGGCATTCAATTTAGGATTCAATTACTTCAATTTAGGGTTCAATTAGAGGGCTCTATTGATTCAATTTAGGGTTCGGTTGATTTGAGGCATTCAATTTAGGGTTCAATTAGGGTTCGGTTAGATTGGAGCAATCAATTTAGGGTTTAATTAGGGGTTCAATAAGTTTAATTTAGGGTTCGATTCAATTAGGGCATTCAATTTAGGATTTACTTAGGGTTCAATTATGGTTCAATTACTTCAATTTAGTGGTCGGTTGAATTGAATAAACAATACAGAGGCTTTCTTATCCTGATGTCATGCAATGGCCCATAATCTATGACCTTTCAGCGTCACCATGATCTATATCGGTGTTACAGACTAACTACCGAATATGGTTTTCTTCCCTACCTCGTCAAGAATTAAGGAAAATTAGAGATAACAAGTTCAAGTTCTTCAATAAGCCAAGATCCGTCTGAACAACAAAGTGAATGACATCATAAATAAGTCAGATAATTTAGGGCAATTGACAAATTAACAAAAAATTGAACCTAAATTGACATACAAATCTAAATAATTCAGATAAATTAAAGACAAATTAACAAAAAATTGAACCTAAATTGAAGACAAATTAACAAAAAATTCAGATAATTTAGGGCAATTGACATACAATCTCGAGGTGGGTACGACAGCGCCGGCGTTGGTGGCGCGGCGGCAGTGGTGGGTTTCCTTGCGCGGCGACAGTGGAGGCTTTGTGGCACGACCGGAGTGCAAGGCTTGGTGGCGCGGCGTCGGGTGGGGGACGGGAGTGTCGCCGTAGAGAAGGGTCGCCGGAGGTGAGAACGGCGGTGGGTGGGAGCAGAATTTCAGAGAGAGAACGGGGAGAGAGAAAGAAACCAGATCTGGATTTAAATGGAGGAGCTTTAGCGACGGAATAAGACCGTCGCTAAAACTCCGTCGGTGAATGTCTTATTATAAAGACTTTTGCGACAGAATTTTTAGCGACGGTTTTATTCCGTCGTTTAAATAATTTTAAAAAAAAACTCAAAATTACTAATTTTATAAAAAAATATTTAGCGACGGTAATTCCGTCGCTAAAAGTCCGCCGTTAAAACTCCGTTGCAAAATACTTTTACCGACGATGTCTTTCGTCGGTAATAGTATTTTGCAACGGAGTTTTAACGACGGTATATTCCGTCGCTTAAAGACATGTTTAGCGACGGAATACCTTCCGTCGCAAAATACATATTTTCTTGTGGTGAGTGAAACTCGAAGAGTGACTTGGATCGGTTAAGGAGTGACTAAAGTCTCCTTAAACTTAAGAAAGGGGACGCTTGAAGGTAATAGTGATAGGAATTGCCAGGGCTATTTCTGCTTTTATAGGATATGGATCACACTGGCTAAGGATCACTTTTTATTAGCATTATTTATATTTATTTCTTTTCTTGCAACAAACATTAGTTAGAAATTTGAAAAGTCTGACACTTTTTGCCTGTAATAGCAGGGAACCGGGTTACATGCATCCCCTTCCTCACGCGAGCGTGTCCAAAGCCTTGATTTTTTGATAGGTAATAAGTTGGATATACGTATTGCCTTTTTACCGCTGACAACAGTGGCCTCTAGAGGGGGTTAAATGGTTTGAACACCAGGCATCAGAAGAAAATGTAACACATGACAAGCCAGCAAATGATATCATTTTTGTTACTAGAAGAATGACACAGCAGTGTCTGGTGACTAGAGCAGTAAATTGTCACACCGGTTAACGATTTGGATGGACATGATGATCACGCAGGTTTGTATTATCTTAAACTTCAAATGTTCTATTAACGAAGCATTTTAGCGAAGCAAAATTTGACGAAAACTTACTCCATGTCTCACAAGTAAAACTAGAAACAAAAATCAAGTTAAAAACAGTAACGGACAACACATAATGGTGACTGGAGCGTTATTGTCATCAGAATCAAAGATTTTGGTTACTCAAGTTTCTTCCAAGATGAGCCCAACATAGCATATTGGAATGTCGATGGAAAATTAGAAAATAAAATTGAAACCGGAAGTGGGCAACCAATCTTGAGGAGTCAAGAAAAGTAGATTTCTTTTTTTTTTTGATTATAAAGTGTAGAAATATATACCAAAAGAACGGAGAGAGATACAAAATATGCCGAAGAGGCAAGTAAATGACATACGGATGACAACCCTATCCGATAGACAGTGCAATAAAATAAAATCAAAACAGTCACAACATGCTATTTTTTTTTTTTTCGGAATAGAGAGGCAAAACAGCTAACTAAGACAACAGCTAACCACTAAAACAAACAATTACCGATAACTACTAAAATAGATAAACATAAAACAAGATAACCATGAACAAAAAATAGATAAAGACTAAGGGTCTGTTTGACACAGCTTTTTTTTTTCAGAGGTCAGTTTTTAAAGAGCAGCTTAATTTTTTTTTTTTACAAAAACAAGTGCGTGTTTGATAACTCTTTTTTTTTTGAGTTTTTTTTTTTGGTGTTTGGTAACCCTTTTTATTTTGACTTTTTTTTTTGTGGTGGTTTGCGGTGGCAGTGGTGTGGCGTAGCGGTGGTCGACGTTGGTGGTGGCCGGCGGTTGTCGCGGCAGTCGCTGCCCGCGGTGGTGGCCGGAGTGGCCTCCGGCCAGCGGTGGTGGCCACCGCCCACCGCTGCCCGGTGGTGGCTGCCGGCGGTCGAAGGTGGCTGCCGGAGGTGGCCACCCGATGGTGGTTGCCGCCGGCAGGAGGTGGCTGTAGGTGGTTGCTGTCTGGCGGCGGTGGTGGCCTGAGGTGGCCTCCGGCCAGTGGTGGTGGCTGCCGACGATCGGAGGTGGTTGTCGGTGGCTGCCGGGCAGCGGTGGGTGGTGGCTGCCGGCGGTGGGTGCGTTGTGATGGAGGTCTTAAAAAAAAAATTAAAGTGAAAAAAAAAGAGCTTTTCCCTATTTTTTTTTTACACTACAATTTAAAAAGTGGGTTTTTAAATTGAAAAAAAAAAGAGTTACCAAACACCCCATTTTTTCCCAATTTTTAAAACTGAAAAAAAAAGAGCAAAAAAAAACTCCGTCAAACGGCCCCTAAAATTATCAGACAAACAACAGCAAAACAGGCCACCACAATCCCAAACAGCTGACACGTGCCCTGTCACTGCAACGTGGCCACGATTCCCCATGCATCGATGCCGGCACCGGAAAACACCACCATCGCTGGCCATCTCACCGCTGCTGATCTCCAGAGAAAAACCAAAACAAGACGAAAGCCCTGCACAACCACCGACTGACCACCAAACCCCACAGAATAACTGGCTGAGACCACCGAAAAAACAGGCATTAGCAATCGAAACTCCTCACATCTTCAAAAGCTCCGGCAACGGATGTCCCTCAGGAACGCCAACGAGAACCAATCAGCTACTCGCAAGCCTAACCCCCAACGACAACCCCCAAGACCTTTCTAGGGAAGGGGGAACGGGGAATCAACTAGGGGGAGGGGGAAACAAACCCTAGATGAACAAAACCTAACCCTAGACTCACCACCCAACACCAACCCGCATCAGAGCAGCTAATCGCAAAATCGACGGCTAAAATCCAAAAACCAAAACTTGCCACAAGTCCACAACCCAATCGCAGAAGCCGCCCCCCCCCCCCCCAACCAAAAGATCCAACAGCTTTCCCCTTGCAACGCCTCCAACCGAGCTCCAACGCCAGAAAACTGGATCGGCAATCTGATCGAGAGCGACCGTCGCAGCTCCGGTGGCCATCCAGCCCCCCAAAGCCACCAAGATCCCCCACAAACCTAACTAGACGATGGACTAAAGTTACCACATCACCACCGCCGGTAACACACGCCGGCGAAACCGGCAGTGGTGATGGAGATGGGAGTAGGAGAGAGAAAGGTGTGGGGAAGGACAAGCGAAATTATCGCCCCTCTCGCAGAGAGGTTTTTCTGTATTATCTTGAAGGAACATAAAAGTAGATTTCAAACATTTGAAATCTCTCATTCCTTTTTACACTCGACATTCGCAACAACACTTTTCTTGGCCATCTGCCCGATGACTTCGCTCATTTGCATCGACTACAAGAAAACTATTTGAATGACAACGAATTTTATGGCCATCAACACCTTTTTACATTTTTCGACTTATAACTTTCCACAGTCGTCGTCATCTCCACTGACTGGCAACGTGCAAACCACCGGTTATCGCTTTCGCCAGTCTCTCACCACCCATCGTTCCGCTTCATCACCACCGATGTTGCCGCCACTTGTTATGCGTCAACGCTGCGGCTTCATCACCACTACTTTTACTGCAGCAACACCCTCATCTAATGGTTTCGGCGAACGCTTAAAGCCTTCTTGGCTCAAATTTGGAATTAGATCTATAGTGATTAATCTCGCTTTCTCTCTGCGACGGAGTGGTGAATGGTGTGGGGGCGGTGGCATTCCGGGAATTTTTCAATATTAAAGTTTGTATTACAATGAATAATTTGTAAAAAAAAATCAATTAAATTGATTGATTGATTTGAGATATATTAACTTTCAAACATGGACATTTAATAATATTGAAAATAATTATGATGTGGGTTCCCACATAAGTTGGGAAATGGAAAAGTTAAGAGTATTTAAATGGTCATGTGACATATCATATTGTTCTAGAAACACATGGTATGCATGGCCATGTACTCGCACATGTGCGGTGCACCGCACGCGAGGGCGCGCGCCTACGAGGGCGGCGGCGTAAAGGCGCTATTGGTGCTTTTAGGCGCACTTCGCATGTGCGCATCGTCGCTGCACCTGTTTAAGGTGTCTTTTAGTTCAAATATTACAGTTGTTCATTGTGTCTACAGATTGTGACTGTTAAGTGACATCTGCAGAGTCACTTAACTGGCACAACTGTTTGCACTTGTTCTAGGCACCTTTTTGTGTCTATAAATAAGGCTGATGGTCAGATCATTTCCACACTTCGAATTCTCTCCTCTCTCTCTCTCTCTCTCTCAAATTTATGTCTGTTGATTGCAATTTGCTGTGATCAACAGAGTTTCGCTTGTTTTATCTTGATAGGCATATTTGCTGCTACCCTAAGCAGATTATAAGGGAGCAAATACTGTCTTAAGGAAAGAGTGCAACGCATTTGACTCAGGCTTTTCCAGTCAAGTTTCTCCATACTGCCTTATATTTTTCCAACAATCTTAAGACAATATTTTGGCTACGATGGAGAATACTTCAAGGATGCTTGTGATCAACGACATCTCGAAGCTGGCTAAGTTCGATGGCTCTTTCTTTAGGCGATGGAAGAGCAAGATGTATTTTTTCCTTGCTACATTGAAGATTGCCTATGTGCTCACTATTCCAAAGCCTATAGTGGATGAAGCTGCAGACGAAGCAATAAAGTAGACCGCAATGAAGCAAAAGCAAAGGTGGGAGGAGGATGACACCTACTGTAAGGGCTACATTTTGGGAGGGCTGTCCAACACTTTATACGACGTGTACAAGATCAAGTACGCAAACAGCACCGCAAAGGAACTATAGGATGATCTTGATAGCAAGTACAAGACGGAGGACGCCGGGAATAAAAAATTCCTAATCAGTAAGTTGTTTGACTTTCGCATGGTAGATAGCAAGTCTGTTATTACTCAGATTCATGAAATGCAAATGATTATGAATTTAATTATTTCGGAGGGCCACTCTCTTGACGAGTCTTTCCAAGTGTCTACTATAATTTCTAAATTGCCTTTAGCTTGGAAAGAATGTCGAAAGGAGTTGAAACAAAAGAAGGATGCCATGACCATGCAAGAGTTGGTCAAGTATATCCAAGTTGAAGAGAATTCTCAAAACTTGGATAGGCTTGAGTTGGAAGACAACAAGTCTTCCAAGGCTCTTGTGATAGATCATGGCTCCTTACGTGGCTCTAAGCGTAAGCTTGATGGTCAAGCTTCTGCTTCTACCAACCGGCAAGACAAACCTAAAAAGGCTTGTTGGAAGTGTGGGAAAATTGGCCACTTTAAGAAGAATTGCCGAGTGGCTAAGAGGGAGAAAAAGGACCATGCCAATGTGGTTGACAACAAGGATTTCGTTGTAGTGGTTTCCGAAGCCACATGATGGGGGAAGATGATGAGTGGTGGGTGGACTCCGGTGCAACCAAGCACATTGCTAAAAACAAAAATTTGTTCAAGGACCTCGAGCCAGTTGCGGAGGGGCATCATCTCTACAGGAGAAATTCATCTACGGTCAAGGTCATGGGCAAAGGAACTGTGGTGCTCTATCTCTCTTCCAGAAAGAAGCTTACCCTAAAGGATGTGCTTTTTGTTCCCGATGTTAGGAAGAATCTTATATCTGTTAGTATGCTTAATCAGTTTGGGTTTAAGATTCTGTTTGAGTCAGATAGTGTTATTTTGACCAAATGAAGGAACTATGTAGGCAAGGGATATGTAACCAATGGATTGTACAAGCTTACTCTTGCTAATAAAGAAACTAAATTTGGCTATATTGCTATTCCATTTAATTTATGGCATTCTAGACTAGGTCATGTTAATTACAAACGCATGAGAAGTATGGTAAAATTGAGTTTAATACCTCAAAATACTTCACCTAGTTTAGAAAAATGTTCAGTTTGTATAAAGTCTAAAATTGCCAGAAAACCCTTTAAAGGGGTTGAGAGGAAAACACAATTATTAGAATTAGTACATTCGGATTTGTGTGAAATGGAAGGTCACTTAACAAGGGGTGGTAAAAGATATTTTATTACATTTATAGATGATTGTTCACGTTATACTTACATGTACCTGCTAAGGACTAAGGATGAAGTTTTGGATAAATTTAAAATTTACAGAGCAGAAGTAGAGAATCAATTAGATCGTAAGATTAAAATTTTACCGTCGGATAGGGGAGGTCAATATCTTTCCTTTGATGATCTATTTGAAACTTTGGGTATCATACACCAAGTTACAGCTCCTTATAGTCCACAACAAATTGGTGTAGCCGAGAGGAAAAATAGGACCTTGCAAGAAATGGTTAATACCTATTACTTACTTCTGATTTGCCTAAGAATTTGTGGGGGGAAGCACTCATGACTTCCACGTATATACTTAATCGTATACCCCACAAGGTATCTAATGTCACGCCCTACGAGTTATGGAAGAAGAGAAATCCTTCTTTTGGACACCTTAAAGTGTGGGGGTGTAGGGCATTAGTAAGACTAACCGATCCTAAAAGACCCAAATTGGGGGAAAAGGCAATTGAATGTGTCTTCATAGGCTATGCTCAACATAGCAAAGCGTATAGATTCTTAACCATGGAATCAACAAAATCCGTTAGCCAAAATATTATTTTGGAATCTAGAGATGCAAAATTTTTTGAAAATTCTTTCTCTAGAAATCGGAAAAGTGAAGACACAGTCGATAAGGATCAAGTTCACCCTACTCCGAAAATGGGAGAAGGAGGTGAACTAAGGAGAAGTAAGAGAGTAAGGATTGAAAAAACTTATGGTCCAAATTTCTACCAATTCTTAGTTGAGGGAAGTAGAAATGAAGGTGATTACTCTCATATGTATAACGTAGAACATGACCTTCTTACATATCTAGAAGCCATAACTTCTCGAGATTCTGACTTATAGCAAGAAGCTATAAATGATGAAATGGAGTCGATAATGTCAAACCAAACTTGGGTATTGACTGATTTACCACCAGTGTTTAAACCAATAAGCTGCAAATGGATCTTTAAGCGAAAGCTTAAGCTAGACGGATCTATAGATAAGTATAAAGCTAGACTCGTAGCCAAGGGTTTTAAACAAAAGGAAGGAATTGACTATTTCGACACTTATGCTCCGGTAGCTAGACTTAGCACTATAAGATTATTGTTTGCTTTATCGTCCATTAACAAACTAGTTATACACCAAATGGACGCCAAGACTGCTTTTCTAAATAATATTTTAGATGAGGAGGTGTACATGGAACAACCGGAAGGTTTTGTACTAAAGGGCCAAGAAACAAAGGTTTGTAAGCTCATCAAATCTTTGTATGACTTAAAACAAGCTCCTAAGCAGTGGCATGAACGATTTGACCAAGTCATTCTCTCTCATGGATTTAGAATAAACAAATGTGACAAATGCATTTATTCTAAGTTTGATAAAGGACGTGGTGTGATAATATGTTTGTATGTGGATGATATGTTAATCTTTGGTATTGATTTAGATATTGTGTTGGAAACAAAAATATTTCTATCTTCATTGTTTGATATGAAGGATATGGGGGAAGCCAATGTTATATTGGGAATGAAAATAATTAGATCCTAGGATTCTATTTCTTTGTCACAGTCTCATTATATTGAGAAAATTTTAAAGAAATTTAATCACAAGAATTTTGCCCCGATTACTACCCCATATGACCCTTTATCAAGTTGAGGGCAAATGAAGGGAAATGTGTCTATCAGCTAGAGTATTCTAGTGTGATTGGCAGCTTGATGTCTATCATACAATGTACTCGGCCAGATATAGCCTTTGCAGTTGGTGTTTTGAGTAGGTTTACTCATAACCCCGGGCAAGTCCATTGGAATGCGGTGTTTAGAGTACTTAAGTATCTTAAGGGCACTAACTTATAATGAATTTCCTGCCATTTTGGAAGGGTACACAGATGCAAACTGGATCACGGACTCAGATGAAACAAAGTCCACAAGTGGTTGGATTTTTACCATAGGTGGAGGTGCTATATCTTGGGGTTCCAAGAAACAAACTTTGATTTCACATTCAACCATGGAGTCCGAGTTCATTGCCTTGGCAATGACGGTTAAGGAGGCGGAATGACTAAGAGACCTGTTGATAGAAATTCCTCTATGGCCTAAGCCAATGCCTGTTATTTTTATATTCTGCGATAATGAGGCAGCGTTAACGCGGGCATATAGTAAGGTATACAATGGGAAGTCTAGACATATAAGTCTTAGACATAGCTATGTGAGAGAATAACTTAGGAAATGAGCTGTTACTATTAGTTATGTGAAGTCCAAAGGAAATTTGGCAAATCCCTTTTTGAAAGGCCTAGGCAGGGATATAATATGGCAGACTTCCAGGGAGATGGGTTTGAAGCTCATGAAATTAGATAGGTAACATACACGTGGAAACTAACTAGATACTAGAGTAATCTCTAGTCTTCTAGTTCAATGGAAAAACACGTTGTATTTATAACCAAAGATGCACTAAAAGATGAAGATTTTGATCTTCATGCCATCTCAAGGTAGTGCATACTTGTATGGAGAACAAGAGGAGGGTGGGAGTTATTCCCTTAATAAATCTATGTCCTTAAAGGAGGGTGCAAGTCATACAAGTGCACCTTAGTAGATTTACCTATATGAGTGAGGGAAGTGTGGCCGCTTCTACGAGATTTGAGCTAATCTTTATGGCACTTATGAAAATCCTAAGATGTCGCACATGGCTGTAAATGTGCAGGTATTTGGAAATTTGGTTGGAAAGTTCTACACATAGTAGTGATGATCAATCACCAAGGATTCTTATTTTAAGGCCAAGGCTACTTTGAATTCTGATTGACTTTATTGCTATATAGTAAAGGTTCAAGTCGAAAGACACCTTTATCTTAGTAGAACCTGCCAAAGGATAGAGAGAGGTACATTTCTAAATTGGAATTGTGATAAAATCCAATTTTGAAAATTTGGGGGAAATTGTTGGGAATTTTCCAATATTGTTACTTACCTTATTAAAGTTTGTACTATAAGGAATAATTTGCAAAAAGAATCAATCAAATTGATTGATTGGTTTGAGAGATATTAACTCTCAAACATGGGCATTTAATAAGGTTGAAAATTATCATGATGTGGGTTCCCACATAGCTTGGGAAATGGAAAAGTTAAGGGTATTTAAATGGCTATGTGACATACCATATTGTTCTAGAAACACATGTTATGCATGGCCATGCACTCGCACATGTGTGGTGCACCGCACCGCACGCACGCGCGCCGGCGCCGGCACCGGCGTAAAGGCGCTATTGGCACTTTTAGGCGTACTTTCGTACTTGCGCATCGTCGCTAGGAGCCCTCGCCCCGAGCCCAGCTTAACTTTTTGCGACAAATTTAGCCTGTGAGTTGTAATTTGGACTGAAACAGTGTAACTGTTCACGAAAATAAACAGATTTCAGATCTGTTTAAATTCAAAATGGCACCTGTTTAAGGTGCTTTTTAGTTCAAATATTGCAGCTGTTCATTGTGTCTACAGATTGTGACTGTTAAGTGACATCTGCAGAGTCACTTAACTGCCACAACTGTTTGCACCTGTTCTAGGCACCTTTTGGTGTCTATAAATAGGGCTGATGGTCAGATCGTTTCCACACTTTGAATTCTCTCCTGCTCTCTCTCTCTCTGAAATTTCTGTCTGTTGATTGCAATCTGCTGTGATCAATAGAGTTTCGCCTGCTTTATCTTGGGAGGCATATTTGCTGCTACCCTAAGCAGATTATAAGGGAGCAAATACAGTCTTAAGGAAAGAGTGCAACGCATTTGACTCAGGCTTTTCCAGTCAAGTTTTTCCATACTGCCTTATATTTTTCCAACATTCTGATGGTTGGGCGGACGGTTTGGCAGGTCAGTAGTTGTTGTGCACGAGATGGCGCTGACAGTATGGCGCGCGATGGTGGCGGATTTGGATATGGTGGCTGTGGATTGTATTGCATTACGGTGGCGGTGGTGGTCGTGACTGTCGCGCTAGTGTTGGTCCATGAAAAGATGTAAGAGGAGAGAGCCGATGCAATTTAGTGGGTCTAATGGATTAATAGGTATAACCAACCCAATTTGAAAGGATGACCCATTTAACTCGTAACTAAATGGATTGAAATGGGTTAGTTATCCATTTATACCCAACCCATTCAACCCACACCCGAACCCACCCACACATTTTGCCACCTTGCCAGCTGTCCTAAGGTGCAATCAGCCGCCAAAGTTCTCAATATTTATCACTAGAAAATATAATTGATTGCATCTTCCTTTGTTATAGGCTTCATCCCCCTTCTATATATAAAATTTTAGCGCTCGAGCTATATCCATTGCCTAAAAATACATTCGTTGTGGGGTCCTAACTAATACCGATTAGGAATATAACAATACTCAAGGAGCTACATCCTGATCAAACAACTTGCACAGGTACGAAAATGAGTCGCTTGTCATTTAAATTCCTTTCATTATTTATCAAGTTGATCAATAAAATAACTTGACATGTATGAAAATTAGTTGCTTGAAAAATACAACTTTCAATATGTTTATCAAGTTGTGAAACTCGTTAACTTAGCAGATTGTGTAGTATGTACATTGGAGTGACTCGAGTTTTCTTTGCTATGGGCCACTCCAATTTCGCAAATTACAGAAATCTACATGATTAGATCCGGATGTTGAAGGAAAATTTTCTGAAATTTGTCCTAGTGTGGATCAAACTGAAAGAGGGTCAAATGGGATATATTACGGATCCATTCCTACTGTAAAAATTACGCAGACAAATTTAGCGCAATTCATTTCTTTCTTGTGACAAACGTAGTGTTTACTCATGCCTTCATTAGAATGTGAAAAATACTTTCTTCATCATTATAAGTTCTCATTTGCAAATTGCTAATTTCTTTAAAAATGAAGAAAAGGAGCATCTCGTGCTTATTCATATCGATGGACTCCACAGTTTATTTTGATAGAGATAACATTGGGCATTTAGACTTACATTATACGTTGATAGTTTTGAATTATGCTCCATTTGTATTTGCGTGAAGCAAACCATCTAATTCAAATATATGTCATATTCATGCATTCCACATATATGAAACGTCATAACCAAAAGAAATTCATCAAAGTATAATACTGAAATTCTTCCAAAATAAGTGTATATATACCAGACTGATTTCATGTTTATTATCTTTGTGAATTACCAAACGAAAGTTAAAGATAATATTGAAAAAATTACTGTATGATTACTTTTTTGGTAATTATCATATTACTATTTGATTGAGTAAAAGGTACATCAAATGAATAAAAATTTTGATCATGTCGAGTTTGTTGTACTTAGAACAAAACAAAAAAAAATATATTTTGTTTTGTATGAACTTGTCATTAATCTTGTATTAAGGTTTGTGATATTGGGTGGGCAAGACACGAAATAAAAATTTTAAGCTTAAATCACACTGTAAATAATTTTGTACTTGCAAAAATTTAGTTTCGATCATACTCGGAATGATGAATAACATTACTGTTGAAGTGCATTTGAAATTCTAAATTGATATATATATATATATATATATATATATATATATATATATATATATATATATATATATATATATATATATATATATATATATATATATATATATATAAGCATGCAATGAGTAATTAGTTGTATCAAATAAGAATGTTGCTTTATTTTATTGTATTGTAAAGACTGACTTCGATTTGTACATAAAATATAGCTAGCTTGAGAGGTAAAAATTTCAAGATAATACGCAAAACTATAATTTTTCTGTTCACTTATTTACTAATGGTTAAATAAATAATTTACTAACACTCTATCCATATAAGTCGGAAACATCTTTTTAATTTTTGACTTTATGGCGGACATCATTGATCCAAATTTGTATTTGATAGATATTTTTTATATGACTCATCACACTAAATAAAATTAGAGATCAAACAGTCCTCTACATTAAAAATGAAAAACTAAAAATGAAAGTAAAAGAAGGAACAAATATTATTTAGTAAATTATTGTGCAGAGTTGGATAACCTACTAAAAAAAATGTCGTGAAAATAGATCTTGGAACATAAATTAAGGCATGTGAAGCTATTTCACTTTCTTTCAGGCAACAATCCTTTTTAATATAAACTTAATAATAAAAAGAAATGACATCTCCTTATAGTGAAAATATCTAATTTAACTGCTTAACACCGTAAAAATATAAACAAGCTTTTATATGCCTCAGAAATCCAATGAAGAGAACAAAATTGGTAGTCACGTGACAAAGCAAATAGGGAAGACCCTAACGAATGCAACGAGTTCCCCGAAGTAGAAAAAGCAAGTCAAGTCTTCTTCACCAAAGTTTGTGGGCGAGTTGCCTAACTTTGAAAACCTCTTTCTTGCAAATAACAGATTCACCAGCACCATCCCGCCATCATTATGGAATTTCTAAAAGCTTAAGAGAGTACTCCGAAGACCTTAAAGAATGCATGCAATCAGTGGCGGAATAAAAGGTGGTACCAAGATTTTAAAGATATCTCGATAAAAGGTGTTCGGTTCAAAATTGATACAGACGAAGATAACGTCCTTTTGAGAAATAAAATTTTTTATTTTTTATACTTACACTTTACTTTGAATATTAAAATCAATAAAGTATCCCTAAAAGAAATAGACGTGTTACCATACATCTATAGTATCAAAAATGAGGATAAACTGAACCGCTACAAATTCTTGATTATTATGTGATAAGAATAATTTTGTATATATTGGTGAATAACAATAGTTTCAAAACTTTCTTAAAATTTATAAATTTTTAAAGGAATGTCAAAGTAACAAAACTATTATATGAGATTCGTGGCACGAATACAAGTCTACCATGAGTCCAGTATATGCTGAGTCAAGTCTATGCAGGTCAAGTCTACCATGAGTCCAGTCTATGCTGAGTCAAGTCTATGCAGGTCAAGTCTACAATGAGTCTACAATGAGTCAAGTCTACAATGAGTCTACCATGAGTCCAGTCTATATGAGATTCTTGACTAAAGTTTATGCCCCGTAATGCAAGTCTACAATGAGTCGACTCTAAGCAAGTCAAGTCTTCACCAGAGTTTGGTGGTGATCAGTTGCCTAACCTGAAAAACCTCTTTCCTGCAAATAACTGATTCACCGGCACCATCCCACCATCATTATGGAATATCTCAAAGCATTATGGAATATCAAAGAAATATGGTTCTGCATGCAAGATGTACAGAGGATCCCGTTAGACATGAAGTCCTGGACAGCAATTCTATTGACGAAGAATTGAATTGGTAACTGTGGTGGTGGATAGTAATCCATTTGACGGTACCGTACCAAGTCAATAGGGAACAGCTCCACGACTGTTTAAGAATTGATGCATTCAGCTACAATTTCGAGCACAAAATCCCCAAAGGGATAGATCGGTAATAATAATCTCCGCGGCTTCAAAGGTGCAAAGTTTCAAATTAAATAAAGAAGAAAAGAGATGGGCAATTTGCTGCTCCAAATAACATTCACAGCTGCCTACCATGATATTGGCTTTGGCCTAGTGCACCACAGTCGCCGATGGAAGGGATAAATATTAGAATAGTTGTGACATTTCTTTGATAGCGTTTGATAACACTTTTAGTTTTGATTTTTTATTTTCAAAAAAATTAAAATCAGTTATTTTTTTTTTCAAAAATAAATGAGTACTTGATTACCCAATTTTTATTTTGAGTTTTTTCTTTTGGGTGTTTGATTCCTCAATTTTTATTTTGAGTTTTTTTTCGGTGGCGGTGGTGGGGTGTGGCGGTGATTGACGGTGGTGGTGGCCGGTAGCCGGCGGTGGCTGTCGACTGCCGGCGGTGTCTGCTGGCTACCAGAGGAGGCCGCCGGTCGCCAGCGGTGGGCAGTGGGAGGGGGGTGGTAGTCTCAAAATGAAAACCAAAACTGAAAACCGAATACTCTTTCTTGGAGTTTTCAAAAACAGCCTTATTTGAAAAACTAGTTTTAAAAACTGAAAGAAAAAAGAAACGAAAACTGTGTGCCAAACGCGTTCATTTTCTCCGGTTTACAAAATTAGAGAAAAAACTGAAAAAATAAGTGTTATCAAACGGAGCCTTTATGTATGATAGAAAACTTAAAAAATTTGAAGGCCTGGGCGTCTAACATTTTTCTCTTTCTTTTTTGTGCTACCCAAGATTCGTTAGTGTAACCTGTTAAGTTCATGTTTTCCTCTGACAAGAAATTGGCAACAATGCATACCCAAAAAACTTCTCCAACTAAAATGCCCTTTGGTTCATTGGTTGCCTATTGGACGGATTATGTACGGTGTAATCTTCCTCAACGTTTAACGTTCCTAGAAAATCCTAAGCCAAGACAAAAGAGGTGTTTTCTAAATTATAAGTCAGGAGTCAATGTGAATATTGCTGTCCATATGAACGCAGGGACCTATCTATGTGTGTAAGAATTGATTTAATGGAGACCCTTCTTGTGCTGATGGTCAAGGCTTATGCATGCATTACATAGCCATGGCAAATGTTTTAAGGAAGCTCGTCTCTCAAGAAAAATAAGGTCCAATGTTGCAACCACTTCTCTGTGTATCAGCCCGAGTAGGCTCTCCTTGCATGACCATAAGATCAATAATCAAAGATACAACCTCTTTAGAAGTTGTGGCTTCCCTCATGATTGAGTAAACTTCAAAAGGTGAGCTAACAATAGGGACAAAACTAATGTAAAAGATCATGCAGTAAATAAGATACGGAAGTGAAAAGATTAAAAACTAATGTAAAAGATCAGGGTTTGTATGCAGGACAGTGCAAAGCACATGCTTTGAATGCAATTAAGCCTCAATTATGAAGGCTTGTCGTAAGTTCCTTACCCAAATTGTTGAACAGAAAGTCAAAAACTTTCTTCCTCCCAATACGGGGAAATATGGTTGCTCAGAGAAGACAAATTTCTTTTTTGTTTTGATTGCAGTGTTAATCTAAAACTACAAAAATTCAGAAAATGTTGTTAACAACTGAAATTTAATGCATCGGTATGCGTGTAAAATTCTTTACCACCTTGATAGCTTCTTATGGAAGTTATTGTTGCAAAACTGTCAATAAAAGTTCGATGGGCGCATAAAAATTTGTTCCCCCTTGCAGTTGGCCAGTCTCACTGGCACCATCCTGTCATCTCTAGATAAGTATGTAACCTGAAAGGGTAAAGATTGGAGGTGTTTGGTCAATGTTGGTTTGAGTGAATATTATATGGTCTAAGATCATGGGTCAATCACTAGAATTGTTGCACAATTTGCATGTTGCAGTTGTGACATGATGAGAATTCTCAACCCAATATCGACTTTCAAGCCTAATCGAGCCAATAATTAAGGACTTGGGCGAATTTTCCACACAGGAGTCAACAGAGCGGAAGAGGTGCCAAGTTATACTGGCATCTATATTGCAAGTTTCCACATATACGGCCAAAGGTATCAGACTTTCGCAAGTCTATGTGGTAATCATACCGCAGTTTGTGGCTTTAATGCAAGTCTACCATGAGTCATAGTCTTGGCCCATTATGAAGAGAGGATATGAAGAAGACCCTGCCAAAGAAATTTCATTTAAAGATTACTGAACTTCGAATCTTTTGCCAGGCAAGCCATTTCACTGCCTTGAGGTGAGATTTTCTTGCTTTCCATTTGCTATGGCAGCAGTAGTATTTTTAGCTCTAATCATGAGTTTCTCGGCGGCAAGCGCGGTGACCAACATCACCACCGATGAACATGCACTTCTTTCCTTAAAAGCCCCTATTACCAGCTGGTCCTCCTCTGTCACACATGTTTGTAACTGGACTGGAATCATTTGTAATCGCCACGGAAGAGTTGCCGCCTTGAACCTACCAAACACGGGGCTACTGGGCACCATTCCCCCAAGCATGGGAAATCTCTCATTCCTCGTTTCTCTTGACCTTAGCAACAACAGCTTCTCTGGCGGTATCCCAAAGGAAATGACTCATTTGCGCCGAATCAAAAAAATCAACTTGAATTTCAACTTCTTAACCGGAGGGCTTCCCACGTGGCTGGATGAGTTGCCTAACCTTGACACCTCTTTCTTACAAATAACAGCTTTACCGGCACCATCCCACCATCATTATGGAGTATCTCAAAGCTTAAGAGTGTCGGTTTGAGATATAACTCTCTACAAGGAAGAATTCCAGAAGAGATTGGTAATCTCCTCAATCTAGAACGGCTTTCTCTATCTGACAATGAGTTAAATGGACAAATTCCATCGAGTCTTGGCAAATGTTCACAACTTCAGGTGTTGTCATTGTCGTTCAACCAATTCACTGGACCGATACCAAGAGAGATTGGGACCTAAAGTTGCTTAAGGAGTTGTATCTGAGTCATAACAACTTGACAGGTATGATGCACGTTTATATAATCTCTTTTGGCCTAAATACAGCTTTAACTTCAATCAAAATTCTCAACAATTCGATTATTGACCTTCAGATTGAGTCTTTAAATCCTGAAATTTATGCTGGGCAGAAAATAACCTCAAACCCATAACTCTTAGCTTTCACTTTTTCATGCTTCGGAGTTGTACTTTTTGATAGACTGTGACATCTCTTTTGTTCTCAATCAATAGATGTAGGGTTTTGGTTGCCAAGGTTGAAATTGTTGCGCTTGAAAGGCCACGGTTCAAGGTGTCACAGAGGGTTACTGTTTTTGCCATTTTGGTTACCAAGTATAGAACGGGAAACTAATTTCAGTACAATAATTATCAGCTGCTATAATTACGGTTTACAAATGGCATAGTGAGCTCACTATATTTTTTTTACCTTTTCTGCAGGCACCATCCCCCCTTCTCTATGTAACTTGTCAAAGCTTGAGAACTTCCATTTGGGCCATAGTCATCTACAAGGAAACATTCCACTGGACATTGGCAATCTTCAAAACTTGAAGCAATTTGGCCTAATCGGGAACAACCTAACCGGTGCCATTCCATCAGGTATATCTGGATGTTCCAAACTTCAAGTTTTGGAGTTGTCTCGCAACAAATTTACTGGACCTATACCAAGAGAGATTGGGAATTTAACCGTGCTTAAGCATCTATTACTCGGTGAAAACCACTTGACAGGTATGAATATGTTAGGACTTTTGTTTTTTCACGATCATATAAGTCTTAACACTTAAAATAATTGTCAAAGATACACAAGAAAACCCGTAAATTTTCTATGTTACCAAATCCATAGGATATAATCTTTTTTTTTTTCAGAAAAAAGCTTTACGCTAATATTTTTATCTTGACCATTTTATGCAAATGTTAGAATTAATTTGTTGACTTATTACTATGGAACAATATGCAACCTAGGGCTGCAAGGTGCTAAATAATAATCTTTCAAAAATGTATAAGATATACCGCTAGTTGCAAACATATTTAGCAACAAATCCACCAAAAGGAAAATCCGGCATAGTATACTTGTTAGGCTTATCATGCTATTTCATCCCTGTTCTTTGAGTTAACTAGTTATCAAGTCCACTATCTATTAAAGTTATTTAGCAAACCTTTTTTCATATTTTACCAAGTTAAGACGTGCTTATGCATGTATTTTGTCCATTTAACAGTCAAAAAGAGCCTCGTGCTTTATATATAATGAAATACAAATGGCATACGTAGAAGCATACTAAAAAATTAAGCCAAAAATTTTCCCCTCTTTTGATTTTTCTTTGTTTTTATTCTCGTCCCTAATAACTTGTACATCAAAACCTAGTAAAAGTTAAACACCAACATTACTAATCATAAAAAACCACCGGTCATTATCGTGCTTCCTTCATCCACCAAATCCCTAAACACGACCCGTGTCACTGCAATCAATCAAACCCATTACGATCCATATAGCCACCATCAACCAACACAACCCACCGTCACCGGTAAAAATCATCAACCAAGCCCAACAAATTAACACCCAAAAGTACCATTAACCAAATCCACTCCCATAACAACCTCTACCGACCCCATCACCATCCCTAAACACCATTGTCTCAATCCGCACCATCACCATACCCTTACGCACCCCGTAACCACCCCTAAACATCATCAACCAAACACACGCCATCACCCCCAAAAGACCATCATTTAAATCCAACCCATCACAACCTTTACACAACCCATCACCCTTAAAAGACCTTCGAACAATCCTACCCCATCACCACCCACAAACGTGTTTGACCAATCAAATTACCGCGTTTTGTAACCCACAACCATTAGCGTTAGAAGTAACCACCACCAACATCCCTAGGAATCAACCATCATCATCACTACCCCCATTAAACCCCTTAACACCTGCGACCACCATCATCAACAAAACCTAACATCATTGCCACCAATTCAACAAACCCACCACCACTATTATTGCATCATCCTATTTTCCCACACCAAAATAATTTCTCTCTATACTTGTAATTTTTAGATATCTTTTCTCATAGTCATCACCGTTCCTACACTTGGGCTCCCAATCTTTGGTAGTGGCAAGTGACAATGACCACGTAATACCACATATCTAGATCAAAGACCTTAACCCACTACTTGTTTAAACCCTTTTGCTTCTTTCTTACATTTGTAGGTTTCCCTATTGGACATTATGCTCCAGTTGTAAGTCTTGATTTACCTAATGAAGAATCCATTACTACCCTTAGATGCAGTCTGGCATGGCTTAGATGGTGGTGGATACTCAATGGTTGTTAAGGGGATAGTGGAGGATTGGTGATGGTGAGGGTGGGATAGTTATTGTGGTGGTGTACTGGGTATGGCCGATGGTGATGACATGGGATTCAGTGGCGCGGTTTTGGTTAGACATATTTGTGAATGCATTTTTCTGGTGTTATTCCATCTAGGCCTCTACTTTTTAGTGTTTAAAGATCACGTGTTCAACATGTGTACATTCTCGACTGAAAAGCGAGTACGAGGTCCATAAAAGTACCTTTTAAACTACTAAAAGACAAAATTGTGGTTCCTATATAACTTTGAAACTTAGAGAGCTGAGTATACAATTTGCTCAAGAGGAAGGGCAAAGTAGCATAGTAAGCCTACTTGTTAGCAATAAAATGCAATTCTATAATCTCTTTCACCTAGCTATATAGGCCCGTGCAAATGCATGTTTGGGAAGCAATTTTGCTTTCTCGCCAACAATATATTTTAGCATAGTTACATTTTGAATTTGAAAAAAAAAAAACAAAGAGAATGAGTTTCACTTAGGTAATGCATATGTAACACCCCAAACCTCGATATTTTGAACCGATTAATTTATTTTTTTTAGCGACAATTTTTATACTCTATAATTAGCATCAATATTTTATTGGCATCATTCAGTGACAATTCTGACGCGGGGTATAATAGACAATTTATGATAGTTAAAGGGAGAGTTAAAAATTCAAACTTAAAGATGGGACTATTGAAGAAAATTAAAGAAACATATCTCTTCTTTTTTAGTCAAAACTCTATTTTTGGAAGCAAATCAAAGAGGGAAAAAGGAGGGGAATTAGTGAGAAATTTAGGTCTTACCTTAAGTTATTTTCAATTACAGTAGAGAAGCAAAACATGACTCCTTCGGTTACAACACACACACAGAGAGGGAGAGAGAGAGAGCGAGAGAGAGAGAGAGAGAGTAGTCAAAATCGAAGGATCAATTTCCGATAAGCCTTTACATTGTTACATTACAGTTAGTTACTGTGTGTGTTTAGAAAGTGCAGGTGTATTATATGTCAGTGAGTCCTCGTGAAGAGGGCAGCCATGTGGTTGTCGTGACTGAGTGGTGTATAAAGGTAGGGGATAGCAGCGACTATGAGGGACACTGTAAGGGCAGCCATGGTGGCTGCCGTATTTATGCGAGAGGGACTAAAATGGAGCAACCATGGTGCGATTGTGCACGGCTGTGTAGAGTTGGATGTATGTAGGGGTGTAACTGTGCGCAAGAGGAGGATTTTGGTGCGTGAACAAGTGTATTGTGGTGTTCGTGAGATGAAGGAGAAGCTGTCGTGGTTGTTTATGTGTGTGGGTAAGGGACAAGGACAGAAAGAGAAGCCAATGCTGTGAGGCAGTGGGTGCAATGAGTGCATGAGTGTGTAATATGCGTGTGTTGTGTGTAATTGTGCATGTGTGTATGCGTGTCTCTGTGTGTGTGTGTGTGCTCACTCTGGCGCGCGTGTTTGCACGTGTATGAGTGTATGTGTATATGTAGTGTAGGTGTGTGTATGAATAGAGTGAAATGTGGGTGTGCAGTGAAGATATGTGTGTTTGTGTATTACTGTGTGACGTGAGTGTGTGTTTGTGTGTATTTTCAGTGTGTGTGTGTGTGTGTGTGTGTTGTGTTTGTAAGTGTAGTGTGCTAGTGGTGAAGGTGGTGTGCATGGTCTGCTGCGGGTGTTCGGGTTTGTAAGAGTGAGCACAAAAGAATAAGGAAGAAGAAAAAGTGGGTAATGGGTAAAAGTTGTACACTTTGCTTGTACAGTTGTATCACGTGACTATAGGATATCTTGCAAATGTCGTAAATTGCTAAAACTATATAGAAAGTTTATTAGGGTAATGTTAGAATTACAGATAAAATTTTAGACGTTTCTAGAATCGTTTACAAGTTTAGTTTTTCTAAAATTCACTTTCAGTCTTTAAAATTCTTATTAAATTCTGGAAAAATTTCAGTACTGTTTTTATGATATAAATGAGTCTCGGTTTAAGTTTCATGAATTTTAAAATTGAATTGGTGCCTTTATGCATATCGCATTTGATTTAGCAAAACGAATGATTTTAAAATGGTTTCAATGTTTTTAAGATTCTGGTTTCAGTTTTTGTATTTTTCTTACATATTGTAAAGTTATTATAAAAATTATGGGACTTTGATTTGAGCTAGAAATATTAATGCCTATTTTGGGCTTTTCTTGTATTTAAAGAAATTATTTTAATTCAAAAATATTTAAAAATTCAGGAAAGTCCATATTTTAACTTTTTATGCTGTTTAATGTCACAAAAGTATTTTATAAAGTCTTATTAGGAATTTTTGTGTCAATAATAAGTTTCGAGATGTGTGTGGATTACTAACTAGGGTTGGCCGAACGAGGAACCTGGTTCGATTTGAGTTATGTTGAGAGGGTAGGAGTGAGCAACATTTAAGAAATTACCATTGGGTTCATAGTGTATATAGAGTTTATTCTGATAAGTAATTTACTAATTTAGATTAATTCAAGGATTTTGAACGAGATTGTTTAGCAGTGCATAGCTTGGATCGAGGTAAGAGATTTATATCCGAACCCTACATTCATTAATTCAATTATTATTTACTCCTTCTATTTGTTCGTGTCATCATTGAACTCTGAATTATGAATTAACATCTCTGTTTATTGCCATTGAAACCTTACTTGAACCTTAAGGGTTTTTTTTTTTTTTTTGAAATTCATCTTGACGCTCATGTGTTATTCTATGTACGAGCATTGATTAATTTGCATGTTGAATACGTATATTATTCTTCTAAATATTGACATGAGATTCTGTGTTATATTGGTGGGAATTGGTGTGTATTGGGGTGTGTTGGTACCTTGATGGACTAGCTAATGTACATATGCATATGTAGTTTGTGTTGGTGAGCACTGCATTTATAGCCTTGCTAAGTGTTACACTGCACTGCCTATGTAGCTTTACAAATTTACTTATGTGCAATATCATCTTTATGGTTTATAATGTATTGGAAATTGCTTTTATTAATATCTGATCTAAGGAATTGAGTTAAATATCTCTCCCATATTGTTATCGTATTAAATATGTAAATCATTTGTATCAACCCATCGATTCTTGAGCGACCTTACTGAACTCTCAAAAGCTCACACTTATTTGAATCCTTTCTGCAAGTAAGGATCACCCATAGACGGCTTGAGATTGGATTTAAAGTCAAGCATGAGAATTACAATAGTATTAAGTTATCATATTGGTCATTAGAACCCCTGTATGGGTGAACTTTGCTAGTTTATTATTCAGGTTCAAATTTAGTTTTCCTAGGATGAGTGTACACTGAGAGTATTACATTACTTAATGGCTTAGCTGCTCTGATAATGGTTGATCTTTGAGTTGTGAGGATAATATTGTCTTTGTATAAATGATCGAGTGAGTGGTTAAAGCTTCGGATTTTCGGGTGTTACAATTGGTATCAGAGCATAGGAATATGATTCCGTAGACTCGTAACTAGGCTGATGAGAGTGGAAGTTAGAACTCAAGGTTGGATCCTTTAGAGTCAAAGTCATATGTGATAATTGCTTAGTACTTCACCATAGACTTGAAGATAAGCTTGTTATTGTTACTAGATCGTGCGAAGAGTATAGTTTGGTATATTATCAGAGTAGCTTAGTAGAAGTATGATGGATTAGAGATTGATTTGATTTGTTGTATATGCATTCAATTTGGAGCAGAGAAATTTAATTAAGTGAGTTTCATACTAGTTAAGTCATAAATATTTTGAAGTTGAGTAATGATCTTGTTGGTTAAGTTATGAAATCTGAGGTTATAATCTTTTTTTTTTTTTGTATGGTGAAATATTTGAAGTTAACCGTCATAGGACGTTGGTTAGACCTTAAGCATAACAATGAATTAATAGTACAAATGGATATAGTTAAAAGGTAGAAATAGTACTTACACCGACGTAGAACTTGTGATTACTTGAGGTAATATTGTTCGGTGAGTCTAGTGTGTTAAATGCAATTTATACTTTGAGGCCTTTAGTACGTATACTTTGTAAAGTGCTCGAAATTGTACTTGGATTCGTTTAAATGGATTTAAAAATACTTGGGGATTATGTTAGTGGATATTTGAGATCAAGAATGATTAAGATCGGCAATTTAAGGAAACCAAAATTCGAGGACGAATTTTTTATAAGTTGAGAAGAGTTTACTATCCCAAATCTCGATATTTTTAACCTGTTAATTTATTTTTGTTTAGCGACAATTTTTCTACTCTAGAATAAGCAACGATATTTTATCGACATCATTTAGCGACAATTTTGACTTTGGGTACAATAGGCAATTTATGATAGTTAAAGGAATAGTTAAAAAGTTAAACTTAAAGATGGGACTATTCCAAAATTTTAAAGATACATGTCTGATTTTTTTTGTCAACTCTCTATCTTTAGAAGCAAATCAGAGAGGGAACGAAGAAGGGGAATTAGTGAGAAATTTAGGCCTTACCTTAAGTTATTTTCGATTACAGTAGAGAAGGAGAACATTACTCCTTCGGTTACACACACACACACAGAGGGGCTGCACAAGAGAGTAAGAGAGCAATCAGAATATGGTGAAGAAGGATCAATTTCCGGTAAGCCTTTACGCTGTTACGTTACAGTTAGTTTTTGTGTGTGTTTAGAAAGTGTAGGTGTATTATATGTCAGTGAGTGCTCGTGAAGAGGGCAGCCATGTGGCTGCCGTGATTGAGTGGGTGTATGGGGACAGGGATAGCAGCGACTGTAAGGGACACCGTTAGGGCAGCCATGGTAGCTCCATATTTATGTGATTGACCAATCACATTACCACGTTTGTAACCACCACGATCAATCAAACTCAACACCAACTGTTGCCTCCCTCGAACTCACAACCACTAACATTAGCAGTAACCACCACCATCACCCCTATGAATCAACCGTCATCATCACCACCCCTATTAAACCACTTACCACCTGCGACCACCATCGTCAACAAAAACGTAACTTCATTGCCACCAACCCAACCAACACGCCACCACCAATATTGCACAATCCCATTTTCCAACACCAAAATAATTTTCCTCCGTGCCATATTTTTTAGATTTCTTCTCTCATAGTCATCACCTCTCCTACACCTGGGCAACCAATCTTTGGTAGTGGCAAGTGGTAATGACCACATAATGCTTGATCAAAGACCCCAACCCACTATTTCTTTAAACCCTTTTGCTTCTTTTTCACATATTTGTAGATTTCCCTAATGGAGCTCTTGCTCCAGCTGTAAGTCTTGATTCACGTAATGAAGAATCTATTACTACCGCCAGATGCAATCTGGTTCGGTGTTAGGATGGCATAGATGGTAGTGGATACTGGATGGTTGTTAAGGGAATAATGGAGATTTGGTGATGGTGAGGGTGTGATAGTTATGGTGGTGGCGTTAGGTACTGCCGATGGTGATGACATGTCATATGGGGTTCGGTGGCGCGGGTTCCGTTAAAAATTTATGAATGAGTTTTTGTGGTTTATTCCATCTATGCCCCCTGCTTTTTATTGTTTATAGATCATGTGTTCAACGTGTGAGGGTTTTCAACCGAAAAATGAGAGGGAGCTTGGAAAAAGTACCTTTTAAACTCGTAAAATTCAAAATTGTGCTACCTGCATAACTTTGAAACTTAGAGAGCTGAGTAAATATTTTGCTGAAAGACAGGGTGCTAAGTAGCATAATAAGCCTACTTGTTAGCAACAAAAATGCAATTCTATAATCTCTTTCACCTAGCTACATGGACCCGTGCAAATGTACGGGTTGGGATGTAATTTGACTTTCTTGTCAATGATATATTTTAGCATAGTTACGCTTTAAATTTGAAAAAAAAAAAGAAACAAACAAAGAAAATGAGTTTCACTGAGTAATGCATATATACATGATAAATGATAATAATCAACATCACTCGGGTATTTATATTTCTTCAGACATTTAGAATCGTGTATAACGATAACTACATAAAATATTGAAAAATGCATCTCATTTTGGTACAATATCATGCTAATTGATTTTACCAATCTATCTAAAACTATCGCCAAGGTAAAAATATTTCTAATTTTCACTGATATGCTAATTTTCTAGTCCTTTCTATCCTCGTTCAACTTTTTTGTGTATTGCAATCTAGCGAAGAATATTTTCATATCCATATTTGGATCACCCAATACGCTATGAGACTAGATTCACACTGATTTTAAGAAATTCACACTCAAACTTATGTTGAGTTGATAAGATGCGTGAAATCTTGAATGAGACTAATGAAATTTGTGACTTAGATTTATTGAAGATTGTAGTTTTATGAAATGTTTAAACAATTTTTTTCCCCACTCAAGTATCATCTATTCATAATATAAATGTGTATGTTATTTTCTAGCATCCACCTACCAAGATAAACAGCATGAAGGCGCTCATTATGGAGGTTCTTGCAAGTGTATACACTCCGTTGATAATTATATTATTTATGGTTATGTTTTTTTAGAGAAGAACATGTATTACAATTTTCACGACCGGAACCCATAGTTGGGCCCGTAGGTTGTGTCTGACCGGCCGCAAACCCATTAGACTCTCACAAAGGGCTTTGTCATGCCTTACTCGCTAAAACCAATACAAACTGCATTCTTGTCATAGGTAAAATCATTACAATCATTCTTGTCATAGGTAAAATCTGTTTTTCGAATACAAACTACAATTCCATGTACAATCTGTTTTTCCGAATATCCTTACAATCATTCTTGTCATAGGTAAAATCTGGTGCAAGTAGTTAGAAGTTATTTTAGTACAATGCATTTCCCTTAGCTGACCCCTACGATGATGTAATAGTAAAAGTGTCAATTTGCGTAATTATTTCGATGAGAATAATAGGTTATAAGACAATATATGTATATATATATATATATATATATATATATATATATATATATATATATATATAAGAAAATCAAATAAAATTAAAAAAAATGCAATTATTGTATTCTCTTTTAATAAGGCTTCCTGCATAACTTTGAAAATTTGCTCAAAGAAAAGGTTTGAAGCAGCATAATAAGCATAATTGTTATCAATAAAAATGCAAATTTTGTATTCTCTGTTAATTGTCTGGCGGTTAAAGTTAGGCCTGAGTTTTAACTAGAATGATCATCACATTTCATCCCTGTGACGGTACGACATCCCAACAAGTCAACTGGATTAAATAATTAAGTTAACTTTAAACTTGCAGGTAATATTCCCGCAACGATTTTCAACATATCTACACTGCAAAGCCTGGTAGCTGCATCCAATCAACTCTCGGGAGCACTGCCGTTGTCTACGAGCCATCAACTAGCCAACCAAGAAATTCTGTATCTTGGAAATAATAGCTTGACTGGAAATTTACCCGACTCAATTTCAAATGCTTCAAAACTCACTTTCCTAGACCTAATGGCTAATGATTTCAGTGGTATCGTCCCTAACTCACTTGGTAATCTGGGACTCCTGGAGCACCTTAATCTGGCGGACAACAATTTCATCAGTGAACCATCATCTCCAGAATTGAGTTTCATCACTTCCTTGACAAACTGCAAGAAACTAAGAGTCTTGGCGATTCCAAATAATCCTATAGCTGGCACCCTTCCCGTTTCTATTGGAAATTTATCCGCTTCTCTCCAAGAGTTTTATGCATACAGATGTAGAATCTTAGGAACCATTCCAAATGAGATTGGTAACTTGAGTGGTTTGATTATGTTAAATCTCAATGGAAATGACTTGAGTGGATCTATTCCAAATACCATCAAAGGGTTGCAGAAGCTTCAAGTGATAGCCGTTCATAAAAATAAGCTGCGAGGGTCCATTCCAAATGATCTTTGTCAACTCCCTAATTTGGGTGGCATAAACTTGGGTTACAACCAACTTTCCGGTCCGATGCCAGCATGCATAGCGAACATCAGTTCTCTAAGAAACCTTTTTCTAAGTTCCAACAAATTAACTGCTAGGATACCAGCAAGCTTAGGAAACCTTAAGGATATACTAAGATTCGATGCATCCTTCAACTCTTTACATGGCAGTCTACCTTCTGAAATTGGGAATTTGAAGGTTGTTACGCGATTAGATCTGTCGTATAATAATTTCTTTGGCAATATCCCTGGCAGCATTGGAGATTTGCAGAACTTGGTCAATCTTTTTTTGGAACATAATGATTTAATGGGGAGTATTCCGGAGACATTTCGATCTTTAGTGAGCCTGGAAATGTTGGACTTGTCTCACAACAACCTCTCGGGCGTAATTCCCAAGTCTTTAGACGAACTCTTGTATCTCAAATACTTCAATGTGTCTTACAATAATTTACATGGACAAATCCCAAGTGGTGGACCGTTCAGAAACTTTACAAGCCAATCATTCCTGCCAAATGAAGCTTTATGTGGTGCGACTCAATTTGGTGTTCGTCCATGCAAAACCAAATCTGTCGGTCGACTGAAGACACTTAAAAAGGTGGTAATTATTTGTGTTTCATCTGCCATTTCTTTGATTGTGCTTCTATTGACCTTTTTACTTTTGTGGATAAGATGCCAAAAGAGCAAGAGACTTTCCGTAGAAATTGATCTACAGCCAGTGGCAGAACATCGTAGAATCACTTATCAAGAAATACTAAAAGCAACTGATGAATTTGAGGAAAGCAATTTACTTGGTAATGGAAGTTTTGGATCAGTATATAAAGGGGTACTTTCTGATGGGATGGTTGTGGCCATAAAGGTATTCAAATTGCAAAAAAAAAGAGCACTTAAAAGTTTTCACGTGGAGTGTGAAATAATCCGCAATGTTCGTCATAGAAATCTTATCAAAATCGTCACAAGTTGCTCCAACCCTGATTTTAAAGCTTTAATACTTGAATATATGCCAAATGGGAGCTTAGAGAAATGGTTGTATTCTCACAGTTATGTCCTAGATATATTGCAAAGGTTGGACATTATGATTGATCTGGCTTGTGCATTAGACTATCTTCATCACGGTTGTGCACCACCTATTGTTCACTGTGACTTGAAGCCTAGCAATATCTTGCTCAACGAAAATATGATCGGGCACCTGAGTGACTTTGGAATCACAAAGCTGTTAAATGAGGAAGAGATGGCGGCACATACTATGACCCTTGGCACCTTTGGATATATAGCACCAGGTGATACACATTCACATAAAGAAAAACTAACTAGACTTCTGTTTCCAACTCTATTATATTTCCTTATTATTCTCTTCATTCTTTTGATATGTTATCATATGTAGAATATGGGTTGGGAGGATCAGTATCCAGAAGCTGCGATGTTTACAGCTATGGAATTATGCTGATGGAGACGTTTACTGGGAAGAAGCCCACTGATGAAATGTTTGCGGGACATATGACCCTGAAGTGCTGGGTGAAGGAGTCGCTTCCAAGTGCAGTAATTCAGGTACTAGATAGGAATTTGTGGAGGCAAGAGGGTGAAAATTCATTGGGGGATGTGGACTGTGTATCATCCATATTGATGTTGGCTGTGGACTGTGCTGCTGAATCACCAGAGCAAAGAATCAACATGAAAGATGTCTTGGCAACACTAAAGAAAATCAAAGGTAATTATCTTAAAGGGAGCTGCTAGATAAAAGAAGTATCCAGGGTGCGCCACAATAAGCAATGTGATGATCTCCAGAAGACACCAAGAAGGCTAACAGTGTCCATATAATCATATGATGTAAAGTTCTACCATGTTTTATTTCCAGCAGGTTTGAATTTTGGCTTCATTCATAAGTTTCTCATCCAGCTTCATTGTTGGACTCTCTGTTTCACTTCTCATCCGGTCGAATCATTGTGTTTGAAGAACCATTGTGTTTTGAACACCAGTGCATGAAGTATCACAAGTTATGGGATAAATTGTTACGACCTTCAGAGGTCATGCCAGCGTTCACAATGAGAAAGGCCAAGGACTTTGGCCATTTTGTTTGAAAATATACAATGGTTGGCATAGTTAATTACGAGCACAACAAGAAAAATTACGAGAAAAACTCTAAGATTTGATTACTTTGATGCCACATATCTTAACGTACCGAGCGAACCTCAAACAGTGACTTGGATCCTTGATAGTAATAGTAATAGAATGCCAATGCTGTTACTACTACTTGATAAGGATCCTTCTCATTAGCATCATTCATTTCTTTTCTTGCAAAACATTAGAAATTTGGAAACTCTTTAAGGACACTTTTTGCTTGTAATTCCTAACTCAAGCTTGTCAAAAGCCTTCATTTAGATATAGAAGATACGTAATAAGTTGGATATTCGTACAGCCTCGGCATTAGTAGGCAGCATTCCTTCAAACAATGGAAATCTCTTATTCCTTGTTTCCCTCGACATTAGCAACAATAGTTTTTGCGGTCATCTGCCCAATGAGTTGGCTCATTTGCAGCGACTAGAAGAAATATATTTGGATGACAGCGAATATTTATGGCCAAATTCTGCCTAGATGTTCCAGACATCAGTTCATGTCATTGACGTTTAACAAATTCAGCGGATCAATAACAAGTGAGATTGCTCGTCTCTTTGGGTTTTCTTTTTCTATAGATATAGTTCGTATTTAGTATTTGCTAGTCTAACTTTACACTACGAGCAGTTGGACTTGCGGGCAATCACTTCTCAGGAGTACTACCATGATTTGTAGGCAATGCTCTACCCAATCTAAAGCAACTCCTACTTGGAGGAAAGGAGTTCACCGTAAGTGTACCATAGTCCATCACAAATGCCTCTGAACTCTATTGGCTAGACCTTGTTTTGAACAATTTACTGGTACAATTCACTACTCACTCGATAACTTAGGAGCCCCGGAAGAACTTCGGTTCGGAGGAAATAATCTCATTGGAGAATCATCGTCGCGAGAACTGAACTTCCTCACTTCCTTGACAAATTGCAGGAAATTTAAAGTGTTAGCTTTTCGGGGAATCCTCTTAATGACATCCTTCCAGACTTCTGTTGGAAATCTCTCGACATCTTGGCATCCAACTGGTCCTCTGCTAGTCCTATTGGCAACTGGATTGGTGTCACTTGCAGCCGTCGCCACAACAGAGTTGCAGCTTTGAGTCTTGCAAACAGGGGACTGGAAGGCAGCATTCCTCCAAACACCTTACTGGAAATCTCTCATTCCTTGTTTCCCTCGACCTTAGCAACAACAGTTTTCGTGGCCATCTGCCCGATGAGTTGGATAGCTTGCAGCGACTAGAAGGTATTAATTTGACTGACAATAGTTGCTACGGCCAATTTCCAGCAAGTCTATGCAAATATTCCACGCTTCAGTTGATGTCATTGGCGTTTAACAAATTCAGTGGACAGATGCCAAGAGAAGATTGGGGATCTAACAATGCTCAAACCGTTATACCTTGGCAATAATGACTTGACAGGTACAATGGTTGGATCCTCTACAGTTACATAGAGATGCAGTCGGCTGCCAACTTTTGCTAAAACGTAAGTGATTGCATCGTTCTTTATTCCAGGCATCATCCCTCCTCCTTTACGTAATAGGTCAAAGCTCCAACTGGTTTCATTGCCTAATAACAATCTCACTGGAGCCATAAAAAACAGAGATTGGGAATCTCACACTGCTTAAGATGTTATTTCTTGAATATAACTTCTCAGGTATGAGTGATCTACTTCGACTTTTACACTTATTAGCCTGCAATTCTATTTTCGTGCTTTAAGTGGCTTCCAAATCACAAAATTTGATGTTTACGAAGGAAACAAAGTTGGGAATAAATAAGTTAAAGGATTAAACAGACAAATAAAAGAAGAAATCTCTCTTACTTGGTAGTTGCTAAGGCTTCAAGACAGAGGTTTAATGCCATATTTTCAGCATTTTCCTCGCATGTCCAAGATGTGGTTCTTTCATTCTCCTTCATCTTTTACTCTTAAAGCATTCATGGCTTCAGCAACACTACAAGCTCCGGTAAGTGGCAGATAGTTCATGAGTAATAAAAGCTAGATGAGATTAACAAAACAATTAGGTCAACGAGAAGCCATGGGAATTAATGTGCCTAAACCTTCTGCAAGGTGAAGCTAGACATTTGCATTAACCTACTTTTTTTTTATTAGTTAAAGGAATGAGGGCATAGGAGAGAAACCTGCATTTTTTGGCAATCAGGTAGCCCACAAAAGCTCCGGGAGACAGGCTCTTTGATCAGAGTTTTCGTTCCATTGCATTGGATGCAAACCGATAAATTACAGTTCATCCCCAACAATAGTACAGCGATGTTTGAACCTGCAGTCCACTGCTTGCAGGTATAATACCAGAAGTGGTTGGTAATCTCTTGAATTTAGGTAATATAAACTTGCGAGCAAATAATTTTAAAGGTAATATTCCAGCAACATTCTTTAATTTATCTACACTAAAAGGAGTTGGCCTTGCAGGCAATCCCTTTTCAGAAACTACCCAACCTTGAACAACTCTTACTTGGAGGAAATAAGTTCACTGGAAGTTTACCTGAGTCTATCACACATGCTTCTAAACTCTATAGAATAGACCTTATTTCAAACCATTTCACTGGTATAATTCCCAACTCATTCGGTAACTTAATAGCCCGGGAAGAACTTCTTCTAGGAGATAAAAATTTTATTTGAGAATCATTGTCACAGGAATTGAGCTTCCTCACTTCCTTGACAGGTTGCAGGGAATTAAAAGTGTTGGCTTTTCAGGCAAATCCTCTTAATGGCATCCATACAGTTTCTGCTGGAAATCTCTCGGCTTCTTTGGAACAAATAGCTGCAGGTGGCTGAGGAATCAAGGGAACGATTCCTAGTAAAATTGGTAATTTAAGCAGTTTGGCGTATTTAAATCTATCTGCATATGACTTGATTGGATCTATTCCAGTGACTGTCAAAGGGATGCATAAGCTTCAAGTGCTAGTTTTTAGCACCAACAAGATATAAGGATCCATTCCGAAAGAATTAAGTCATTTATCCAATTTGATTACCTTATACTTGGAAGTAAGACAAATATTTGGTCGAGTGCCGGTATGTTTATGGAATGTTACTTCTCTAAGGTACCTTTATCCGGTTCTTAGTTGCAGGAAACTCCTAATATAATGACGTTTCTCTCTCGGAAACTCGCTTTTGCGATCTCAAGTTAGGAGCTCCATGGGATCTCGTCCCAAGCTAATATGGGAACTCGATCCCGTTAGCTGGATAGAGATGCATGGAACAAGTGAGAGAGTATTTGAAAATCAAGCCTTTTTCAACTCAATTCTTTGTTTCTCTCTTCCTTCAAGTCCTTAAAGCCTCCTTGTCTGTTGTTGCTGGCTATGTAAACTAAACTAAACAAATAATAATACTTTATGCATTTATTTATTCAAGCCGCTCCCAACCTCAAATTCTTCTTAGTGCCTACGCTCCCCCGCCCCTGTTCCCGCTCCCATCCCCGCCCCCGCTTTGTGCAACTAAGATCTGGTTATAACTTCATGGGTTCTGCAATTAAAAGTCTAAATGTAGTTACCTCAATGTATCTATCGTTTAATCAATTTTCAGGCAACATCCCAAGCATCAACGGAGGTCTGCAGAACTTGGTTGTTTTCTCCTTGGCGCATAATAGATTACAAGGACCTACTCCCAACACATTTAAATCTTTGGTAAGCCAGCAATTTTGGATCTGAGTGATAACAACATCTCTGGCATAATTCCCAACTCCATGAGTGAACTCTAACACCTTAGATACTTTAATGTATCTTTCAATAGCTTAAGTGGAGAAATTCCAACTAATGGACCTTTTCAATATTTTACAAGCCAATCTTTCGTCGTGGTGTCCCACCATGCATTACAAAAATGGAATCATGAAACATCATGAAAATATTTTACAAGCCAGTCTTTAAAAAACTCACAGGTGAGAAGACTAACATCATGAAACACCCTTGGCTTTTCTCTGCAGCTTTTCTCAAATTTTGCCTGTTTTATGATTCACTCCAATGAAAATTATCTTATGAGTTTTAAGATCTTGCAAGTAATGGACCTAGATTTCCTTCCGGAAAAACAAGTAAGGCTCAGAATTTTGTAGAAGTACTTTTCTTGTAAGGCTCAGAATTTTGTAGAAGTACTTTTCTTTCTATCAAGATTACTGCGGTGGTCTGCACCGACTGATATAGATATGTGTATAACAAGTCTCGAAGTCTATGAAGGCTCAAAATGAATGGATTCATACTTTCTCCATAAGAACATTTAGCTATTTAGCATGACAGCTTGGTTTCAACACCATCAATCAGGGGATTTGAATGTACATATTAATATCCACCAATCCTGGGTTTCTTTTGAATGTACTATAATTGGGTCAAGTCAGTTATATTACTTGAAAGTTGAAACCCCGGAGCATACAAATTTTAACCTACCAATTGGATTGAAAGAGATGCAAAAAGGTGTTGACCCTTGCATAGGGAAGAGGGCGGCAGGGGGAGACTACCAAAGGAACAAGGTTGTTCTGTTTCATGGTTTAAAGAATGATTCTGCAAAACTTGGTGCTTGCAAGGGTGGTCATCCTGAGAAAAGGCATGTACGGTTTCGTAGGCATGTTCGTTCGATTATCTTCACAATTGCGTTGGTGGGTTTTCTTTTTCTTTTAGATTCTCTTTTGGTATCTGTTTTTGATCTTGCAAGTCTCAAGTCCAGTTCAACCCCAAGAAAATCAACAAGAAAACAGGTAACGTATCACCCTATTTTGTTATGAGACCATTTTTACGTTATGCATGTTCAATCTTTGTACTTAAAACCTGAAAGGCCAAAATTGTGTCCCTTAGATTAGAAACTCGTAAGGAATGCCCTTGACGTAGTCTAGATGCTCCTTCACTTTTTGTGAACTTGCATTGGTATATTTAGTTGTTAAGTTATCAGGGTCATACAGTACATCTTGTGGATGCTGAATTCTACAATATGTAATTGGTAACTTAGAATTGCATTGAGTTTATCTCGGGAAACAACATTCAAGACATATTTTAGTAAGTGATTTTTCTGTGCTCTCTCCACCGAAATTGACAATATTGATGCAGAAATGGGATACTCGGGATATGGAACAAAATTTGTGCAAATCGAGTTGCTTTTCTTGACATGTTAGATTAAGTAAAAGATGTTAACTTAGTGATAGAAACTTATGATTGTCGAACAAGAAAACTAAATTAGAATACAAATGCAAAGCTACTGAAAGTTCAGTACGAAACTTATTCGCTCACCAGTCTCTTTGTGAAGAACCCTACTAGACTACTTGTAGTAACGTTGTCTTGAAATGTTGATACTAGACATGTCAGCACTTCAGCTTCCGCAAAGAGGAGACCTGAACAGCAAGCAAGTACGATACGTAAAACTCATATCAAGAGAATATTGCATGAAGAAGAATAGGAATGGGAAAAGAATATAAAAGCATCATCCACTCTAGTCCGCTAACAATATTCTTCACTACCAAGTGATAAACATTAGCAACAAAGTACACTTCATTGATATGTAGATACCTGCTTCCTTGGGATAGACTTTGAGCTACATGTATGCCCTATCAAAAGTACCTTCAATTGAAGCTGCATTTCAGAAATGTTAGAGAAATGAAAAAGAAAAAAAAATAGTTCGAAAAACTACCATCATACCAGACAAAGAAGAGATCCAAGAACTTGTTCGTTACAAGATAAGATGGAACATCATGATAGACGATGTATTTCGGGTTTACAGAAGTTGTATTTCAACAGGAGAACCTACACACAGCATCAAGAGCAACTTGTCTTTTCCTTTCTTCGTTATTTCTAATCCATTTACTTCAAGACTGGCACCTACCCGGAAGGCAAAGATCCGCCAGTTCTTTCTGCTGTAGCTACTCCTTGAGTTCGCCCCGCCGTGAAAGATCCTCCAAGTGGTGGAACGTGCGGAACCACATACTGGATCAAGGCGAAGAAGAACCCTAAGATGCAAAAAAGGGAAATTGGTGGGTTGGAGTGTGTTGCGCGAAATTGATTGCGTACTTGACGGAAAAGTAGAGAGTCGGATTCCATACTTATGGCGGCAGCGATAAAGAGAGACGACAGGGGCAGCGGCGGCATGAGACAGAGAGAGCATTGACCCGCCACATTATTTTGCCCAATTCCCACGGGTATGAGCCGTGGCTTTTAGCCTATTCAATTGAATGTATCGGACTGTGTTGATGTTGTCCCATAAATATAATAGCTAAATCAGTTTGTTTATATACCTACTTCTAAAGAAGATAAAAACCATAAGGTGTTACTTGTGCGCTTATAGTTAATAAATGTACTCATCCAGAAGTAAGTCTCTAATGTGGTGGAACTGCTAAATAAATATTTTATGTCCTTGGAAAGTCAAGTGTCATAGTATACTGATGACCTTCCTCATGTTGTCTAATCCTAAAATGCAAGTGTGTCCATATTCCTAATCTTGGAGGCTTTATGAATGCATCTCACCCAACCCAGCAAGAATGTCTATGCATTTAGCAACGTCGGCCTTGATGATCATGTTCCATTCTTCAGCCATTCCATGAGCATAACTGCAAAGAAATGCCAATTTTGATCGAACTGCAGCCAGAATCAACCATAAACCATATTTAGTACTTAAAAGAAAAGTAAAATAGAGGAGTTGCAAATGCAATACCCTAACATTACCATAATCCATAAAAAGGACAAAAAATGATAGAAATAAACGAAGGTGCAGAAGATTTCACAGCCTAAGACCATAACACCATCCTTATACATCATGTTGGAAAACCTATCATGTTTCGGTTTTGTTATGTTCTTTCTGCAAGAAGTAAACCTCTTATAAAACACTAAAGCAAAGTAGTTATCAACTGCACTGTGTTATCAAGAAATCAAGCAGTTGGGCTGGGTGGGTCAATGAGTGAGTGGGGTATGCCGAATGGTAAAAATACAAATCTAAAATGTGATGACAAAATCATAATCAAAACTAAACCATAGTTCACAAAGCAATGAAATGTAAGTTGTACAATGAAATGCTAAAAATCAGATTTGCCTGTCTCAGAATTCACAAGATTATTAAATTTGTATAAGATAGATAGATAATTTAATTGGGACAGATCCCTTGAACTCTAGTTTGTACGCCATGTCTTTCTCATTTGGGACTCAGGTTGTTAGTGTTTTCATTTCTTGTGAAGAATTGAAGCTAAGAATGTGATCTTTTGGTCTCTCTCGAGACTCATGCAGAGTGGTCCAAAGTTGTGGATTATTGACTATTGGTAAAACAAGACATGGATGAGGCTTACATGGGATGAGACGATAGGTAACCTGGATAAAAAAAGGTGAAGAACAAAATCATGGAAAGGATATGTTATGTCTAAACATGTAAACTAAAGATAAATGATCAGTAAATTGGGGAATGAGATATACTTGAGATATGGCTATTTGTGATATCATTGTGTCTTTTCTGTTGTGAGTGCATATGATATGATTGTTCAGGTTTCTCAATTAAAACAAGCAAAGAAGAATTTCGTAACATTAAAAGATTTGCAAAATGAGATGCAAGAATTTCGTAACATTGAAATACAACCTGGAACGATGACCTGGAAGACAAAAAACGAGTGATAGCCAGGTGGGTTTCTTGGCGGAGAACTTTCCGATGCTTAAGTCAAAGTGCAGCTACATGATATTGAAACCAATAAAACAACCCTAGAGGGGGTGAATAGGGTTTTTAAAAATTAATGAGAAATTTAAACTAAGCACAATCATAAATCTCAATCAAACCAAATAATACTTCAATGAAGATGCTAACTAAACAATCTCAAACAATTAAAGAGCAATAAGTAAAGAGATTGAGTTAGAGATACTTGACAAGGAGATTTAAATGGTTCGGCTTGAACTACCCTCAAGCCTACATCCACCTCTTCAAGGAAGTCCCTTGCAAGAGCACTAGAATCCACTAGCAACAATCTTCTTCCGGGTCAAGATCAAAACCCTTACAACACTTGGTGATATCCCCACACCAAGCACAAGCCTTGAATCCACAAAGCTCACCCAAGACTTGACAAACCCAAGCCTTGATCACAATCCTTTTACAAAGATCAATTGTGTACAAAGAAATCCTCTTGAAAGGAAATGAGTACAAATGAAGCTCTAGTACAATAGAGAGATGAGAGAATTGATGACTTGAAGTATGCTCACTCTCAATCAAAGAATTGCTCACAAAGATGCTCTCTTTAATGATGTAAAATCATGAAGATGAAGAGAGAAAAGTTTAATCTATGAGCCTTGATGTTTCTCTAATGAATGGAGGCTTAGAATGTGGTTTCCATGGTGTATGATGAAGCCCCAAATCATTTATATAGAGAGCAAATGAAATATAGCCGTTATAGGCAAAATATGGGCAAAACTGCCATTGCAGTCGACTGTATTCCCAATGCAGTCGACTGGGTTCCCTCTAAAATAGCCGTTGGAGTTTTGTCCTCGAAAATAGCCGTTGGAGCTGAATTTTGACCAATGCAGTCGACTGATTGGAATGCAGTCGAATTCAAATACAGTCGACTGTATTACCCTACTGCCTATCAGCTGCCTCACGGAACCCCCTTTCCTATTTTGGGCATAACTTTCTCTAGAAAAATCGGATTGAGGTGCCGTTTTTTGCGTTGGAAAGCTAATGAAAAGTTTTATCAAGATATGAAAAGATTAGCACCAAAATATTTTTGAGAAAATCTGAGTGAGCTCCAAAGTTCACTCATTTTCAAGAACCACACTTGTGTGAAAGGTTATGAACTCACATGCAATGCACAAGGTGTCCTAAGGTCTTTTTAGGTCATAGTCATCAATCCAAGCATCAAACCAAGACTAGTTACATAATAGTAAAGATCAATCATAATCGATAGTAACTTAGCCTTTGCATTCTTTCTTGCTCTTTGACATTGGACTTGATGAAGCTTCCATAGCATGTCCACTATAACTTTAAGCTTCTTTGGCTTTAATCCATCTATCCAACTTCTCAAATGTGTCTTCATGAGTGTGCATGTATATGCCTACTAAGAATACACTCAAAGCACACATTAGAACATAATCAATGTGTAGTTATCATCAAAACAAGATGTAAGCCTAGGTTATCCAACCATAGGGCTAACAATATGAACTCTAAAAAAGCATGACATACGGTGTTCGTGTGTCGGTAAATTGTCTACATACCCGGGGGAGGCCCCCTTTATTTAGGCATAGATGTAGAATCCTAATAGAATTAGTAGTCATGGTTGGTTTCTAGCCCTATCCTCGAGGATCATGTTCAAGTCCTTTAAGAACCCCAATTTATACATTAACCTAGTTGACCCATTTTGACTAGGAATGCCGGGTGTCCCTGAATAATTAGGAGTTATATTTTAGTTATATCACCACTAAACACCATTGACCAAATCCCCCCCCCCCCTCCCCTCACCAGACTTACACACCCCATCACCGCCCATAAATAATGTCAACCAAACCTACCCCCATCACCGCCCATAAATAACCATCAACGAAACGCACCCCCATCAAAACCTATACACACCTCATGCCCTCTAGAAGACTCTTGAACAATCCAACTCCAGCACCACCCGTAAATGATGGACCAACCCCATTACCACGTTCAAACCCACACCAACTATTGCTTTTGCTTCTTTCATCTTTTACCAATCTGCCTCACCTTTCAATCACTTCTCTCATCTTTAATGGTTCTTCCACCTTGCTACATTCGTCTTTGCAAATAATCAACATGATTAAGGGATTTGGCACTCCATTCAACACTTTATCTTATTGCAAATTCCTTAGCACCCAACTCCTTGTTATTAATCGGCAAATTTGCATCTTTTAGTGTAGAACAATGGATTCTGCGCACACCATCAATTCTCGCTCACCATCTCCCTTAGCACAGTGCATCTACTTTCAGGATGTTTTCCTTATGAATTTGCAAAAAAATAAATATTCATGTGAGTTTTTCTCCTTTGCTTTTCGAGTATTTCATGAAGATTAGCCACTTGCACTGTAGTGGCGTTAGGACGTAATTTGTAGGGGTTTCAAGAGATTGATTATTTTAGGCAATTTAGTCCAAGTGGATTACAATACGTAGGGAAAAATTTAGCCCAAATTGAGAACTTTCAAGGTACACAGATGCATTTGAGTGAGTAAACTAACTTTGAAATAACATGTTTAAGGAGCACTGTACCTGCCTTGCATAAACTTTCTGGCTCCGTAATTGACCACCATCACCATTACGCATCCACCGTTATCGCCACCACCACCTGCGACAGCATCATCCACCGAAACCTAACATCATAGCCACCAACCCATCAAACCCACCACCACTATTGCACCGTCCCATTTCTAAGACCACAATAATTTCCCTCCGCACTTTTACAGTTCATTTTTCTTCTATCACTGACATTACCTCCCTGACGCTTGGGCTCCCAATCTCCAGTAGTCGCAAGCAACGACGACCACATAATGCCACAAATTTGGATTAAAGACCCAAACCCAAAGCTCGTTTTGAACACTTTTGCTCCTTCCTCGCACAATTATAGACTTCCCTACTGGACTTTATGCTCCGATTGTAAGTCTCGATTCACCTAATGAAGAATCATACTACCATTGGATGCAAACTGGTATAAGTGTTGGGATGGCTTAGATAGTGGTGAATACTGCATGGTTGTTAAGGGGATTGTGGTGGCCTGAGGATGCTCAGGGTGGGATAGTTATGGTGGCGGTGGTAGGTTTGGTCAAATGTTTGCAAATGAGTTAACTCACATATAGTTAGAGTTGTCAAACGGGCCGGGCGGCCCGCGGGCTGGCCCGACCCGGCCCGGTTCTGGCCCGGGCTGGCCCGGCCCCGTCCATGAACAGTAGCGGCCCCAGCACAGCGGGCTTGGGGCCTGGGCCTGGCCTGGACCAGGCCTTCATTTGCTCCGAAAAAGCCCGGCCCGGCCCGGAAACGGGTTTGGCCCGGCCCGGCCCGAAGTCGGCCCGGGTCTGGCCCGGTCTGCGGCCCCACTTGTTTGAATTTTTTTGTTTTTCCCCCCCTTTCTTCCACCCCTTTTCCAAAATTCCACTTTTACCCCCCCAACAGCAATATAACGGCTAGTTTGGGGGGTATTTTAGTCTAACCTATATTTTTCAACTCCTTTACACTCTTACCCTCCCCAACAACTATAAACGGATAGTTTGTAGGGGTATTTTGGTCTTTTGTGAAGTTTCTAAAATCTATAAATTCACACCATTTCTCTCTAATTTTTCACACCAATCTTCTTACTCTCTCTTACCTAAACATTCTATATTTCTACAAGCTTTGCTACTATTTTCCTCTCCAATTACTACTCTTGCTAATTACTACTAGTATTTACTAATTAGTACTCTTGTTTATTAATTACTAGTCTTGCTAAATTCTTTTTAATTACTAACTCTCTAATATTTGTTACTCGTTCATTCTTTTAATTGTTATTTCTTATTACTACTCTTATACTTGTGTATTTAGTTACTCTTACAAAGTTTAGCTCGAAATATGGCTGGATTATTGAAGAAAATGAGGCGTGCATCATCATCACGAAAAACATCATCATCATCGCAAGCACCACCACCAGCACAAGCGCCAGCGCCACGGCCATCACAAACACCAATCCAAGCACCAACACAACCATTCGTTCCTGGACGAATGAGTACAGGCTGTATGATAGATACCCAAGCCAATTGGGAGTTCAATCAAAACATTCCAGATTTTGAATACACGCCTGATGAAGACCCCCCGCATTATAGTCAAGGACGCAGCTCGGTTGGCGAAGCTACTACTCCGTGGCATAATCTCAACCCTATGCCTGGTCATGATGAAGAAGGGCCGAGCAATGCCTCCGGTAATGAGCCAGAAGTCCAAAAGGGAAAAAAAGAAAGCCGAGTGTTGGAATCATTTCGATGTAGTTATGGTGGACGGCATCCGAAAAGCTCGATGTAAGTACTGTGCTAAATTATTTTCGTCTGGTAGTGGTAATGGACATCTTAACAGGCATTACCCTCTGTGTGCACCTCGACAAGGCCACGTCGAACCTACCCAAACGCAGTTATCTTTTGACGGTAAGTTATTTGTTTATAATCAGCGAGAGCAAAGAGACGGTCTCGCTGAATTTGTTATTCATGATGAACAAGCCTTTTCTTTTGCCGATAATCCTAAGCACTCTAGATATATGAACACATACGTTCAACCTTTGTACAAAAAGGTTCATAGAAACACAACTAGATCCGATGCACTCCGACAGTACAATGCTGCTAAAGCACGCCTTATCGATTATTTCGATAAATTTGAAGGTAAAGTTAGTCTTACTTCTGATATTTGGCAATCTCCTTATACTTTTGTTAGTTATTCTTGTGTGACCGCTCATTGGATTGATGTAGATTGGGTTATGCACAAGAGAATCATCGCTTTCGAGCACTTCCCTTATCCGCACGATGGAATGAACATTGCTATTCTTATATTAAAAGCATGCACCACATTTAAAATTAAGGATAAGATTATGAGTGTTAGTTTTGATAATGCTTCTAATAATAAAGTTGCTGTTGCAGCTTTAAAGGAGACGCTTCAACCTGTACTTAATGGTGAATTATTTCATGTTCGCTGTGTTTGTCACATTATTAATTTAATTGTTCAAGATGGTTTAGCTGCTGCAGGAGATATTCTTCTCAAAATGAGGGGTATGACAGCGTATGTTAATAGCTCGAGTCCGAGAACACAACAATTTAAAACGTTGTGTGTTCAATATAATATGCCTCGCAGGAGAGCAGTTACAGATGTGGTCCACAGGTGGAACTCTACATACCACATGCTTTTACACATTCTGGCATACCGAGAAGTCTATACGCATTTTCTACTAACCCAGTTCCCAGCCGGCTTGCCAACTCAAGAGGAATGGCAGATGGCCACATACCTAGCTGAATTTTTGGAGGTATTCTACACGTCTACCAATTTATTGTCTGGTACGTACTATCCCACCTCTCCTCTCGCTGTAATAGAAATTCTGAAGATGGCTACAATGTTAACAAAATGGAGATATATAGGACCCTTTAAGGAAATAGTAAAAGTGATGGATCAAAAATTTAATAAATATTGGAGTAAACTGCCTGCTATTTTTACTGTGGCTACTTGTTTAGATCCTAGGTTAAAGTTGCATGGCGTGAACGCCTCGATACAAGAGATATCGAAATTAATGTGCTACACAGCAGAGGAGACAACCGCATTCACAGCAAAAGTGAGCAAGAGGTTTGAGGACTTGTTCAACGTCTATCGTAATTCTGCTGACGTGCGCGGGCGAGCTACATCATCATCCACTGTTGAGAGGTATTATGCGCCATACCTTCAGGGCTTTGAACATCTAGTAGCAAGACAACTACCAGGTGAAGGTACTTCTAATTCGGCAGGTTCGTATACTTTTTCCTCTTTTAATGAGATTGGTGTATATGCAAATACTGATCATTATTCTGATTTATCAAGGCAAGAACAGGTTAATTTTAATTTGTTAAATTTTTGGAAACAAAATCAAAACATGTATAAAACTTTATCCCAAATTGCACGGGATGTACTGCCAGTGCAAGCCTCCACGGTTGCTTCAGAGTCGGCATTTTCAGCCAGCGGGAGGGTTTTGGATGACAGGAGGAGTCGTCTTAACCCCGAGTCGCTCGAGCTATGTGTATGTTGGAAGGATTATCTTGATGCGAAATACCGCGAGCAAGATAAACCGATTGATGATAGGAAGAGCAGTGACTCGGATATTGAAGTACTTCTGGATGATTAGGTAATTTGTTTTTATTTTCCTCTTTTGATCCTTTTGGTTGACGTTGCAGATTTCTTGATCTTTGATTGCTGATATTTTGGATAGACATGCATTATTATTTTGATTGTTAGAATTTTAAGAATAAATTTTTTCACAAAATATACTTTTTTTCCATATATATAAAATAAATTTTTACAAGCAAGATATATATTTTTTCGTATATATAAAAAAATAGGTAACTTCGCCTGTTTGTTTACAAGCAGCCGGTCCCAAGCCCGGATAAAAGGAGGAGGGCCTATGAATACATTTATTATTTTTCTATATAAATTGTTATGTGTTAAGATTTTATTAATAAAGCTCACCAAGAAGAGTATGAAAATGTTTAACATATAATAAAAAATATAATGGCTAACAAATAAATATGTATATACATACATACATATATATGTATATTACTTATAATGAAATAAAAGGATAAAGATTAGGTTCGTTAAATTGTGAATATTGCCTAGAGATGAAATTTAAAATTGAATAACAAGAAGAAAAAAAAAGGGCCCGGGCCCGGCCCAAGCCCGGCCCTAGCTATTGGGCCTAGGGCCAGGGCCTGGACTGGGCCTAGGTTTGCCTTCGGCAGGCCCGGCCCGGCCCGGTTGGCAGCCCCACTGGCCCGGCCCCGGCCCGGCCCCACAGCAGGCCCGATGGGCTTGGGCTGGGCCGGCCCAAGCCCGGCCCTTTGACAACTCTACATATAGTTTTTAAAAGGATTGTCATTGTCTCCTTCTAAGAAGTTTAATAGTTTCCGTAAGACATTAACAGAATAGTCATTTGTTTTAGGAGCCTAATAGTCACGTGACAGTTTTTTTTATGTTCAAGACGTGGGCACTTTTTGGTACTTTAACAGTTCAATAGTCATGTGAGCATTTTAAACAAAAAAACACACAGAGGTGACGGAAGTACCTTTAAATTTGGTAATATTTGAAAAAGGTCTTCTTGCATAACTTTGAAACTTAGAAAGCTTAATAAATAATTTGGTCAAAGAAAAGGTTTGAAGTAGCATAACAAGCATAGTTATTATCAACAAAAATGCAATTTTGTATTCTCTGTCAATTTGTCTGGTGGTTTCTGTTAGGTCAGGGTTTGAACTGGAATGATCCTCACCTTTCATCCTCGTGATGGTACAGCATTTCAACAAGTTAAGTAGATTAAACAATTAAGTTAATTTTATGCTTGTGCATCTTAATTATCCATTTACAGGTACTATTCCCTCAACAATCTTCAGCATATATCTACACTGCAACAACTAACATTTGTATCCAATCAGCTTTGGGGAACACTGTCGTCATATGCGAGTTAACAAGTAGCCAATCTTGAATTACTTTATCCTGGAGACAATAGCTTCACCGGAAATTTACTCGAGTCTATTTCAAATGCTTCAAAACTCACCAGCTAGACCTAAACTATAACAATTTCAGTGATACAATTCCTAACCCGCTTTGTAATTTGGGACTTCTGGAGGACCTTGATCTGGGGGGTAACAACTTCATCGGTGAACCATCATCTCCACAATTGAGTTACATCACTTCCTAGACAAACTGCACGAAATTAAGAGTGTTGGAAATTCGTGATAGTCCTCTAACGGGCACCCTTCCAGTTTCTCTTGGAAATTTATCCGCTTCTCTCCAAGATTTTATTGCGTATGGGTGTGGAGTCATTGGAACCACTACTTATGAGATTGGTAACTTAAGTGGCTTGGTTACGTTAGCTCTCTTTGGAAATGACTTGAGTGGATCTATCCCAAGTACCATCAAAGGGTTGCAGAAGCTGCAATGTTTACATGTTGGTGATAATAAGTTTCGAGGGTCCATTCCAAATGCCATTTGTTAACTCCCTAAATTAAGTGGCGTATACTTGCATACCAACCAACTTTCCGGTTCGGTACCAGCATGCTTATGGAACATCAGTTTTCTAAGATTTCTTGATCTAATTAAGTTCCTACAAATTAACTTCTAGGATACCAACAAGCTTTGGAAACCTTAAGGATCTATTGGAGTTCAATGCACCCTTCAATTCTTTGCATGACAATCTACCTTTAGAAATTAGAAATCTAAAGGTTGTTATGCTATTAGATCTACCGTATAATAGTTTCTCTGACGATATCCCTCGCAACATTGATTCAATGGGGACTATTCCAGAGACATTTTGATCTCTGTTAATAAATTGGGTCAGTGGACCCATTATCCGCCCACTAACAGATAATGTGTATTTGTTAGTTTGGATAAATACAGTTATTTAGAGAATATTTATCTCTTAAGTGTTTGAGATAAATACAATCTTTATCTCCTAAGAGTTGGAGGTAAAGCCAGTCTCTAATTGTATCTCTATATAAAGACTAGAGATATCCCAATAAATTATAAGTTAATAGTAATAACCCTCTCTCTATAGCACTCTCTCTAGAGCAATCACCAAGCTCTAGGATTTGGTTCGTGGACGAAGAACTCGACTCTAGTAGCCGTTTTCGTACCTGCGAAAAAGATCAAGCGTGTTGGAGGCTCGTAACAACAAGGATCCTACGTCGGAATTTTTCGGAGACTTCGTACGGTATGTTTTCGAACCCACTACGTGTTACGTGGTAGCGCAATAATTGTTGTAATCGTTTCAACATTGGTATCAGAGCATGATTACTTGTTGATTCGCCTTTAACATGCTAGTATAATTATGTGCATGTTGCGATTTTTTTCGAATACATGATCGAGACCCATTACAAAAATTTGAAAATTTTTGAGCATGTTTTTCTGAAAAATAATTATATAGTTTTGTTCTCCTATGGTTGAGGATGAACTCCATAAAATTTCGTGATTTTTGGATGCATGATTTGTGAGAAATCACGATTTTATTTTTCAAGAAAACTGTGGTTTTTTTGAGTTTTGGGACTCAAATTCGGAGCATGATATTCAGTTTTTATCATGATCGTTTGGTACATAATTAATCTATGTCGCATAAGCTTTCCAACGATATATCGTACGCATTATTTGGCTTAAAAACGAGAGAGATATGGCATTAGGAAGTTGGCATCGCGGCATGGCGGCGCTGGAAAATTAGGGTTTTTCAATGAAGAAGATGAACAGTCAACCCACGCGCTCAAGCCGAGCCGCAGACGCGCGCCACAAGCGAAGGCAGCCGTACACGCGCCACACGCGCGCAAGCCGAGCCCTCACAAGCTGCCACGCGGGTCCACGCGCCAAAAGAAGCTGCTGGAACGCGCGCCACGCGCTACACACGCCAAGCCCAGTTTAATTCCACGCGCGCGCGTGTAACACACGCGCCTGTTAAAAAAATTCCAGTGGCTGCCCCACGCGCACGGTGGCGCGTGGAGGCGCGTGAGGTATTTTCTGGCGGTTTTTGACCCACCACCGGCGCGTGGAGCTCTTTCTTGGCTTCTATTATTTTTCTATGGTATTAAATTTACCTTTATACCCTCTGTGTGTGTTCTGTTTAATTTTTAAACGATTTTTTCTAGAAAAATTAGCTTTAAAATTTTGTTTTATGCACACAGAATTTTTCTTTAATTCCAGAGGGTATATTAGGAATAAATTTACTGTTTGCCAATTTTAAGAATTTATCTCTCATTTTTGGGCCATTTAGAAATATTTTTTTTGTGGTACTTTTGTGGTCCCAAAAATACGAATAATGCGTAAATATTAATTTTTTGCACTTTGTGAGCAGAAATAAATATTTTGGAGAGCTATATGACATAGATGAATTATGTTTTATTTATTTGCCTTGATTAGTGTTATGGTTTAAATATGTTTTTTGTTGAAATATATTTGTTGGGCTTTTGGTAAGCCCACACCTCTTTAAACCCAATTTCAAGGCATTTACGCCCGTTTTCCTTGGAAGGAGAATGTGGCCTATTCATCCATTTAAATTACCCTTTAACTTGTTATTTGAGCATGCTAGTTTTAGGTTAAATGGATGGATACTAGATTGACATTCTAAAGAAACTTATGTTTATGTGTTTACTCTTGTTTTAAGAAAATTCTTTTGAGAATAATGTGTTGTGCGGCATCTCCATTTGTTTTATTGGAGTAGTTTGTAGTAGGATTCTCAAAGATGTTGTATTCTACTATTTCCCTGTATATTTTCAGAAAGCCTTGTACGGGGATGTAATTTCGCACGCACATTATTCAAGCCAGAATTTTCTTAGCATAAGTTATTAGAATGCCAATGGGGCTCAATGGAGTCCTTGCACACTTTATTGCATGGTGCAATTTTATATTGTTCTAAATTATCATGTGGATGATTTATTATATTGTGGCTTATATAATGATGAAATTTATTGCGAAAAATTACTTGAAAAATATTTTTCCCAACTCACATACATGGGAGATGATTACGAGCTTAGCAAATTTTCGATTTCATGATGTGAGGAAGGATTATGCAAATTTTTTGAATTTTTTGATTACGAGATTATAAAAATGTTCTTCCTTGCGCAATCTAATGTAGTGAATATAATGGCCACCAAGAATGTCATAGCTGATCTCGTTAAGGGTGAGAAACTTAACGGAGATAATTATGACGTTTGGCACAAAAAGATGAAATTCATGCTGAACGAACAAGAGCTCGAGGAGCACTTGACCAAGGAGATGGTCGCGCCAACTGAGGCGCAACCCCTAAGAGACCACACTGCCTACCAGAAATGGAATCAGAAAGATCGTAGTGCGCGCTACACCTTGTTGAGCAGCTTGCAAAATGATCTAATCGGGCAGTATGATGAACTTCCAACTTGCAAAGCTTTATGGGAGCAGCTCAAGTTCTCTTTTGGTGGAACCTCAACTACGCGGCTTCGTAGCCTTGTGATTAAGTTTGAGGAGTACACAAAAGACCCTAAACATACCATGAGTGAACATCTAAGGATGATGTCCAATATGATTGGTAAGCTGAGGGATGCTGGCCATGCGCTCACAGATGAGCAGCAAGTCAGAGCTGTCATAAGGTCCCTTCCTGCCTCATGGGCCAATATGAAACAGATATTGACCCACAGTGAAAACATCAAGAACTTTTCTGATGTTTCACAGCATGTCATCCTTGAGGACGAGACTCGAGATGCTGACAAGACCCTTGCTTATGTCGCCCAAGGGGGATCGCGCAATGCAAATGGCAAGCGCGGAAGACAAAGTAAGAAAGGTAAGAAAGGCGAGGCTAGCACTTCTGCGCCAAAGGAAGGAAAAATGAAGAAACGCAAGAGAGGAAAACGTGGTGGGAAAAAGGATCTGTCTAAAGTTAAATGCTTCAACTGTCAACAGAAAGGACACTTCGCTCGTGATTGCACTGAGCCGAAGAAGGTACTTTCAGAATCTCTCTCTCAGTTATATGTTTCCTCACATGTGATGGTTGCTCATTCCCAACCTGTGTGGTTTGTGGATACAGGTGCAACAAAACATGTAGCACGTGATCGAGAGGGGTTCGTAGATTATCACCGGATTCCAGCGGGTAGCAAACATATCTTCATGGGAAACAATAGCTCCGAAGAGGTGCTAGGGGTTGGTTCTTACCAGCTCAAGTTGCGCACTGGGCGCACATTGATTCTTGAGGATGTGCGATATGCACCCACTGTTCGGCTTAATCTACTTTCAGTTACTGCTTTATTAGACAGTGGTTTTTCCTTTATTTTTAAGGGTAATAAGTTGGACATCTTTTTGGATGATGTTTTGTTCGGACATGGTTTTCGCATGGATAGTCTTTTTCAATTGGATTTAAATGATTCTCAGTCCTCTTATTCTTATGTGGTGAATGATAATATTGTGAATGATTCTACCACCTGGCATGCAAGACTGGGCCACATAGGCCAAGATAGAATGACTCGTTTGGCTAGAGAAGGCCTTTTGGGCCCACTCGCAAGAGTCAATCTACAAACTTGTGAGGCTTGTTTGGCCGGTAAAGCATGCAGGAAGCCTTTTGGAAAGGCTGTGAGAGCAACTCAACCACTTGAGCTAGTTCACTCTGACATATGCGGACCTATGAGTGTAAAGGCACGCCATGGCGCCTCTTATTTCCTTACACTGATAGACGATTATACGCGATATGGTTATGTGTATCTGATATCTCACCGCTATGAAGCTTTGGACTGTTTCAAACGCTTTGTAGCTGAGGTTGAGAATCAGAAAGAGAAGAATTTAAAAACTCTTCGCACTGACCGAGGACGCGAATATTTGTCAGATCACTTCAAGAAGTTTTGTGAGGAAAAAGGGATACGCAGGCAACTTACTATTCCTAATACTCCACAACAAAATGGTGTTGCGGAAAGAAGGAATAGAACATTGTTAGACATGGTTAGGTCTATGATGGCGCAAGCAAACCTCCCAATATCTTTTTGGGGGGATGCTCTTTTGACTGCAGCCTATATACTTAATCGAGTGCCTTCACAATCAGTCAAGTCCACCCCATATGAGCTTTGGAATGGCCAAAAGCCAAATTTGGATAACTTGCGCCCATGGGGCTCAGCAGGTTATGTTCACAGTACTTCTCATAAGTATGGGAAACTAGGGCCTAGAGCTAAAAAGAGTATCTTCTTGAGGTATTCTGAAAACTCTAAAGGCTATGTGATGTATGGTGAACATCCAAATGGTGGAAAGACTGAAATAGAGTCTCGTGATGTCGATTTCATAGAGAATGATTTTCCTAGCATTGGAGACGCAAGTAAGAATCTTGACCTCTATGAGTTAGAGGAAGTTGAAGCCACTTTACCATCTCCAAGCGAAGGTGGGGGATTAGTTCCTCATCCTGTTGTCGCTGAAGATAGTATAAGTGATCTTCAACCTAGTGGGAGCATCCTAGACAGTGGGAGCACACCATCAGGACCATCAGGTCAACAAGATTCTCAACTGCGTAGAGGTGCACGAGGAAGAGTTCCACGTCGTCGTTTTGAGATTGACGGTGAAATTCTTATGTGCACTCCAACTGATGAAGATGAGCCCACTTCTGTGGAAGAAGCCTTATCTTCACCTGCTAGTAATGAGTGGATGGCTGCAATGAAAGATGAGTTGAGCTCAATGGAGAAGAATCAGGTCTGGGAGTTGGTTGACCTTCCGCCAGGGCGCAAGACTGTTGGAAACAAGTGGGTTTTAAAAGTCAAGCGCAAGGCAGATGGGTCAATTGACAAGTATAAGGCACGTCTTGTGGCGAAAGGCTATACCCAACTGCGGGGTGTGGACTATGAAGACACTTTCTCCCCAGTGGTGAGATTTGCTTCAATTCGCCTGATCCTAGCTATTGTCGCCCAGCAGGATTTAGAACTTTTTCATATGGATGTTAAGACTGCGTTTCTCAATGGAGAACTAGACGAAGAGATTTATATGGCTCAACCTGAGGGTTTTGAAGTCAAGGGACATGAGCGCAAAGTTTGCCGGCTCAAACGTTCTATATATGGTCTCAAACAATCGTCTAGGCAGTGGTACTTTAGGTTTCATCATGCCATTACCTCTATAGGTTTTGAAATGATTGAACAAGACCATTGCGTTTACGTAAAACGATCCAAGAAAAATATTCTGATCCTTTCTTTGTATGTGGATGACATTCTTTTAGCTGGGAATGACATGAGTTCCATTGTCGCCACTAAGCAGTGGCTGTCCTCAACTTTTGAGATGAAGGACATGGGAGAAGCTAATTATGTGCTCGGGGTTAAAATCATACGTGATCGTCCAAAGAGACTTCTCGGTTTGTCTCAAGAGACATATATCAAGAAGGTCATTGAACGATTCCGTATGCATAACTCAAAACCCATAGACACTCCAATGGACAAGGCGTGTACTTTAACAACAGACCAATGCCCAAAGAATGATGAGGAAAAGAATCGGATGTCCAAAGTGCCTTACGCGGCTGCAGTTGGGAGTCTGATGTACGCTATGTTGTGTACGCGTCCAGACATCTGCTTTGCCGTTGGAATGGTGAGTCGTTATCAGAGTAATCCTGGACCCGCTCATTGGAATGCGGTGAAGAGGATTCTTCGATACTTACGTGGAACCGCTGATCTCGTCCTGTGTTATCATGGTGGAGACTTGAGATTGAGAGGATACAGCGATGCTGATTGGGGCGGTGATAGAGATGAGCCAGATCCACTTCAGGTTATGCATTCATACTAGGAGGTGGAGCTATCTCTTGGTACAGCAAGAAACAGACTTGCATCGCCCTATCCACGATGGAGTCGGAGTATGTTGCTTGTTCAGCAGCAGTCCAGGAAGCTGTTTGGTTGAGGTCATTCTTACAGGCTCTAGGGGTTACAGCTCATGCAGATGAGTCTGTCACTGTTCACTGTGACAATACAGCTGCCCTAGATTTTGTAAAGGACCCCAAATATCATGGGAAGGCCAAACACATAGGCCTTCGTTATCACTTCATTAGAACTTTAGTTGCGCAAGGAGAGGTGACCATGAAGCATATACCTACTGGCAGAATGGTGGCTGATCCTTTGACCAAGCCTATTGCTAGAGATGTTTTCCTTTCTCACATTAGGAGTATGGGACTACGTAGGTTTTGATATGTTTATGGCATCTTATGTACTTGACATTATTTATTACATTAAATTTTCATTCCTTGATTTGAGTTTATTTTGGAATGAATGGATAATCTTTGTGATTACATATACATCCTTATTGAGAGTGTCACCAGGCTCGAATTGACCCACTCACACGGGTAATTCACCTTGGCGCTAAGATAGCGAGCAAGATGAGACATAATTGTCTTAAGCGCCAAGTGGGCGAATAAGATGATACAGCTTATAAAGCAAACATGTCGCCTTAGTTGGAGCTAAGATGAGACCTAAAAAATGTAGGTCGATCATAGAGTATCTCCACAACTCTATGTAGCCTGTTTACAGCCGAATGTGAGATTTCAGGCAGGCACTATGAGAGTGACTGGGCTGAAAAACTCAGGTTAGGCGCTTGTACAGCGACTAGACTTAGATTCGTATGGCGTATTTTATTATACATTTATGTGACACGCCCTTGCGGGTTACGCCATAGCATGCAAATCATACTGCATGTGCTAAATGCAGACCGACAGTGGGAGTGACGAATGAATCCCTGCTTCGTCACTGTGTGAGCCACTTGGATCGAAATTTTTGATCCTATATGGTACCCTTTTCACCTTAGACTATGTCATGAAGAGGATACTCAATGTCGCTACTTTAGCATGTACCCTTGGATCATGGATGATGCGGTCTCGCGGGGCATGTCTAGGAAAGCGGTTGGGTCTAATTGGAATGACATGAGGGCTTTGGGAAGAAAGTTCAATATTACATCATGTTGTGTGATTCATAGCCCGGGCGACTTTGTCGATTTTCGTTTCGATATGAGTCATGAATACATAACATATGAGAGGTTTAACACTGCTCACTATGAGGGATTTGAGAGTGTTTAATCTGGTGTAGTTGAACTATCTGGGGTACATACGAGATTTTTTGGAGTGATGTATTGTGTTAGTTTGGTGATAACTTAATACAATACTCCTCAACTGGACATCCTTTCTCGTAGGTCGCACGTTCCATTTCCTGTATGAGGAGATGAGTGGACGAGAGATAAAGAGGGACTGTACGATTTATTTGCCCTGTGTGTGGGCGAGTGGGAGCTGTTAATAAATTGGGTCAGTGGACCCATTATCCGCCCACTAACAGATAATGTGTATTTGTTAGTTTGGATAAATACAGTTATTTAGAGAATATTTATCTCTTAAGTGTTTGAGATAAATACAATCTTTATCTCCTAAGAGTTGGAGGTAAAGTCAGTCTCTAATTGTATCTCTATATAAAGGCTAGAGATATCCCAATAAATTATAAGTCAATAGTAATAACCCTCTCTCTAGAGCAATCACCAAGCTCTAGGATTTGGTTCGTGGACGAAGAACTCGACTCTAGTAGCCGTTTTCGTACCTGCGAAAAAGATCAAGCGTGTTGGAGGCTCGTAACAACAAGGATCCTACGTCGGAATTTTCGGAGACTTCGTACGGTATGTTTTCGAACCCACTACGTGTTACGTGGTAGCGCAATAATTGTTGTAATCGTTTCAACAATCTCTATTGAGCCTGAAAACCTTACACTTGTCTCAAAACAACATCTCAGACATAATTCCCAAGTCTTTATACGAACTCTTGTATCATAAATACTTTAACGTGTCTTACAATAAATTACATGGAGAAATTCCAATCGGGGAACCGTTCCAAAATTTTACAAGCCAATTTTTTCTGCCAAATGAAGCGTTATGTGGTGCTACTCAGTCTGCTATTCAACCATCCAAAACCAGTTCTCTTGGTCGACTAAAGACACTTAAACATGTGGTGACTATATGTCTTCCATCTGCAATTTCTATGATTGTGATTCTCTTGAATTTGTACTTTTACGGATAAGATGCCGAAAAAGCAAGAGACTTCCTGTCGAAATTGATCTACAGCCAGTGGCAGAACATCGTAGAATCAGTTACCAAGAAATACTAGAAGCAACTAGTGGGTTGAGGAAAGCAATTTACTTGGTAATGGAAGTTTTGGATCAGTATACAAAGGGGTACTTTATGATGGGATGGTTATGGCCATAAAGTTATTCAACTGTAACCAGAAAAACCCCTTAAAAGTTTTCACGTAGAATGTGACATAATCCGCAATGTTCTCTATAGAAATCTTATCAAAATCATCACAAGTTGTTCCAGCCCTGATTTCGAAGCCTTAATACCTGAATATATGCCCAATGGGAGCTTAGAGAAATGGTTGTATTCTCACAATTGTGTCCTAGATATATCACAAACGTTGGACATTATGATCAATCTGACCTGTGCATTAGACTATCTAGATCATGGTTGTGCATCACCTCTAGTTCACTGTGACCTGAAACCTAGCAATATCTTGCTGGACGAAGATATGATTGGGCACATGAGTGACTTTGGAATCACAAAGATCTTAAATAAGGAAGAGCTTGTGGCGCATACTACGACCCTTGGCACCGTGGGATATGTAGCACCAGGTAAGACGCATTGCCTCTCAATTTCATTCACTTAATGAAAAACTAGGTCGACTTTTGTTGCTAGTTCTATTGCATTTCTTTATTATTCTCTTCATTCTCTTGATAAGTTGTCATATGTAGAATATGCGGTGCAGGGATCAGTATCCACAAGCTGTGATGTTTATAGCTATGGAATCATGCTCATGGAGACGTTCATCCGGAAGAAGCCCACTGACGAGACGTTTGCAGGCCGAATGGCCCTAAAGTGCTGGGTGAAGGGGTTGCTTCCAAGTGCGGTAATTCAGGTGCTAGATAGGAATTTGCTGAGGCGAGGGGGTGAAAACTCGTTGGCGGATGTGGACTATGTATCATCCATATTGAAGTTGGCTCTGGACTGTGTTCCTGAATCGCTCTAGCAAAGAACCAACACGAAAGAAGTCTTGGTAACACTATCAGAGGTAATTATCTTGAAGTAGCCGCCAGTTAAGAGTATGAAGGGTGCACCAGACTAAGCAATGTGATGATGTAATAAATCTCCAGAAGACACCAGGATAGCTTGTCCTGATTATTGATGTTTACAGTACGAAGGGTTCTTGCATATTTTACTTCCAATATGTTTGAATTTTGGCTTCATTTCTAATTTTCTCGTATAGCTTCATTGCTAGACTGTGTTTCACTTCTTCTCTGCGTCGAATCTTTGCTGTTGCAGAACCATTATGTTTTGAACACCAACGCATTAAGTACCACTAGTTATGCGATAAAAATTTATCACTCTCAATGGTCATATACTGCTTGTAAATACACTTGTATCTTTTGCAAGCGGCACACAAATATGTTGCTACTTTTTCATATACTGTCTATTTCCTTACTAATAGGAAATGACAGAGTATGTGATTTGATTATTGACCAAAGCTGAATCAGAACAGTATGTGATTTTATTATTGGCCAAAGCTGAATCAGAACTGATGTCGCTAAAATTGCCAAAAGTAAACTAATAGCTTTCAATTTGAAACTCTATTTGTGAATTTACCAGTTGCTATCGTGTTAGCTATAAGTGTAATGAATTTGAAGATTATTGCATTTATTAAATCAAGTTGTGGTTGAGCCTTAGTTCCACAAAGCGGGGGCGGGGGTGAGGGCTGGAGTGGGGGCGGGGGCAGGGAAGCGTAAGCACCACGAAGAATCTGAGGTTGGGAGCGGCTTGAATAAATAAATGCGTAAAGAGTATTATCATTTGTTTAGTATAGTTTACATAGATAGCAACAATAGATAATGAGACTTTAAGGACTTGAAGGAAGAGAGAAATAAGGAATTGAGTTGAAAAGAGTTTGATTTTCATGTATTCTATCACTTGTTCCATGCATCTCTATCCAGCTAGCGGGATCGAGTTCCCGTCTTAGCTTGGGACGAGATCACATGGAGCTCCTAACTTGGGATCGCAAAAGTAAGTTTTCAGAGAGAAACGTCACCATATTAAGAGTTTCCTGCAACTAAGGGTTGAGCTGCCTTCATAATGCTGCAGGTTCTTGCAGCTGCGTTGCTGGGATGTGTCGTAGTATATGTTGGTTTCTACGTATACTTTGTGTATATTTGTGCAGAAAAACAATATCGAAAATATAATAACATGCATATGTTAAGGTTCCAAAAACAGCAGTAACGTAAGGAAAGAAATAATAGTTTATTTAACAACTCACAAGAAGATTGCAGAACAGCAAAGGAAAAAGGTCGAGGCGTGAATTTGATTCACTGTCCTTAAGACTTATTCGTCCCGCAATGGTGCTGACGGTTCTTGACGACAGTCTCCCAGGATACAACGACAATACGTCTGAAATAGGAGCACTCCAAATTGCAGACCCGGCGAACCAAAACAAAGACACAGAACTCCTCTTTTGGACACAGGAACGAGACAACAAAAATTGCAGAAAATAATTTCGGGATTAGTTCATTTTTGTAAAACTGACTCGTATTTATACACATTATCCACTGGGGGGTGCAACTCTTCACAGGAAAAACTGTTTAGCTGGAAAGGTCACAACTTTCCGGAAAATAAAATAAATAAATAAATAAACTTTATTTATTTAAATATTTTTGTCCCAAAAAGAATAAAGCCTAATGGGCCCAAGCCCAAGCCACGGCCACGGACCGGGACGGGGCGGGGCGGCGCGCGCGTGGTGGACCTTGAGTCAACCTAGGTCCTCCCTCCTTACAAAACATGGGTACCCCCAAGGGGCCCATCCCTTAGCTCAAGGCTAAGCCTTATAAGGAGACAACATTTGCTTTAATTCTTCTATGTGGGATTCTCTCTTCCCTTCAAGTTGATCCACCAACTTTAACTTCAATTTTCTCATTCACCTTCCATTTGTCAAAGACATGTGAATATACCATGATCATCTATTCCAATAGATGAACATGAATCAATTTGTTCCTAACCAAAATATGGTTTAGAACCCATTTGAAAATTGATTCAAAATTGCTTCTCACAATGGGTTTAAAACCCAATTCCAACAATCCCCCACATGAATAGAAAATTGACTGGACACTAATACAAAGAAACACTGACACAAGAAAGAGTTCTTTAGAACGACACTGCATCGGGATAGGTAGCCGATGGCCTTGAACCTTCCCTAGTGAGAACTATCGGATTTACTGGTTAACCAGTGAACATGATGTCTTGAACTGTTCAACCTTTAGTGTAAACCAAGACAATAGAATTTCACACAGTATCGTTCAAACATTGTTTTGAGGTTCTCATTGTTGTGTTCATTTTGGCCCTGAACACTCCTGGTTTTCATGAGTACTCTCTGAGAATTCAGCCTTACAATTCTCATAGAAGCGGCCCACTTCTTACTCACATAGGTGACTTCTTATTAGAGGTTCCTACTGCACCCCCCACTTGGATTTCCAAGATATAAGAGTCATTAAAAGCATAGCTTAACCTAACCTTTTGAAGGTGCCACTGTCTTCTCATCATAGGAATGGATATTAGGGTTTTAACCCCCACAGTGCTCTGTCTGAGTCGCATTTACATAATTCGGTTTTCCCTTTGAACCTAGATCTTGGGATCTCCAGTCAGCTAGGTAGGGTTTCCATTATGGCAACTCTTTAGTTCATAGGCTTAAGACCCATTCCCCTCGATAACGTATTTACTTTCTCTCTAGTCAAAGCTTTCGTTAACGGATCCGCAATATTATCCTTTGACTTCACGTAGTCAATAGAGATAATTCCACTAGAAAGTAATTCTTTAACGGTATTGTGTCTGCGACGTATGTGTCTAGACTTGCCGTTATACATACTGCTTTGTGCTCTTCCAATTGCAGATTGACTATCACAATGTATGCAAATTGGTGGCACAGGTTTAGACCAATTTGGAATATCCTCCAAGAAATTACGAAGCCACTCCGCTTCTTCTCCTGCTTTATCTAAAGCAATGAATTCAGATTCCATAGTGGATCTGGCAATACATGTCTGTTTAGAGGATTTCCAAGAAATAGCTGCTCCTCCTAATGTAAACACATATCCACTTGTGGATTTTGTTTCATTAGAATCTGATATCCAGTTGGCATCACTGTATCCTTCTAATACAGCTGGATATCTTGTATAATGCAGACCAAAGTTTAAGGTATATTTTAAATACCTTAAAACTCTTACAATAGCTAACCAGTGATTCTTTCCCGGATTACTAGTATATCTGCTCAGTTTACTGACAGCATATGCTATATCGGGTCTCGTGCAATTCATGATATACATTAGGCTACCAATTATGCGTGAATACTCTAATTGAGATATTCCTTCCCCAGTATTCTTTGTTAGATGTAAATTTACATCTAGCGGTGTCTTAACCGGACTATCATCATAACTTTTAAATTTGTCTAGCACTTTCTCAATATAATGAGATTGTGACAAGACTAGTCCATTTGATGTTTTGGTAATTTTCATACCAAGTATAACATCAGCCACACCCATATCTTTCATATCAAATTTACTGGCCAACATTTTCTTTGTAGCCTTAATGAATTCATTATTGCTCCCGATAATGAGCATATCATCCACATAAAGGCAAACAATGACATATCCTTTTTCCGTCCCTTTAACATAGACACATTTATCACATTCGTTGATTCTAAAGCCATTTTCGATCATGACTTTATCAAACTTTTCATGCCATTGTTTCGGAGCCTGTTTTAGTCCATAAAGTGACTTAACAAGCTTGCACACCTTCCTCTTATGATCCGGAGCTACAAACCCCTCGGGTTGCTCTATATAGATCTCTTCATTTAGATCTCCATTTAGGAAGGCTGTTTTCACATCCATTTGGTGTATCTCAAAATTATTGATAGCTGCAATAGCTATCAATATTCGAATGGATGTTATTCTCGTTACTGGTGAATATGTATCGAAATAATCAAGGCCTTCCTTTTGTCTATATCCCTTGACAACCAATCTGGCCTTATATTTTTCGATCGTTCCATCAGCTTTCATCTTTCTCTTGAAAATCCATTTACACCCTAATGGTTTATTTCCAGGAGGAAGATCCACCAGTTCCCACGTATGATTTTGCATGATGGATTCTATTTCACTGTTAATAGCCTCTTTCCAATGAGGAGTTTCGGGACTCGACATTGCTTCACTGTAAGTACGAGGCTCATTTTCTAACAAATATGTTAGAAAATCAGGACCAAAAGATGTAGACGTTCTAGCTCTCTTGCTACGTCTTGGCTCATCTTCCTCTTGTGAGGGTTCTTGGTCCATACTCGTTCTTTTTAAAGAACTCCGTTCTTGTGCCACTCGACAAGGAAATACATCCTCGAAGAAATGTGCATTCCTTGTCTCCATAATGGTGTTGACGTGTATATCGTCAATTTCAGATTTATGCACTAAGAACCGATATGCCGAGCTATGGCTTGCATATCCAATGAAAATTCCATCAACCGTTTTAGGACCTATTTTTACCATTTTAGGTGGTGGGATAGCTACCTTTGCTAGACACCCCCACACTTTAAGATATTTGAAGGAAGGAGGACGACCTTTCCATAGCTCATAAGGTGTCTTTTGTAGCTTCTTGTGAGGTACTTTATTAAGTATATGATTTGCGGTTAAGACCGCTTCCCCCCACAAGTTATCTGGTAGTCCAGAATTTATCAACAAAGCATTCATCATTTCCTTTAAAGTACGATTTTTCCGCTCAGCAATTCCATTTGACTGAGGCGCATATGGTGCCGTGGTCTCATGAATGATTCCATGATCAGCACAAAATTTTTCAAGAGGGAAAACATATTCTCCACCTCTATCACTTCTTAGTACTTTGACTTTCTTGCTAAGTTGATTTTCAACCTCAATTTTGTATTGCATAAATGCTTCCAAGGCTTCATCCTTGCTTCTAAGCAAATATACATAACAAAATCTCGTACAATCATCAATAAAAGTAATAAAATACTTTTTTCCTCCTCTAGATTGTACCACCTTTAAGTCACATATGTCACTATGAATTAGACTTAAAGGTTCCGTACTTCTTTCAATTGACTTGAAAGACGTTTTTGCCATTTTAGCTTCAATACAAATTTCACATGCTTTATGTGAGTCAAAATTCATTTTAGGCAAAAATCCATTTTTCACTAGCTTTTGTATGGAACCATAATTTACATGACCTAATCTACAATGCCATAAATTAGGAGATTCCAACAAGTAAGCAGAAGAAATAGTTTTATTAATATCGGAATTTGGTACAACTTTAGGCACGATGGTCATTACATTTAACTTAAACAGACCATCACATAAGTACCCTTTTCCTACAAACATCCCACTTTTAGTGAGTACAAATTTATCACTCTCAAACACTAGCTTGAAGCCATTCTTACTCAACAATGAGCCTGACACTAGATTCTTCCGAATGTCTGGCACATGAAGCACATTGTTGAGACTCAATTCCTTGCCGGATGTCATCTTTAAGACCACCTTTCCCATTCCTAGCACCTTTGAAGAAGAAGAGTTTCCCATGAACAGATTCTCGTTGTTGGCGCTCTCATATGTAGTGAACATATTTCGCTTGGAGCACACATGTCGAGTAGCGCCCGTGTCTACCCACCACTGTTTGGGATTTCCAACCAAGTTGACTTCGGATACCACCGCAGATAAATTCAAATCTGTCACGTCTTCGGTGATTTTGGTAACTTCGGTCACGTTGGCTTGAGAATTCTTTCCTTTCTTAAAGTTTCCTTTGTTTTTGCGACAATCCTTAGCACGATGGCCAGCTTTGCCGCACACAAAACAGTTCCCTTTGAACTTCTTCTTCTCACCGTCTTTGAAATGTGAGCCTCTTGCTCCGCTTGGACCATCGGAATCGGAAATTTTCCTCCTCTTTGATGGACCTTGCTCGACCACATTTGCCTTGGCCTCTTGATGATAATTACCGGCCTTCTTCTCGGACTGGCGATTATCCTCCTCAATCCTTAATCTGACGATCAAATCCTCGAGCTTCATCTCCTTGCGTTTATGTTTCAAATAGTTCTTGAAATCTTTCCAAGTAGGTGGCAATTTTTCTATCAAAGCAGCCACTTGAAAAGACTCTCCAAGTACCATCCCTTCCGCATGAATATCATGTAGAATAAGCTGAAACTCTTGGACTTGACTAATCACTGTCTTAGAATCCATCATCTTGAAATCAAGGAATTTGCCGACTACAAATTTCTTTGAGCCGGCATCTTCCGTCTTGTATTTCCTTTCCAAGGATTCCCACAATGCTTTCGCATTGACCATTGGACTGTATACGTTATACAACGCATTGTCCAATCCATTGAGGATGTAATTCTTGCACAAAAAATCTGAATGCTTCCAAGCATCCACGGCAGCCACTGTTTGCCGGTCAGGATTTTCACCAAGATCTGGTGCATCCTCTTGCAAGAATCTTGCCAAGTTAAGAGTGGTCAAGTAAAACAACATCTTTTGTTGCCACCTCTTGAAATCTTTTCCATTGAACTTTTCCGGTCTTTCACCAAGTCCAACAGAACCATGAGTTGGTGCCACATAAGGCGTCGCATACACAGTCCCATCACCGTGTTGCACGTTGGGATTAATCGGTCCACTTTCCGAATTGGTTTCACTAGTAGCCATTGTTATAAATCTATCAACAGAATATAACAACAATTAATAAACAGTCCAGTCTATCACAATAGTATAAATCTGAGTCTAGAATCACTAAACTTAAATTCAAAATCTGAAAATAACTTTAGTATAGATTGACAGAATCAAATATGAAAACGAATTTGAAAACACTGTTATGACAATACTGTTTCTACACATGCAACACAAAGTGTGCAGGAATAAGTCTTAAGAATGTTGGTTTCTACGTATACTTTGTGTATATTTGTGCAGAAAAACAATATCGAAAATATAATAACATGCATATGTTAAGGTTCCAAAAACAGCAGTAACGTAAGGAAAGAAATAATAGTTTATTTAACAACTCACAAGAAGATTGCAGAACAGCAAAGGAAAAAGGTCGAGGCGTGAATTTGATTCACTGTCCTTAAGACTTATTCGTCCCGCAATGGTGCTGACGGTTCTTGACGACAGTCTCCCAGGATACAACGACAATACGTCTGAAATAGGAGCACTCCAAATTGCAGACCCGGCGAACCAAAACAAAGACACAGAACTCCTCTTTTGGACACAGGAACGAGACAACAAAAATTGCAGAAAATAATTTCGGGATTAGTTCATTTTTGTAAAACTGACTCGTATTTATACACATTATCCACTGGGGGGTGCAACTCTTCACAGGAAAAACTGTTTAGCTGGAAAGGTCACAACTTTCCGGAAAATAAAATAAATAAATAAATAAACTTTATTTATTTAAATATTTTTGTCCCAAAAAGAATAAAGCCTAATGGGCCCAAGCCCAAGCCACGGACCGGGGCGGGGCGGCGCGCGCGTGGTGGACCTTGGGTCAACCTAGGTCCTCCCTCCTTACAAAACATGGGTACCCCCAAGGGGCCCATCCCTTAGCTCAAGGCTAAGCCTTATAAGGAGACAATATTTGCTTTAATTCTTCTATGTGGGATTCTCTCTTCCCTTCAAGTTGATCCACCAACTTTAACTTCAATTTTCTCATTCACCTTCCATTTGTCAAAGACATGTGAATATACCATGATCATCTATTCCAATAGATGAACATGAATCAATTTGGCCCTAACCAAAATATGGTTTAGAACCCATTTGAAAATTGATTCAAAATTGCTTCTCACAATGGGTTTAAAACCCAATTCCAACAGTATACCTTATGAAACAGCACTAGTTAGGGGATTGTATAACCAGCATATTCTCTGCTAGAGTGGCACAACACTAGAAGTTGTTCTATTATGATGAGCAAAAAACTTAAATGGAGGCTTCACTTGATGAAAGCTTGTTAACCGTTTGGAAGTCAAAGACTACTTCCAAGTTATGAGATTTATACGAATATACAAGTTGTCTAGGGTCAATAGATACAAGGTCTTGTATATAAATATAGGACTCGAGTGTTGGATTACGGATATAAGAAAGTTGGTAGATTTGTGAAATGTCAGGGGTTTGAGTTGTGCAAAATTTGCAAGTCACCAATTTTTTTTTTAATCATTGTTGTTGACCTTTTATACACTTATGGTAATAATTATGAGACAATGTATCCAAAAAAAAGAAGCCTCCAAGTAGTTGTCCTATCAAACCATTAGTTTTATGTTTTTTTTTTAAATTAAAACTCTATCAGACTTTCAACAGTTTTTTATCGGGTGAAAAAAAGAAAAAACTAATACTCTTTGAGTTTTCAAGGAAAAAAAAATTGAAAACTACAAACTCTGTTAAACGCTACTTGAGTTTCCTTGAAGGTAATAGCGATAGGAATTGCCAGGGCTATTTTTGCTTCGATATGGGTCATACCGAATAAGGATCCCTTTTTATTAGCATTATTCATTTCTTTTCTTGCAACAAACATTAGAAATTTGAAAATTCATTAAAGACACTTTTTGCTTGTAATAGCAGGAACCGGGTTATATTCATCCCCTTCCTAACGCGAGCGTGTCTAAAGCCTTGATTTTGGTAGAGGAGATATGTAATAAGGTGGATATACGTACTGCCTTTTCCCGCTGAAAACAGTGGCCTTGAAAGGGGGATAAATGGTTTGAATACTAGGCATCTGAAGAAAAATGTATTATTGTTTCTTTCCATTGCTTAGTCTCGTGCCGGATGATCACGCATGTTTGTATTGTCTTAAACTTCAAATGTTCTATTAATGAAGCATTGTAGCAAAGCAAAATTCGATGAAAACTTCATCTCTCACAAGTAGAACTAGGATCTGAAATCAAGTTAAAAACAGTAATGGACAACACATACAACGGTGACATGACCGTTATAGTCATTAGAATCAAAGATTTTGGTAACTTAGATTTCTTCCAAGATGAGCCCAACATAGCATATTGGAGTGTCAACGAAATGTAGACCCTCATGGCAAAAGTTTCTTGTCGTGTTTTCTAGTACATTAGTGTGTTGGTACCATTTAATTTGCTCTTCTTTCCATGAGATCGTATGTAACTTTCAACCCTTATGACATCTTGAAAGCCGTTGCCACAAAAGAGTTGAAGCATTAAATCTTGCGAACATGGGATTAGTATGCAGCATTCCTCCAAACGTTTGAAATCTCTCATTCCTTGTTACCCTTGACATTCGCAAAAACACTTTTCTTGGCCAGTTGCCCCATGACTTGGCTCATTTGCATCGACTACAAGAAACCTATTCGAATGACAACGAATTTTATGGCCAAATTCTGCCATGTCCATGTAGAGGTTCCATACTTCATTTCATGTCATTGACGTTCAACAAATCAAGCGGATTAATATCAATGCAATTCTCTTATTACCAAAAAAAATTAAAAATACCAAGTGAGATAATGCTTAAATAGCTTATATCTTGGCAGTAATAACTTTGACAGGTATGAAATTGGTCGTCCTTATGAGTTTTTTTTTTAATTTTTTTTCCTATAGATATAGTTACTAATTAGTCTTTGCTAGTCTAACTTAACACTACAGGTTCGTGTGTAACTTTCAACCCTTATGACATCTTGGAAGCCAATTGGCCCTCTGCTACCCCTATTTGTAATTGGATTATGTCGCTTGAAGCCGTTGCCACAAAAGAGTTGTAGCATTAAATCTTGCAAACATGGGATTAGTAGGCCGCATTCCTCCTGATGAAACAATTAAATGTGCTACCACGTAATGCGTAGTGGGTTCGGAAACATATCGTACGAAATAACCGAAAATTTTGACGAAGGATCCTTATTGTTATCAGCCTCCAACACGTTTGATATTTTTTGCAGGTAAGTGAAATGGTTACTAGAGTGGAGTTCTTCGTCTACGAACCAAATCCTAGAGCTTGGTGATGCTCTAATTAATTATCCAGACTAACAAATACACATTATTTATTAGTGGGCTGATAATGGGTCCACTGAACCAATTTATTAACAGCTTCCACTCGCCCACACACAGGGCAAATAAATCGTGCAGTCCCTCCTTATCTCTCGTCCACTCATCTCCTCATACAGAAAATGGAACGTGCGACCTACGAGAAAGGATATTCAGTTAAGGAGTATTGTATTAAGTTATCACAAAACTAACACAAATACATCACTCCAAAAAAAAATCTCATATGTACCCCAGATAGTTCAATTACACCAGATTAAACACTCTCAAATCCCTCATGTATGTCTCTTGAGACAAACTGAGAAGTCTCTTTGGATGATCACGTATGATTTTAACTCTGAGCACATAATTAACTTCTCCCAAGTCTTTCATCTCAAAAGTTGAGGACAACCACTGCTTAGTGGCGACAATGGAACTCATGTGATTCCTAACTAAAAGAATGTCATTCACATACAAAGAAAGGATCAGAATACTTTTCTTGGATCGTTTTACGTAAATACAATGATATTGTTCAATCATTTCAAAACTTATAGAGGTAATGATGACATGATGAAACCTAAAGTACCACTGCCTAGACGATTGATTGAGACCATATATAGAACGTTTGAGCCGGCAAACTTTGCGCTCATGTCCCCTAACTTCAAAACCCTCAGTTGAGCCATATAAATCTCTTCGTCCAGTTCTCCATTGAGAAATGCAGTCTTAACATCTATATGAAAAAAGTTCTAAATCCTGCTGGGCGACAATAGCTAGGATCAGACGAATTAAAGCAAATCTCACCACTCGAGATAATTTGTCTTCATAGTCCACACCCCGCTATTGGGTATAGCTTTTGCCCACAATACATGCCTTATACTAGTCAATTGACCCATCTGCCTTACACTTGACTTTTAAAAACCACTTGTTTCCAACAGTCTCGCGCACTGGCAGAAGGTCAACCAACTCCTAGACCTGATTCTTCTCCATTGAGCTCAACTCATCCTTCATTGCAGCCATTCACTCATTACCAGCAGGTGAAGATAAGGCTTCTTTCATAGAAGTGGGCTCATCTTCATCAGTAGGAGTGCACATAAGAATTTCTCCGTTAATCTCAAAACGACGACGTGGAACTCTTCCCCATGCACATCTACACAGTTAAGAATCTTGTTGACCTGATGGTTCTGGTGGTGTGCACCCAGTGTCTGGAATGCTCCCACTAGGTTGAAGATCACTTATACTATCTTCAATGACATCCGGATGAGGAACTAATTCCCCACCTTCGCTTGGAGATGGTAAAGTGGCTTCGACCTCCTCTAACTCATAGAGGTCAAGATTCTTACTTGCGTCTCCAATGCTAGGAAAATCACTCTATATGAAATCGACATCACGTGACTATATTTTGGTCTTTTCACCATTTGGATGTTCACTATATATCATATAGCCTTTAGAGTTTTTAGAATACCTCAAGAAGATATTTTTTTTAGTTCTAGGCCATAGTTTCCCATACTTATGAGAAGTATTGTGAACATAACCTGCTGAGCCCCATGGGTACAAGTTATCCAAATTTGGCTTTTTGCTATTCCAAAGCTCATATGGGGGTGGATTTGACTGATTATGAAGACACACGATTAAGTATATAGGCTGCAGTCAAAAGGGCATCTCCAAAAAGATATTGGAAGGTTTGCTTGGCCATCATAGACCTAACCATATCTAACAATATTATATTCCTTCTTTCCACAACACCATTTTGTTGTGGAGTATTAGGAATAGTAAGTTGCATGCGTATCCCTTTTTCCTCACAAAAGTTCTTAAAGTGATCGGACAAATATTCGCGTCCCCGGTCAGTGCGAAGATTTTTTAAACTCTCCTTTTCTTGATTTTCAACCTTTGCTACAAAGTGTTTGAAACAATCCAAAGCTTCATAGCGGTGCGATATCAGATTACTTAACCATATCACGTATAATCGTCTATCAGTGTAAAGAAATAAGAGGCGCCATGGCATGCCTTTACACTCATAGGTCCGCATATGTCAGAGTGAACTAGCTCAAGTGATTGAGTTGTTCTCACAGCCTTTCCAAAAGGCTTCCTGCATGCTTTACCGGCCAAACAAGCTTCACATGTTTGTAGATTGACTTTTGCAAGTGGGCCCAAAATGCCTTCTCTAACCAAACGAGTCATTCTATCTTGGCTTATGTGGCCCAGTCTTGCATGCCAGGTGGTAGAATCATTCGCAATATTATCATTCACCACATAAGAATAAGAGGACTGAGAATCAATTAAATCCAATTGAAAAAAGACCATCCATACAAAAATCATGTCCGAACTAAACATCATCCAAAGAGATGTTCAACTTATTACCCCTAAAAATAAAGAAAAAATCACTGTCTAATAAAGACGTAACTATGGGTCAATATCTGTTTGACAGTTCTGACTTGCTGCTCATCTGTGAGCGCATGGCCAGCATCCCTTAGTTTACTAATCATATTGGATATCACTCTTAGATGTTCACTTATGGTATGCTTAGGGTCTTTTGTGTACTCCTCAAACCTAATCACAAGGCTACGAAGCCGCGTAGTTGAGGTTTCACCAAAAGAAAACTTGAGATGATCCCATAAAGCTTTGCAAGTTGGAAGTTCATCAAATTACCCAATAAGATCATTTTGCAAGCTGTTCAACAAAGTATAGCGCACACTACGATCTTTCTTATGCCATTTCTAGTAGGCAGCGTGGTCTCTTAGGGGTTGCCCCTTAGTGGGCGCGACCATCTCTTTGGTCAAGTGCTCCTCGAGCTCTTGTTCGTTCAGCATGAACTTTTGTGTCAAACATCATAATTATTTCCATTAAGTTTTTCACCCTTAACGAGATCAGCTATGACATTCTTGGTGGCCATTCTAATCACTAAATTAGTTTGTGCAAATAAGACATTACTTATACATCCTTCTATTTATATCAAAAAATTCAAATGAAAAATATTATCCTTCTTCACATCATGAAATCGAAAATTTGCTAAGCTCGTAATCATCTCTCATGTATGTGAGTTGGGAAAATATTTTTCAAGTAATTTTTCAAAATAAAATTCATCATTATATAAGCCACAATGTAATAAATCATCCACATGATAATTTAGAACAATATAAAATTGCACCATACAACAAAGTGTGCAAGGACTCCATTAAGCCCTATTAGCTTTCTAATAACTTATGTTAAGAAAATTCTGACTTGAATAATGTACGTGAGAAATTACATCCCCGTACAAGGCTGTCTGAAAATATACAGGAAAATAATAGAATACAACATGTTTGAGAATCCTACTACAAACTACTCTAATAAAATAAATGGAGATGCCGCACAACACATTATTTTCAAAAGAATTTTCTTAAAACAAGAGTAAACACATAAACATAATTTCTTTAGAATGCCAATCTAATATCCATCCATTTAACTTAAAATTAGCATACTTAAATAACAAGTTAAAGGAAAATTAAATGGATGAATATGCCACATTCTTCTTCCAAGGAAAACAGGCGACAAGGCCTTGAAATTGGGTTTAAAAAAGTGTGGGCTTACCAAAGCCTAACAAATATACCTAAACAAAAGCATATTTAATCCATAACACAAATCAAGGCAAATAAAGAAAACATAATCCATCTATGTCATATAGCTCTCCAAAATATTTATTTCTACCCACGAAGTGCAAAAATTAATATTTGCACATTGTTCGTATTTTTGGGACCGCAAAAGTACCACAAAAAATACTTACAAATAGTCCAAAACAAGAGATAAATTTTAAAAAGATGAAAAACAGTAAACTTAATCTTACTATACCCTCTGGATTTAAAGAAAAAATTTTATGTGTATAAAACAAATTTTTAAAGCTAATTTTTATTAAAAAAAAGTCGTTTATAAATTAAGCAGAACACACACAGAGGGTATACAGGTAAATTTAACACCACATAAAAAATTCAGAAGCCACAAAAACGTCTACGCGCCAGCGGTGGGGTCAGAACCAGCCAGAAACTCCCTCAAGCCTCCACGCACCACTGTGCGTGTGGGGTAACATCTGGATTTTTTTGGAAGCAGGCGCGTGTTTTCACGCGGGCGCGTGAGGCACGTGGAACCAGCTTGGCTTGGGGCTCGTGGGTGCGTGGATAGCACGTGGCTCGCTCATGCAGATGCCTCAGCTTGCGCATGGGATGCGCGTTGTGGCGCGACTTTGAGCGCGCGAGCTCATGGCTTGGCATCACGGCATGGCGCGTGTGCACTGTTCATCTTCTTCGTGAAAACCCTAATTCTTCCAGAGGCCACCATGCCGCAATGCCAACTTCGGGAGACCATATCTCTCTCGTTTTTAAGCCAAATGATGCATGTCATTTATCGTTGGAAAGCTTATGTGACATAGATTAATTATGTATCAACCGATCATGATAAAAACTGAATATCGTGCTCCGAAGTTGAGTCCCACAACTCAAAAAATCACAGTTTTCTTGAAAAATAAAATCGTGATTTCCCACGAACCATGCCTCCAATAATCACGAAATTTTATGACGTTCATCCTCAACCATAGGATAACAAAACCATATAATTTTTTTTAGAATAACATGCTCAAAAATTTTGAAATTTTCTTTATGGGTCTCATATATGTATTCGGAACAAATTGCAACATGCACATAATTTATTCTAGCATGTTAAAGGCGAATCAATAAGTAATCATGCTTTGGTACCAATGTTGAAACAATTAAATGCGCTATCACGTAATACGTAGTGGGTTCGGAAACATACCGTACAAAATAACCAAAAATTCTGACGAAGGATCCTTGTAATTACGAGCCTCCAACACGCTTGATCTTTTTTGCAGGTACGAGAAACAGCTTGCTTTTTATCCCTTTTTGGCTTCTGGTAAGGTACTTCTTTGATTTGTAATTACAAGTGGTGCAACACAAAGATACCAAGAATGTAACTCATTAGATAGGCGTATTATGCAAACAGAGAAGCAAAAAAGAGACGAAGAAAGACAAATGTATTATCCAAACTATCAAAACAGACATAGCAACAAGGATGGGAAATAATTTGAGAGAAGAAAAGAATTAGAAATACAATGCAGAAGGCAATGGTGGGAAACCAAATTAGTTTATTGGGGGGAAGGGGGGCAGTATGGTGGGTGTGGGTTTGTGTGTGTGTGTTCGCGCATAGAGTGAGTGATGTATGTGTACGCACGCATATCTGTGCACTATTTTGTATTTATGTTTGCAAAAAATATAGTTAAAACATATTCTAAAAGCCAAGCTAGATACAATAGAAATATCATATTACCACACCTATTTGGTCTCTAATGGTCTATTTTGGCTGACGGCCCAGTTCCATCGCCGATCTTTAACCCCTCCACGCTGCCAAAATCTGCCATTACCGGCAAGAGTCAAGGTAGAGGGACATGTGAAACTTCTATTGGTATTGGAGACAAGACTGTTGAAGGTTACTTCAGGGCGCTGTTTGAATTTTACGAGGTTCCTATTATCAACATTTAAGATGCGGTTGTCAAGGTTTTTTTTAGTGTTCAAAACTTTTTTATTTCATTATTAATGTCCCACATATTGAACGAGATGGAGGGTTTATAGAAATTACTCGCGCATTTGAATGCAGTATTATAAGAACAATGATAGATGCTTGAACCATAGTCATTGCGGAGGTACGCCAAGTCAGCATGGTAGAAGGGCGCACGTATATTGGCATGCAAAGTTGAAGTAGGTAGAGTTTTAGAAGGTGTATAATTAGTTTTTTAGTTTTATAAAATTTAAAAATATTGCATAAATTATACCAACAAATTTTTAATAATAAATTATAGTGATGTCATAAGGCGGTTTAGCAAGCTCGCTTTGCACAATAGAGATGTCCTGGAAGGATCTTGGTTAGACAAAATAATTTGGGAACCTGATCAATCTTTTGGGAAAAAATAGACGTAGTGGGGGGCAAGGCTTGGGTGGGGTGGCTACTTGGTTCTGGTGGTGGAAGTGGGTGGCGCGGCTTAGGTTTGGTGTGGTGGGAGTTATGGTCAATTATTGTGTGCTAGATGGTATTAAGGACCAATAACTCCTTTTGATTTTGATTGCTCTGAGTCGTTGGGTTGACTTTGCTTCGCCAGACCTATATCATCGTTTTTGTGTCCGCCGTTTCTTCTACTAGAGTCGAGTTCTTCGTCCACGAACCAAATCCTAGAGCTTGGTGATGCTCTAGAGAGAGTGCTATAGATAGAGAGATTGTCTTGTGACTTATTGTCTGTGACTTTTTTTCTTCTTGAGATATCTTTAGCCTTTACATAATGATAGTATTAGAGATAGACTTTACCTCAAACACTTAGGAGATAAAGGCGTATTTATCTCAAATACCGAAGAGATAAATATTGTATTTATCTCAAACACTTAGAAGATAAATATTCTCTAATTAACCGTAATTATCCATACTAACAAATACACATTATATATTAGTGGGTAGATAATGGGTCCACTGACCCAATTTATTAACACCTCCAAACATTCGAAATCTCTCATTCCTTGTTACCCTCTACATTTGCGACAATACTTTTATTGGCCATCTGCCCGATGACTTCGCTCATTTGCATCAACTACAAGAAAACTATTTGAGTGACAATGAATCTTCTGGCCAAATTATGCGATGTCTATGTAGATGTTCCGGACTTCAGTCCATGTCATTGACGATGTTTAACAAATCCAGGGGATGGCAATAATAACTTTGACGGGTATGAAATGTGTCCTTTAGAATTTTTTTTTCTTCAGTAGATATAGTTACTAACTAGCCTTTGCAAGTCTAACTTTACAGGTTGGATATTGGGCAGTTGTCCACAGGTGCAATCAGCCACTAAAGGGCTCATTTATCACTGAAATATAATTGATCGCATCTTTCTTTGTTACAGGCATCACTCTTGCCATCATTGAAGGATCTCCATTCGTGATTTACTTCTCTCATAAAAGAAAAGAATAACTTGTACAATCCTTCCTAGCTACACAGTGACATCTTGGACATCTACCATTTCTTTGGTTTGGAAGTTACAGAATGTTGGCTGTGGATTTATAACAAAGGAAACACCCCTATGAAATTTGATTGATTCAAGTTCCGTCCTGCTCACCACTAAATCAAATGAATAATAAGAGCCAAATAAAGAGCCAAAAAACATACATGATTTTGTTGGCCTAGACTTAACACCTTAATTATTCTTTCCTCAGCTTCGAGTACTGATTCCTCAATCAAGCTATTCATAGACTCCGGCAGAAACCTAGATGGCCGTCGCCATCTTCGAAACAGTCGACAGAGCTGCCGTCGTCGCCAAAATAGCTGATCGTAGCCGCCACTGTATGCACAATAGATTGCCACTACCACGGCCAGGTTGAATCAAAGAGATAAGAGAAAGAAGATCGTCGCTGGTGAGGTTGAATCAGAGAGAAGGAAGAGGGGGTTGAGGAGAGATCGTGAGTCGAGAGACAATAGTGTTGGGCCTTAATGGGGTGGAGCTGTAACGGGCTCAGAATTGTAAGTTTAATGTTGGGCCGTAAGAATTCAACCATGGATCTTGTAGTATAGTCTCAATTTCTTGGAACTATGTATGGATTGTAATTTCAATTCTAAATAAGCTGTTCAAACAGAAGAATTATGATTCTTAAGACCTAATTCCAAAATCAATCTCAATTTTAAGGGTGATTTCGTGATTCAATGGGACTCTAATTGATCACATCTTTCTTTGTTACGGTCATCATCCCCCTTGTATGAAATATTTTAACGCTCGAGCTATATCCGTTGCCTAAAAATACATTTGTTGGGTCCTAAGTAATAGAGATTGGGAATATAACAATACTCAAGGAGCTGTGTCCTGAATAAAACAACTTGCACATGTATGAAAATGAGTCGTTTGTCATTTAAATTCCTTAACCTACGATTATATCTCGTTATATATCAAGTTGATCAATGAAATAACTTGACAGGTATGAAAATTAGTCGCTTGAAAAAAATAACTTACAATATTTTCATCAAGTTGTGTAACTCGTTGACTTAGCAGGTTGTATGTACATTGGAGTGACTCGTGTTTTCTCTCTTTGTTATGGGCCACTCCAATTTAGCAAATTACAGAAATCTAAATGATTAGATCAGGATGTTGAAGGAAAATTTTCTGAAATTTGTCCTAGTGTGGATCAAACTGAAAGAGGGTGAAATGGGATATTACAAATCCATTCCTATTGCAAAAATTACAGACTATTATAGCCTGATTCATTGCTTTCTTGAGACAAATGTTTGCTCTTTTAAGGACACTTTTCTCTAATATTTCTTGTTTGCAAATTGCTGATGGTATGAAAAAAGACTTTCTTCATCGCTACAAGTTCTTGTTTGCAAATTGCTAACATCTCTCTACCTTAAAAGTGTAATGTGTTTAACCATGTTTTTACACATTTTTGTTACCGAAATGCCCATTTGACATACTCCATATTACAGCCTACCCGCCTGTTTCAAAATTTGATGCACCCTCCTGCCACCTGCTTACGCCACCATCAATCAGTGTGTAGTCAAACAAAGAAAGCTAATTGTTGCTTCTCTTATTCCAACTGACCTTCCTCCTCACAAACAAGAGACCTGTGTTGCCTCACGAAGGACATCCCAAGAACTTTCTGCACAGAAGAACTACCAGATCTATTAATCGGCGAATTTCACATCAAACCTTTCCTACTGTCTAGAATTCAATCAATTAACAAAATTGCATGCAAGAAATCTGCTGGTCAGTTTCCAAATCAAGAGACGTGATTAATAGACTCTATCCTCCCTTTGATTCTTTTGTGCATAGATTCTCTTCTCCCGTGTCATGTTTACCCATTAGGAATTCGATCTATCTATCTCACATGATATTGCTTCCCTTATAACCACCATCAATCCCTCAAGCACAACCAAAGATCATGTTTTGGATGTGTGCAAACTAGAAGGAGCCTACTTTCCTGTGCATTCCTGAGTAGTCGTCGTCTGTTCTAAAGCAATACATCGTTCAATTGCCCAATGGAACCCAACAAATTGGTCTTCTTTGCATCAGCATAGATCGAGGTTTAATATGCGCTTCTTGGAGGCAACTTCAAGTACTTCCATAGTTGTGCAAGTATTTGTAGTAAAGTAGTATGTTGTTACTAATTATTTTTCCTCAAAGTATCCAATATTAAGTGCATACCATGTGCTCAACCATATATCCAAATGATCTCCCTCGACCATTATAAGAGAAGAACAATTGTGGACCATTCTTATTCAGGACTTGAAGAAAAACATTGCAATTTGACTGTTCCTACGAGCATATAACTTCCTCAATTGGAGCTTATGTTAGCCTCTTCTAGATTAGAGCCATATTGGGGTCATTTTTGCCTATTCATGTAAACATTACAAAGAGAGCATATGTGCCAAGTTTAATAGAAAATTTAATTATTATTAAAGGCATTACCTTTCTGTTAATCCAAAGTAATTTACATTAGATGAAAAAATCATCAAAATATCATGAAATATGTGGTTGCAAGAACACATGCCAAAAATGTATGAGTTTATTACCAAACACTATATCATACACTCATTGTTGGAGAGGTGTGGTGTTAATAGAAAGAAGACAACCACGAAGAGATATAAGTAAGGGAGAAAATGAAAAAGAAAGGGACAAAAGTACGTTTTAAGTACGTAATCATAAACTAAATCAGGTACAAGCCAAAGTGATGCTAACGACGTATAAAAGCTAGCATGAAGATAAAAGTATGTTAGGCTTTGGAATAATGGTCTCTGCTGGAGGATTGTCATAGTTAATATTACTAAGGCTTTGCTGGAGTCCATTTGTGCATGTTTAGCCGGTTTCATTGAGTTAACATTTTAGAAAAATCAATCATGCGTCTAATATACTTAGGAACCGACCATGATGATAAGGAAGAAACAACCAAGTAAAAATGAGAGATAGATCATCTTACTATCCTTACACCTTGCAATCGTAGCAGACTCGTGATTAACCTTAGTTATATTGATATAAACTAGATGAGAAAAAAACGAAAATAATATGCCAAAGCGCATATATCTTATCATTCCCCGCGAAATCACAAACTTTAGTTACTTTAAGATACTTCCTTTAATATTGGTTGAATTCATATTGTGAGTAAATACTATATAATTATGAAATGGCAAGTAAATTAGAAAATAGTGTTTGGAAGGGAACTCCAACCTTGAAAATAAGATTCTATGGCACCAGAGAGACCACCAAATGTTGGGATGCTACCAAATTAAGTAAAACAAAACATAGTAGTTTTAAGAAAGGAAAGAAAAGGGAATGCACTGCCTTAAAGGGCATTTATTTCTTAACCATAACCCTGAGATTCACTATATTATATGTATAATATAAGATTGACCAAATGATATTCATTGTAGTCTTAATCTTTCATCAGTTACTTTAAGATATTGATTTTTTTTGTTAGTTCATTAACTGGTACTTAAAAATTCTTTTGTATTAGTTCTACTTAGCTATATCATTTCAGGTGAATGGATAATATATAGCTTGCTGCACTGATTATGTTATAAGAGAATAAGCTCGGTTAAATGCATAGGGGTACTACTTTGGATGTCTGTTACCTCATTTTCTTATTTCCCTTCCGTTCCTATTTTGACTAGCAGGGGCATGCTCTGGGCTATCCAAGAGAACCATGGCATGACTTACATTCGAGAATTGATGGTCCTGCAGCATGTGATAGACTCACTAACTTTTACGAGCGATGGTTGAGGGCTTCAAAACTCTGTGGGCTTCAGAAAATGAAAAAGTCACGTGATGATTCAGTTCCCAAACTTGAAAGAATCCCTGACATTGTAGGAATGAAAGATGCCATCTCCTTATGTGGGAATAGTTCAGATGACCGGCATGTCCAGGTAAATAGCTGGTGTACTACATTTCTTACCTATTATAATCACACTTGATTCTTATGCTTTTCTCAACTATATTTAGTTATACAACAGGAACACCATAGGTATTTCGTTCATTTGACTCCAGCTCTGTTAAAGGCTTTCCCAAAGACTCCAAAGATGCTAGCAAAAAAACACCTTTTGACTTTTAGTTTTTCCCTTCTAAGTTTTCACATTGGTAATCCATCAGCTAATATCTACTCTTGACTGTGATAGAACCTGGTGTCTGGGAAGAATGTGCTGATAGACATGAGTATTCATATAGCATACGTAAAGGCAATTCGTGCTGCCCAACATTTCATTTATATTGAGAACCAGTACTTCCTTGGTTCGTCATACAATTGGAGTAATTACACAAATCTAGGTGAGGATATCTAACCTTTAGCTGTATGCTGGGTTGGTACCGGGCTACTTCATTATCATTTCACTAAAAGCTATCAATGCTAAGAACACCTATGCTGCCATTATTCCTGGGTAGCTGATTTATTTCTCTATTCCGGAGCTTATGGTTTATGGTCGCTTAACTCGCTTAACACGCTTAAGCTGTTTCGTTACCCCAAGCATCTCTATTTGATATATGTAAACCTTTGGAAGAAGGACAAACTTAGATGTGCTAGATGGCATTTATTAGAATCCCAGTTTTCTCAATCGTTCCACAACTTATAGGTAGTTCAAGTAATTGTTCTACGATAAACAATTGAAAAACTGTGTTTTTATCTGCAGATGCAAACAACTTGATTCCAATGGAAATTTCTCTTAAAATTGCAAATAAAATTAGAGCGAATGAGAGGTTTTCTGCATATATATATATATATATATATATATATATATATATATATTGTCATCCCCATGCGGCCATTAGGTGTTCCAACAAGGTCTACTCAAAGGATTCTTTTTTGGCAGGTAGTATCCAGTTATCTAAAATGGTTAAAAGAACAACGAAAACAAGAGAATAAGACAAGATGAAATACCCGAACCATATGTAGTCTTTTGACAAGGTGTGATTTAAGCTTTTAACTCATGATTAGTTGACAATGGATGCAACTTAATGTGATAGCATCCTTATGAGTATCACTAAGGTAACGTAATCTTAGTAACCTAGCCCATTGTGTTTTATGGCTTTTAGCGACGGGGAGATCGTCGCTAAAAGTATGGCATATGTCGCTAAAGACTTTTAGCGACGGACACCCCATCGCTAAAAGTTTTATGACAGAATTCAAAAATCAATTGCCTAATATTGCACTTTCAGCGACAGATTGTTTTATACATTAGCAACGGAAATTCCATCGCTAACTGTATTTTACATATTTTTAATTTTTTTTTTATAATAATTTATTTTGTTATATATTTAGCTACGGATGAATTTTTTTAGCGACGGACACCCCGTCGCTAAGGGCTCACTTTTTAGCTACGGACTTTCTGTCGCTAAAAATTTGCTTTAGGGATACTTTTTACCGACGGAATAAATCCGTCACTAAAAGTCATTTTTTTTTTAATTTTTTTTAATGCCCAAACCTGTAATCAAATTCAAGTTTTCAACAACAATGCACAATCCCCCAAATGCACATTAGGGTTAAATAATTGCTGATCCATCATCCGTTATTTAACCCTAAATTAAAACAAATACAAAACCACCATATAACTTTAAAAAATGTTTACTATAATGAAAAATAAAATGTACATATAGTTCAGGAGGGCACAAGAACTAGATACAATAGATTAAGGGAGGAGAGGGGAGTACAAGTCGGGAGGGCACGAGAGTGGGAGGGGAGTACAAGCTGGAAGGGCATGAGAGGGGGGCCATTAGGGGTTATCGAGTCCCGGATCTGGATTCTGCTGATCCGGAGCCGGCTTGACATGTCCAGCAGCAGTGCCCTGCTGACCCTGTGCTTGGATCATCATGAACACCTCCGTAGTAATGGGTGGATCTTGTCCTCGTCCAACGGACGCTGTGCAGCTGGTGCTGGTGTCTATGGAGGGGCAGCGTGGGGGTGGGGATGCTCCTATCACGGCACGTGCAGTCGTGCTAGGCAGGCCGCGTATACGGCCTTTCATCCGATTAACGACCTCCGGTGTATCCAGCCATCTCTTCAATGCCCCATTACTCGTACCCATACTTGTGGACGTTGATGGCTGTCCGGACTGCTGCTCGGACCCCCTAAGCTGTTCATACGAGGCATGCAAAAACAGTTATTTAAAGATATGTTAGGGCATTAATGCAACAAACATTGAATACAAAGACAAAAATTAAACAAATTGACTCGAACTTATATCGATCCACTAGGCAATATCTAAAACATAAACCCTCACCCGGTACGCCTCATCCTTGTCCTTCTTCCTCGTGTGTGTCTGATTATACATCAGAGCTATGACCTCATCTGCCTTCAGGTCCGGGTGCTCAACCTTATTCTTATGTAAGATGATGTCGTGTGCCATCGACCCCCCCCCCCCGTGTGCGTGGGTTCTCTCTCATGTCTGTTCTTGGCCCCAGTCCTACTCTTGGCCTCCCATGCTGGATCAGTATCCCACCGATCAATCATCTGCCCCCATACAGTCAGAGATATCCAATGTGGGGAATATTTCTTCAAAACCTGCATCGAGGCACTTTCGGGCAGCATATTTTTTACCCGGTCCTGTGCGTCGTGCAGCCATCGGTGATAATTCTTGCCATATAGGCAAAAAAAAGCCTGCCGCCCCAGCGCCTGCTGCTCGGGCGAGTCAAACGCAAACCTCTCCTACAAGGCATCCAATTACACAAATTAATTTAAGTACTACATTCTAATTAAACAAATACTATGCAAGACAAAAATAGTTAATCGTACCAGCCACTCCTCCCATAGGGACTCCCTCGTCCCGACATCCCAATCCTTCCAGTACAGTCGTGGCTCAAAGAATCGCCCCTTCAAAAGTACCCTGATCTTAGTCCTCGCCTGATTTTTCAGGATCATGCCAAAGAAGTAAATAAATACATTAATACAGTTTAAATATAATTTAAGGCTAGCAAAAATTTTAATATAAGGCATGATGTGATTTTTTTAACTTACTGGCCCTCCTGGGTGAAAGTAACTCTCTGTCTACGCTAGGGGTCGATGCGTACCCCCTGTGTGGGGCCACAGCCTCATCGAGATCCTACAAAACACCGACATTAATGCAGTTCAAATATAATTTAAATATAAGGCTAGCAAAAATTGACTAAACACCGTTATTAACTATACCTGAGGTAAAACCCACAGAAGAAGGATAATCAACGCGCGTGTGGGAGGAATCGACGTTGGGCTGGGGTGACGGTTGGGGCTGGGGATGGGGCTGGGGCTGGAGCTAGAGGTGGAGCTGGAGTTCGGGCCTCGAGTTGAACCATCTCGTTGTCAATAGATTTCACAAAATAACAATGCATATTGGTAATGCAAGGTTCATAAACAACGAGTAATTGAACATCTCTGCGCAATATGAATTAATTATGGGATGTACAAGGGCTTATTAGGATAAATTAGGGATGTACATGGGTTAAGTAGGGTAATTAGGGTTGGTAGGTTTAAATATGATAATTAGGGCTACTTCCAGTCATTAGTATGTAATTAGGTTTAATTAGGGTTACTTCGAGATGTGTTAGGGGTTAATAAGGGTTAACTAAGGTCAATTAGGGTTTGGGGTTTAGCGTTTAACGTTTAATTAATCTAATTAAGGTTTAATAAGATATGTTAAGGCTAATTAGTGTTAATTAGGAGTACTTTGGGCTAATTATTGCTAATTAGGGTTGATTAGTACTAATAAGGGCTAATTAGAGCTAATTAGGGTTTAATTGTGCGGATTAGTGTTGATTAGTCCTAATTAGGGTTAATTCAATTCTTAGGGTTAATTACGACTAATTAGGCTAACTATAATCAATTAGGGTTAATTGGGTTCATAAGGGCTAATCAGGGTTTAGTTAGGGTTTAGGCGTTAATTAATCTAATTAGGATTTAATAAGATATGTTGGGGCTAATTAGTGTTAATTATGATTAATTAGGGCTAATTAGGGTTTAATTGGGCTGATTAGTGTTGATTAGGACTAATTAGGGTTTAATTGGGCTGATTATGACTAATTAGGGCTAAAAATATTGCGTTAACATAATTAACCTAATTAACCAGATTTCAACAATCCAACATTCAACTAAATCACAAATATCTCAATCCAATTGGGTCTCATCTTCTGTCAACAATCTCAATTCTCAAAATGCTCAATGCACAGTCAACAATCTCAATTCTCAATTCTTAAATGGTCAATGCACAGTTAATAGAATTATATAAAGAATGAAAATTGATATAAAGAAGTCTAACAATTAGAACTATCGATTACAAAGTAGATAAAGAATCATGCACAGTTAATCAGATCAGCATCAAATAATTTGGATTTTTATTCCTTAGGATAGTCTTAAGGACATATCCGGCCCACCGGTCTAGTATATTCAGGAAAATAAGTTTCTCTAAATGGTGGGCCCAAGATTTAATCCTAGAAGCACAATAAAGACAACAAATCTCCTTGACCACTAAGTCATTCCCTTAGCGTTAATTCATGTATCTTTACGTTTTTCTCGATTGATAATAACAACCATATAACATTATATTATCGTATTCGCCTAAAGGTTTCTATTGCCTCTTGGTTTTCTGCCAATTGACAAGAAAAAGTCAGTCCCAATGGTTTTTGATAAAATTCAAATTCTATGTCGATCATAGAGGAGCAAACTTAGACTAGACACTTTGCCGTATACAATCACGCACTAAGCAAACTTAGATCCTGAGAATTCATCAAGTGATCTATACTACCCTATCATGTAGCCTTTAATTTCCATTAGAACTTTAGCTACACTTCAAGCAATTTTGTGAAGTTGCATGCTTCTTGCGGCATGCTTATAGCAAGGTTGCTAACAGAACGTACTTTGACGAGGTCTCCTAGGAAAATATTTCTAAAAGTAGTGGTACTTGGACTCCTTTATATCATCAAGGGGTTGTGATATAGTGGAGTTAAGCTTCCATGCCTGCTAATTGAAACCCTATACTACCAAAGTGATTATTTTACTATCTCCCACGTAATCTAGTCAGCCCAATAGATAATTGTGCGACCTTAATATGTTTCACTTTGACCTGATCACGTTGAAAACCGAGAACTTATGAACAAACTATTATCACTTTGACCTAATTACATTGAAAACCGAAAGACTGTGAACAATAGTAGGCCTAAAAAGCCTTGTGCATTCGGAGCGTATTCTAAAATAACTTAGTTACCACGATTTGATTTCCTTAGCTCAATAATCCATTTCCATCTTTTTTAAGATGCAGATAAGCATTAGCAACAAAATAAGATGCAGATAAGCATTAGCAACAAAATAAGATGCAGATAAGCATGTTGTTATTTTAAATAAATAATTTTCTATACTTATATATTATTCAATACGCCTTATATATTTCTCGATCTACGGTCTCTGAACCCAAGCATAGTAACCTTTTCACTTTTTGCAAAGGGAAGGGAAAAAGAAGCCAACCACTTCCAATATTCAGTTAATTTTAGCCCCAAGTATCAAATTTGACTTTGTCCAGACCTTGTTACCAATGTTTTCTGAAGTGGGTGACAGTGCTGCCCATTTAGTTATTAGCTCTTGCTTTTGCTTTTTTTTCTTTTTTTCCCCTTATGTGTTGTCCATTTTAACTATCAAATGATTTTGAATTTTTTGTGTCGTGATATTCTTATTATTGCTCTCATTAGATAAAAGTCAAGCTATTTTTGGCCTTCACCAAAATCCTATGGAGAATATAATGCATGCAAGTCTGAACTAAGTCCACACTTTATGATCCTTTGCCTAAGTCAAGGTTGTTTACTTGCCATATCTTACTTCCGTACCCATTTTAGAGTTCAAAGGCTCCATACCAACTCATACATCAAGAACTTGGTTAGTAACAACCACCAATGAAGTTTGCCAAAGTCAACTACTTGTCATATTTCTCTGGCTTCCCATGCATTTACATCATCATCTCTAATTACTATGAAGGGGTTTACTTTAACATTAGGATGGCAGCCATCCATGACCAACCTACGACAACCCATGTTCTGGCACATGGGAAGCTTTAACTTTGACACACCAAGATGCCTTGTTAAATCAACCTTAAAGGAATCCTGGTTCCCTGTACAATGAAGAATGCACAACTTCGATTAGTTTTTTCATTAGATATTTGTCACCATGGTAAACATAACCGTGAGGAACCACCAAAGGATGTTCTCAACTTCGATCAGTTTTTTCATTATTTTTATGTATATTCTTATGCTTAATCAATCAGTAGCATCCCATACTACCAAACTTATGCTTATTCAAATATATAGTCTTAAAAAGGACTCAAAATCAACTATATACAGATTAAAAAATCAACTATATACATATTCAAAATCAACCATATACAGAAAAGAAAATTATGCACAAAAATTGTTGGGAAGAAAAATAAAAATAGTGGACTTACTTTCTAATGAAGAAGACAGGTCATAGTGACGGTAGCAGTGGAGGGTGGCGGCGTTGGTGGCACAGTGGCAGTGGAGGTGGAAGGCTTGGTCATGCGGCGTCGGGGGGAGGATGGGGTGTCGTCGGAGGTGGGTCACCATGGAGGTGAGAATGGCTGTGGGATCGCCATAGGTGAGAGCAGATTTTCGAAGAGAGAAATAGGGAGAGAGAAAAAACCAAATCTGGGGGTGTTTATATCGAGGACTTTTAGCGATAGATTGACACCGTCGCTAAAAGTCCATCGGTGAAGGTCGTATTTATTACAACTTTTACCGATGGAATTTTTAGAGACGGTGTTATCCCGTTGCTTAAAAATATTTATTAAACCCTCGAAAAAACTAATTTTCTAAAAAACATTTAGCGACAAAAATACTGTCGCTAAAAGACCGCCGGCATAAGGCGTCGCCAAAAACTTTTTTCAACAGTTGTTTCTGTCGGTAATAGTATTTAACGACAAACTTTTACCGACGGAACTATCCATAGGTAAAAGGTCATTTAGCATTCAGTCGCTAAAGATCCATCGCAAAAAAACGTCTTTTCTTTTAGTGAAACAGGTAATGACTCGGGCTTTTGGTAGTCTGCAATGTTGCTGATAGATTTGTATTTTTCACTCCAAATGTCACTAAGCAACGATATTCTAACTCTACCAAAGGCTGAATAATATTCTCTTAGAGTGACCTTGTAAGCATAAATTTAATCTGAGATGTTAAAATGAATAATACTATAAGATGCTGAGTTTATTGGAGAATACTTTGTTGCATGACCATTTCACTCATTCAGGACTTATATCTGCTTCTATAAACGCATATGTTGTGTAACTGCATGGATGTTATATTTGAACTAAGATGATATACATATTGCTTGTTCCCTTGAAAACAGTGGCTGGTCTTTGGATTTGGTAATTATGACTTTGAGATAGGTGACGGTAGGGTGGCCAAATCTGTACGTCACGCAGTCGCTCAATGACGCTTTTGATGTATAGGATATTACCACATTAAGTGTTTAGGTGGAGGTAATTATATTTTGTTGAATTCAATCACTAGGAGTCGAGAGAGAAGTGAGTTGAGAGTGAGTGCTCCAAAAACAACAGCATATAGAAACCATTGACTTGCTCTTATGGTGAAGTAGAATTAATCCATTTAGTTATTAAGGTTAACAACATTCTATGTGAACTGCTCTTTTGGGTTTTATTGTAGATGGATTTTGAATGTTAGGAGAATCACTTGAAGAGCCAGTGCGCTCAAACTGCCACTTGAGTTTGTCCTTTTCGTTTATGAATTTCTCTCAAACTGCTACTAGAGTTTGTCCTTTTCGTTTATGAATTTCGCTCAAACTGCCACTAGAGTTTGTCCTTTTCATTTATGAATTTCTTCTTTGGCGGTTAAACAATAGAAATGTGCCAGCTTAATGTCAAAGTCGCTGAAGATATTTTTAGTCAAGGACAGAAAAGTGATATGTCCCTTTATTAATTCTCTTGCTTCCTATTTAAAAGAATATTGTGCTCCTGTTTATAGTGTTCCTCTTTTGATATGTGTTGGCTAGGTTAAGGTATAACAACAATCGCAAGCCTTTGCCGATGTGGCAGTAATGGCAGGGTTGAGGCGTAAGGTGATTAATTTGCTCTTAGTGGGGGTTAAGGCAGTGAAGATTCTGAGGTATGTGATTGTAGTGTGAGCCAATCGGTTGCATTTGGCCATACCACATCAACTGTTTAGCTTGGGGAGGTAATATATAACCAAACTCAATCTAAAAGCTACAAGAAACCTAAATATATTATTAAGCAAGGGTAAATTAAATACACACACAAGGATGACGTGGAAATAAGAAGCGTTGATCAAGAATATCTTTTGTAGTGAAGTAGAAAAAGTTATGCAGCCTCTGAGGATGACATTCTTAGAGATGGGTTTTCATCTATTATACTTATTACGATGACATTCTTGACACTTCGGTTAAGACTATCCTCAAACTTTAATTAGTAGACTTCAACAGTTCCATGCTTCTTTTGGTAGATGAACTTTTTGTTTTGATGGACTCTGCTTTACCTACAAATACTTTTGGTGGATTCATGCAATAATGTATACTAGAACAAAACTGATGCATGTATGCTACAAAAAATCCTATGTTACCAACTCTGTTTGCTCTCGGCCATCCTGTATAGCATAAGACATATTTTGAACTTGTAGATTGTCATTGATACCGTGTAGAGAGTTTTTTTTATAGGATTTGAAAGGAAAAGGAATTGGTCTGATATCTAATAGTTCTAATTGGTAGAGTATGTAGTCTGAATTGAAGCCCATTATGCTCTTCCACACATGCCCACCGTTGCTAACGTACATAATGACTAACTTTTGGGAACAAATTGACGTGCTGACAAAATTATGATGATTTGGATTTACGTATTGCTTCTGGTTAATATTTTTGAGAATTGTCTTTAGCCAGTAAAATCTCTTACTTTAAAACTCCGTGTTTCTTCACCAATTCCTTTTTAGGCTCGCCAATAGTGGATAAGTGAATCTTTGAACACTGATGGGTGAGCATGATGGGTTATGAGGTGTTTAAATATATCATGTAGTCATGTTTCCATGGTACATAATGGATAGAGGCAATAACCCGGGTGGTCCCTGTACTATACGTGTTTTGCCATATTAGTCCCTAAACAAAAAATTTATCCATGTTAATCCTTAAACATTACGCCGTTTGCCAAAGTCATCATTTTCTCCATTTTTGTCCAAAAATGTCAGTTTGTGAATCCTACACGAGGGGCACAAAGGACACTTCCCCTCTTGCCAACCTGTATGTTTCCCTTCCCTCCAAAACAACACACCCCTCGCAGCATTTGAGGAAGAAAAACCTTTGCATTTATTCAAAAGAGAGAGAAATCGGGATTTGAGAGTCAACAAAATTGGGATTAGGGTTGGAAAGGCCCCGTGCAAGCAGCTGGCGATGAAGGCGGCTAGGAAGTTTGCGCCGGTCACTGGCGGGGTGAAGAAGCCCCACTGCTTCAGGCCCAAAAGCATGGCACTCCAGGAGATCCGAAAGTATCAGAAGAGCACCGAGCTGCTGATCCGTAAGCTGCCTTTCCAGTGGCTCGTCCGCGAGATCGCGCATGACTTCAAGACAGACCTGAGGTTCCAGAGCTCCGCCGTTCGAGGACACCAATCTTTGCGTGATTCATGCCAAGAGGGTCACGATCATGCCCAAGGATATCCAGCTAGCGAGGAGGATCTGTAGTAAGAGGGCTTAATCAGAAAGTCGGGAATTAGGACTGGTGTTAGTAACTATATTTAATCGAAAAGCTGCGAAGGGTGTGTTGTTTTGGAGGGAAGGGAAACAGACAGGTAGGGGAGAGGGGAAGTGTCCTTTGTGCCCTCGTGTGGGGTCCACAAACGGACATTTTTGGATGGAAATGGAGAAAAGGACCACTCTGGCAAACGGCGTAATGTTTTAAGGACTAAAATGGATAAAGTTTTGTTTAGGGACTAATATGGCAAAACGTGTATAGTACAGGAGCCACCCGGGTTGTTACCTCTAATGGATAATAAGATTTCAGAAGTACAGTATAGTCGATGTTACTTCTGAGGTGCGCCAACGAAGAGAAGTGAATCTTTGAATACCGATACGTGTTAGAAGTACCATCTTGTTCACTTGAAACTTAATTATGTGCCACACGTATAGCTCAAGATTTACGAGGCTGAATATATGTGAAGAGCCTGGATCTTGTTCCTCTTTTATTTTTCTGAGACAAATATTCTATCGGATTAGTTGCTTACATATTACTTTAGAAACCATCCGCGTGCAACGCATGTGAACAACCACTAGTTTATTTAAAAAGTAAAAAGGAGTAACTTGTGCTTATTCATATCTATGGACTGCACATACAATGGTGATGCACATACAATGGTGACATGACCATAAATGTCATGTCATTATAATATAAGATACTGGCTTAGTAACCCGGTTAAGGCTTGCCTTCTTTATTAAAAGTTTTTCTGCAAATGTTGAAAGTGCTCTAACAGCTGTCTTCAAGTCTTCACTTCTCTTTTTCCTTTCAATCTTTTCATCTTTCTCTAGTCGTCTTTTGTCTTGTAAAGCTGAAATGGTCTGTTTTTCTAGTCTTGTGTCACGGGTTTTGCTTTTTCAAATGTATCATTGTCTTTTTCTTGTGAGGGTTAAAGTTGCTTTTCTTCAAAGTCATAAAGCAGAGGCTCGTTGTCTGGGCAGTTGTCCTTGTTTACTGTTTGGTAGTGCCGACTCCTTTTGCTTTGTTCATTGTACTGTCAGTGGAGTCTGCAGAGTCTTCATCCTCAAGTGCTTTAGTCAAGGAAATGCTGCTATCCTCACTTGGTCTTTGTGCAAAGTCCATATCTTGAAAAATGTTTAATATTGCTTCAGAAGCTTACTTTTTAAGATTAGTCATTCAAATTTTCTTTTTTATTTCCTTGTGTGCCTTGCGTCTTTTTTTCATTTTTTCCAAACAGTCAGGGATCTCAAGGTTTGATTTGTCTTTACCAGTTACCTGTAGAGCTGGACTAGAGATACTTTTTTCCGTATCTAAAGGATTTTTAGCGATTTTGAGTAAACTGCCAACTGTAACAGGATTTGGTGTGTTTTTACCCGCAGCCTGTGAAGCAGTTTCTCCTTTGTTTGAAGGGTTTCAGTAACTTTGGGCAAGTTACTAGTCATCACAGGATTTGATGAATCTTTACCGATTATCTGTAAAACTGGACTAGCTATTCCTTTAACCCCGAAAATAGAGGGTTTTGTGGACTTAGAACTATAAAGAAGGCTATAATATTTGTTCTTCCAGTCCATTGCTTCTAATTCTAAAACTTGTATTTGTGACTTTAATTGTGTTATTTGATGGTCAAAAATTTGTTTTTCTAGGGCTAAATTGTATGTCCTAGTTTTTAATAAATGGGACTTATATAGAATTTAAAGGCAAAAATAAAATATGTAACGATTGTAGTAATGGAAAAACAAACTGCTGCATAAAGTCCATAGAAAATTTAGATGAATGTCTTAATATAGAAGAAATTATTGATATTAACGAAGACATTTATAATACAAATCGGATAAATTATAATTTAATAAACCATTTTACAACCAAACATGATATCCTTAATGCAATATAAAGATTACCCTTTATAGGAGAAGATCCTATCAAACGATGGGATTTAAACAAAATATATTGTAGATTAGACATCATTAATCCAGACTATATCGTGAAAACAGCAAATATAGAAGCAAGTAGTTTACATACAGAAGACTTTAAAATGCACATAAAAGACTTAACACAATTAGGAGTAATTAGACCTAGCAATAGCCCTCATAGATCCGTAGCTTTTATAGTCAGAAATCATGCAGAAACAATTAGAGGCAAAAGCAAAATGGTAATAAATTATAAAAAACTAAATGATAATATTAAATATGACAGTTACAATATCCTTAATAAGACCTTTCTGTTAAGTAAAATACAAGGTAAAAAAGTATTTAGTAAATTTGATTGTAAATCAGGCTTTTACCAGATTAAAATGCGACCCGAAGACATTAAGTGGACTGCATTTACTACACCTGAAGGCCTATACGAATGGTTAGTTATGTCATTTGGCCTTAAAACAGTCCCAAGTATCTTCCAACGCAAAATAGATGATATTTTTAGACCTTACAATGATTTCATATTAGTTTACATTGATGATATTTTAACTATTGTTTCTTATCATAGACTAAGAATTTCCATTCTTCTTGTGTCTTTACTGTTCTTTTTCTAGCTATCTTAATATTATTTAATTTATTGCATAATTCATCTATTCTAAACCCTTTGAACACATATGTTCGTTATTTCTTAAATATAGAAGCTGATTTTCATCGTGTTAATGCCTACTTAGAACAACTCTTGAGACACCATATTGTTTTGCTAGACAAAGAAAACAATTCTTTATATCATAATGAGTACATCAAACAACTCTTAAACACAAACACTCAAGCCGCTTCTAATGTAAGACAGATTACAAGAAATAGATAAGCTAATAGTATAAATTATACAGAGAATTATATTAGTATACACAATCCAAGTCTGGATTCTTCCTGACCGTAATGTTGTGGTGTATAGATTTCTTTACAAAAGCCTGTTTCATTTTAAGCTGCCTAGCTATTTTTATATTAGTACATTTAGAAACTAAGATTTCTATAATTTGTTCAAATACACTACCTAATGAAGGGTCCATATAGGGTTTTCATAAGCTTTTTTATGCCTATAAAAGAGAAGGCAGTCTTCATTTGTAAACACGCAAGTTCAATATAATCGACATGAAAATTCTCTCAAATTCCACACACCTTGTTCATGATCTCTCTCTTTTGAAGTTCTTCAGGCTCTCTCTCTCTCTCACGCTCTTAGATTACAAGTAAGCTCTTTAATTTTATTTAAAGTTCTTTAGTTATTCTGGGTGAAAATGCTCAAGTGGTGAAAAGTCTTCCGTGAATTGAACGAAAAATATCTCGAAACTTAACATGCCAAAGAACAGTTAAATATAGGCAAGATTTAGAGATCATATGGTATTTACTTGACTAAAGAGAAACTCTGTCTATTTTATTTTTCAAAATGATTATGCTTACCTCAGACCCTTAGCTAGACTTAAATCGATTATGCTTTCAAAAGAACCTTCATAGTTATCTTAGAGGTTTTAAACAAAAGTGGGAGCGAGTCATTTAGGGTTAGTTACCGAGTGATGGCTTTTGAAAACCCGCAGACTAACGCATGCCCTGAGTTTTTTTCAAAAAGAAAACCTTGATAGTTCAGCCCAGCATCCTGAGATTTAGTCTAGTTATAAATCTATCCACCATCCTGAACTTTTGAAAGCAAAACTTGAACCTAGACTTGCTCTCTGTTTCCAGTTTTTGCCATACTTTCTCTAAATCTGCTCTCTATTTCGCTATTTTTCTCTCTGATATGCTACTTTTTTTCCAAAACTGGTTTTGTTCTAACCGGGGACTTGTTTTCCGACCAAACCCCCCAAAATTTAGTATCAGAGCCTTAAAAGTTTTTAACTTTAAGATTCTGATGAGATATTTATCTAGTAAAGGAGAAGTACTGAGCAAAAATCTGGTGCACAATAAAATATTCCTCCATTATTTTTCATATGTACTTCTATAGCTCCTAATATTGCTTGTTCACTAGTTAATTTGTCATCTACTATGGCGAGAAAAACTTTAGCGCCTGTGTCTCTTCTTGTTAAGCCTTTTATTCCTATTACAATTAATCCTATATAAGTTAAATTAAAATTTCCTCTAATTAATTCTTGGTCAGATTCAGGGTGTATTAAATCTACACTTACTACGTCTTCACCTGTACATATGTTTTGTGTTTCTCTATAGTGCATAAATAATCTTGTTTGACTAATTGCGGCATTATTTTGATAAAGTATTTGTTGGGAGATTAAATCTAGTAACCCAGAGCAAACAACCCCTTTTCATCAATATCATGAGTAATCAATCCCCAAATCCTACTTATTATTGCAATTATACATAAGATTATGAACAGTATTCTGTAGACATCATGCAATTTAATCATTTTTATGCATCTTTAAATGCTTTAAATTATGTCAATGGTAGAATTAGATTTCATACACAATTTGGTAGATTTACTCATGTTATCTATGCAATTGGTATCCAGCTATTAAGGTTAGATGTAAATGCAATTTATGCTATAGAGAAGCATGCACTAAATGCATAAAACAAAAATATAATCTAAATATTGTCAAGTCTAACCCTTCTAAACATACCACAAGCGAAAACCTAATACCTTAGGAGGAATATAAATGTCCACAAAGAAAATTAAATATCTTAATTTACAAACATACACGAAAAGTGTTAAGACAATTAGAGAAAACTTAGACTATATAAAAGATATTTTAACACAAAATATAGAAAAGCCAAAACAATTAGATAAGGCAGAAATATTATTAGAAAAAATAAATAAACAGTCGGAAGAATATAAACATGAATTAGATAAATTTAAACTAAGAATAGACAGTTTAGAAAAACAAAATATTAAGTTAGAAGATAATTTAAGACATTATTTTAAAATACAAGGCTTAGAATATAAGTGAGTACTTCCAAAGACTACGAGGCAAACATAGATTATAAGCAAACATTTATTGAAAAAATTTGGAGGGTTTGGCCAGAAAACAAGTTCCCAATTAGACCAAAACTAGTTTTGAAAAAAGATAGCATATCATAAAGAAAAACAGTAGAGTAGAGAGAAAATTTAGAGAAAGTATGGTAAAAACTGGAAACAGAGAGAGTCTGGGTTCAAGTTTGGTTTTCAAAGGTTCAGGATGCTGGGTAGACTTATATATATATATCTCAAAATGCTTATCGTCACATGTGTGCACGTGCCTGTGCGTTTCCAGACCAAGAGGCTGGTATCCTATTGAGTGTATGAACACATTGGCAGCAGCACCTACAGCACACCAGCATTTGAGTATAAATAAATAACCCTCTTGTTATCTCATGGTTAACTTAATTACATGCAGAATTGCAGATCCTCATGGAAAAGGTTTCTGACTGCCTGTTTCCCGTAGCAGGGAGTCAAGAAGTTTACAGTAGCGCGACTCGTTGGTTTAGAACGCACAAGTAAACAAACTTCTTTGTCTCAGAAATCCAACTAAAGAGAAAAAAATTGGTATTCCGGAGCAGAAAGGGAGAGACCTTAAAGGATGAATGCAACGAGTACTGCGAAGCAGAAAAAACAGAGAATTGGGAATTGTGAACTTCTCTTGTCATGAAGTGGCCAGAGGTACAAGACTTCCACGAGTCTACGCGGCAGTCAAGTCCTCACCAAAGTTTCAAGTCTCAACCAAAGATATTTGTGCCTTATAATGCAAGTCTACCATGAGCCAAGTCTATGCAAGTCAAGTCTTAACCAAAGATATTTGTGCCTTACAATGCAAGTCTACCATGGGTCAAGTCTATGCAAGTCAAGTCTCAACCAAAGTTTGTGGCTTATAATGCAAGTCTACCATGAGTCGATCGCGAGTCAATGCAAGTCAAGTCTTCACCAAAGTTTGTGGATCAGTTGCCCAACCTGGAAAACCTCTTTCTTGCAAATAACACCGGCACCATCCATCCTTATGGAATCACAAAGCTTAAGAGACCGAGTTTAATGTACAATTTTCTCCGAGGAAGGATTCTAGAAGAGTTTGGCAATCTCAGCGATCTATAGGTGTATTTTCATATACACATATTTTCTGGGCACGTTTCTAGCTTTTTGTATGACGTAATCATATATATATATATATATATATATATATATATATATATATAGGGAGTTGATCCGTTGAGAGCGCTAGCAAAATAGGAGATCTTGCTAGCGCGATCTGGCCGTCCATCCCGAAAGGATGGACGGCCCAGATCCTTTTTTTTACTGCGCTGTCAGTCGTCAGCAAAAAAGTGTAGCGGACGGACCTTTTTACCATTTTGCCCCTACTCCCCCCTCCGCTACACTGTCTAGCGGACCACTTGACAGCCAAAAAGGATTCCGCTACACTGTCTAGCGGACGACTGACTTCCCTGACACAACTGACACATTTTCACGTGTTTGTACCTTTATTTCTACACACGACGGGTTGTCGGAATTCCTCAAGCTCCTTTGCCTACAATTTTCTTCTCCTTCGGACTCGCTTCCATTTTCAGCTCCCTTCAAGCTTCGCCTTGCTTCAAGCTTCACTCAAGTAAGGTAAGTTTGCGAATGGTGAAGTTTTCTTTATGGATTGACTGGTAAAATATAATTTTATTTTGTTTGGACAAAAAAGTATAGATTTTTTTTTATGTTCTAGAAATTTGTCACTGTATTCTTCAATTTGTGATGTTCTAGACATGATGTTCATAAAAAATGTGTAATTTGTTAACTCTAAATAAAGTCATTATAGTTTAATTCGATTTTTTGGCATGATGAATTCGTCTATTTATCTTAGTAATTTTAATTTGTTATGTTCAATAAATTAATAATTGTTAATTTGGAGACACTTTTGAGATTATGCATACGGTATGTTTGTCATCCTAAATTGGTCTATTCGCCAAGGTAATTTTTAGGTAATATTTTCAGTTAGAAATGCCATTTGATTGTTAAGCGTAGTCTATTTCTACACAGGTCTTGTTTCACAATGTCTGATTTCGTGTCGAGCTCCAACGTCCCCGTAGATGCTAGTGATCCGTATCTAGGACGAACGTTTCAAACATTGGAAGAAGCTGAAGAATGTTTTCGAGCGTATTCATTGAGGGTTGGTTTTGGCATTAGAATAAAGACTACAAGAACAAGCAACGTAACAAAAAAGATATGCTCTCGCTTATACGAGTGTCATAGGGGCAGAAACCCACAGCAAAATGAGACACGCGTAGGCAATGATGACAGTGATGACGAAATAGGATATTCGCGTAGAAGACGGGACTGCTTTGAGCGCACAAATTGCCAGGTCAAGATGTTCGTAAGCTACAAAGCCAATCAAGATCATTGGCTTATTACCAGCCTGGAACTGGCACACAATCACCCGTTAGTAACCCCTTCTAAGGTGAGTCAGATGCATCAACACAAGAAGATGGGTAAGGTCGCGAGGAGCCTAATTCACACAATGAGCAATGCGCGAATTGGACCTACTGACATTGTTAATGTTCTTGCTGAACAGGCTGGGGGAATTCAAAATTTAAACTTTAACACGACAGACGTTCGTAACGCGGTCCGAACCCATAGACGAGCCGCGTATGACCTCAATGATGCGCAATCGACAATGAGCCTATTGAAACGGATGCAGATGGAGGACCCGCAGTTTACCTTCGATTATAAACTTGACGACGAGCATCGAGTTAGTACAATTTTTTGGGTCGACGGTCGTTCGAGGCTAGCTTATAAGCATTTTGGGGATGTCGTGACTTTCGACACCACATACCGTACCAACAAGTACTCGATGCCGTTCGCTCCTTTCACGGGCGTCAATCATCATTATCACTCCATCCTGTTCGGGTTCGCCTTGTTAAGGGACGAGAGCGAGAGTTCTTTTGTATGGTTGTTTAGGACGTGGCTGGAAGCAATGAACTTCAAAGCACCCAAAGTGATCATCACCGATCAAGATTTGGCAATGAAGAAGGCTATTGCTACCGTCTTCCCAGACACTCGGCACAACTTGTGCACTTGGCACATAAGCAACAAATACCCTGAACGTCTGCATCACGTGTACGCAAAGTATCCAGACTTTAAACAGGATTTTGACAAGTGCGTTACCAAGTCATTAACGATTGAGGAATTCGAGGAGAGGTGGGAAAAGCTTGTTCGGGATTACTCATTGCAAGACAACGAGTGGCTCCAGCACTTGTACGAGCGCAAAGAGCAATGGATTGGCGTTTACACGAGGAGGTATTTTTCAGCGGGCATGAAAACGACGGGCAGGAGTGAATCTATGAATGCCACGTTCGATAGTTATGTGGGTACAACTACCAATTTGAAGAGTTTCGTTGCATCCGCACAAAAAGCGGTTGCTTCGTTGTTCGTAAAAGAAAGGGCTGCAGACTTTGCAACAACGTACAAACAAAGGAGAAGGTTGCTTGAGACCCCGCTGGAGCTGAACGGTGCCAAAGTCTATACGAAGGAGATCTTCTTGCTATACCAAGTAGAGCTGCAAAAATCGGGACGATACAGTATAAACAAGGTGGCAGAAATGTCTACGCGTGAGTACAAGGTTTATTCGCTCGTGAATGACCTCGTCCCTGAGAAGCTGCGCAGAATTTATACGGTGAGCCACGACACATTGACGGACTCGGTGACATGTGTTTGCAAGAAGTTTGAGTTCCATGGCATCCTGTGTAGACACATTCTGCGGTTTTTCACCCAGAAGAATATCAGGACAATCCCCGATAAATACGTCCTGCCACGGTGGACGAAAGGTGCAAACAGGTTGCACGGTACCATTTCCTTTCCGGAGCACCCGTATACTGACTTTGAAGAATCAGAGACGTTGCGGTATAATCATCTGGTGACGATGTTCACCCGTTTGTCCGTAAAGGGTGCTGCTACAATGGTCGGATATAAACATCTCCTCGAGGTAGCTCAGCAGCAAGAGCCCATCGTCGACCAGTTGGAAGCAGCTTCAGTCAGCAATGCGGTTGACACCGAGCCTACGACGGGATCAGAAGATGACGAGCCGGGGGAGGAAGACGACAATGATATCCGGCCTTTGGATCCAATTATATCGCAAACGAAAGGCCGCAAGAGATCTACGCGGATGAAAAGCTCTATTGAAACGGCAACTCAACCTAAAAAGCTGAGAAGGTGTGCATTGTGCAACAAAATGACCGACCACGACAAGCGGAACCATTACAAGGCACTGGGGATAAGTCCAGGGGGTTTGCAAGACGGGGAAGAAGATGACGCCGAAGATGAGGACGAACAAGCTGCAGTGGACCTTTAATTTTTTGTATAAGTTTGACATTTGTAATAATTTTTATATAAGTTTGACATTTGTAATAATTTTTCGACCGAATACTGGAATTTTTTTTTCTGATGTAGCGATTTCTGATGTAGCGGACGGATATGCATAGCCCTAATTTTTTGGTCTTCATTTATGTCCGCTATACAATGTAGCGGACGGTATCGCAGAAAAACTTTTGGTCATCATTTATGTCCGTTATACAATGTAGCGGACGTCATCGCAGAAAAACTTTTGGTCTTCATTTATGTCCGCTATACAATGTAGCGGACGTCATCGTAGAAAAACTTTTGGTTTTCATTTATGTCCGCTATACAATGTAGCGGACTGAATAGCAGAAAAACTGTTGTTTTTCATTTATGTCCGCTATACAATGTAGCGGACCTCTATCCTATTATATATATTAATCAAATCGGGCAATCAGCTTTTATCAGTCCGCTATATCTCTCTCTCTCTCTCTCGAACATCTAACCCAAGCCGCTACCCCATCTACGGCGACCCACATCTCCGGCGACACCACCGTCCTCCCCTCATCGCCGACCTCGATGGCTTCTGGATCGGAGACCACCTACGATTTTATTGGCAACTTGCACCTGGCAGGCAAACACTTTTTCAAAGTCATGATGCCGGGATTTGAGAATGAACTTGTAGGCCATCCCTCTTTCTCTGTATTTTCGTGTGTTAAAAGTTTGATCTTTTGGTTAAAAACTAACCTATTTTTTGTATTGTGTTTGTTAGGACATACCGGAAGCCTTTACCAATCAATTTACAACAATTCATGACAGTTCAAGATTATATAGCCGCAAGGGGGCCTGGCAGGTTGAAATCAAGCTGAAGCCCGGCCGACCCCAAAAAAAGCAATTCGCAGAGGGTTGGAACGTCTTCGTGCGCCAGCATGGCCTCGAACTCGGGGACTTTGTAGTGTTTGAACACCTTGGGTGGTGGGATTTTCAAGTTGTAATCTTTGATCGGAGCGCTTGTGAAAAAATTTCTTCCCCCAATGTGAACCCTAATTTATTATTAATAACCAAATTTATTGTATACATGTTCATTATGTTTCCAAATTTTTTCTCGCTTAATTGTGCCGTTTGAGATACCCTCAATATATTGAGATCGTTGATTGTGAATCGTACGTTATTTATTGTTTATCGATATTGAGATTGTTGATTCCGTCGCTAAAACAAGTCTTCGGGCGTCAATTTATTAAAACTGCATCACGCTACATTGTATAGCTGTACTATATAGCGGACACCAAAGTCTAGCTCTACAATATAGCCTATAAGGCCTCCGCTTACCTTGAGGTCGGAACTAAGTGTCTGGTTCGTGCCAACCATTTTCTGGTCCAAGTTGTAGACAATGATCTGCACCACTATGACGTGAGATCCCTCAGCTGTGCACCTCGCCACATTGTGTAGCGGACGGACCAGCAGAATGTCTTAACCCAACACTTAGAAAATTTTCACTTCCCCCACTGTCCGCCACATTGTGTAGCGGACGGACCAGCAGAAACTCTTAACCCAACACTTGAAAAATTTTTAATCCCCCACTGTCCGCCACATTGTGTAGCGGACGGACCAGCAGAAACTCTTAACCCAACACTTGAAAAATTTTCAATCCCCCACTGTCCGCCACATTGTGTAGCGGACGGACCAGCAGAATGTCTTAACCCAACACTTAGAAAATTTTCACTTCCCCCACTGTCCGCCATATTGTGTAGCGGACCGACCAACAAACACTCAACACTTAGAAATTTTTTTCACTTCCCCCACTGTCCGCCACATTGTGTAGCGGACCGACCAACAAACACTCAACACTTAGAAATTTTTTTCACTTCCCCCACTGTCCGCCACATTGTGTAGCGGACGGACCAGCAGAATGTCTTAACCCAACACTTAGAAATTTTTTTCACTTCCCCCACTGTCCGCCACATTGTGTAGCGGAAAGTATCAACCCAACACTTAGAAATTTTTTTCACTTCCCCCACTGTCCGCCACATTGTGTAGCGGACGGACCAGCAGAATGTCTTAACCCAACACTTAGAAAATTTTCACTTCCCCCACTGTCCGCCACATTGTGTAGCGGACGGACCAACAAACACTCAACACTTAGAAAATTTTTTCACTTCCCCACTGTCCGCCACATTGTGTAGCGGACGGACCAGCAGAAACTCTTAACCCAACACTTAGAAAATTTTTTCACTTCCCCCACTGTCCGCCACATTGTGTAGCGGACGGACCAATAGAATGTCTTAACCCAACACTTCCCTACTGTCCGCTACACATTTTGTTTTCCACCTTTCAATCATTCTCAATGAGAGCCAAAAAACCAACTCAAATCAATCAAAATCATCTTCAACGGAAATCAGACAAATCAATCAATCAATAATCTTCAACACAAATCAATGAGAGCTTTCTAAATAATCATGGTTTATTAAAAAAATTTGACATTGTAATGGTACAATGTCAACTGGGGGAATCATGTTGGGAGGGATTCTCGGCATTAGCCGGATTTACAATAAACCTAACCGCTCTAGGCCGGCCTTTCATAATTTGCCAAGCCATTCTATATCTAAAGGTGTCTACTTCTGCTTGGCTCCACACCGCCGCCTTGAGGCTCTCGGACCGGCAAATGTAATCCATGTACATGCAAAGGAAAACGCCGCAGTCCGAAGTGTTACGTTGCTTGGGCCTCCTCTTCTTCAGTCGCCAATCGAGCTTTGGCCGCGCCGGTACAGGGTTACCACGGATACCATTGACCATTGCACAAAATATATTCTGCGAGAAACACAAAACGGCGTAAGACACGAGTTAACATTTATGCCAAGTTACAATAACTGTTAAACAACAATCGTAATATTACCATTGAGTCCAACTGGGCTTTGTACATCTGCAGCACAGGCATGTGGGCGGTATCGTCGTGGAGACTGTCGATCACCGATACGACTTTCCTTACCGGTTCATAGCAAACCAAGTACCAGTGGCTTTCCCCTAAAAATGGGATTAGAAACACGTCGGCAACACTTGCGCTCACTGGACTATCCCTAGCAAGATACGCTCGTAGGTTAGCGGACGGTCTCCACTGGCTCAACTTTTTCTTCCGCCTTTGCTCGACCCACTCATGCCATTCAGACACTAGGAGGCTATGAAAAAAGGCATCCACCAAAAAAATGGCCGGGTACTCGTTCAGCCGCTCCCGACCCCTTTCCTTCAGAATCTCCACGTATGTGGAGATGACACCGTTGTCTAACCAACTCCCCGGAGCCAGGGAGGCCATTTCTCCCCACTCGCAAGTGTAATCCATGCCCTCCGGATGATTCACACTATACAACGCTTTGTCCCGGGGGAAGCCGCTAAAAAACGCTCTCTGATTATTTGGCCCTCGGGGGTCGACGGGGGGATATTGCACTCTTTCGGGGGTCGACCGGGGGATATTGCACTCCTTCGGGGGGGTCGACCGGGGGATATTGCCCTCCTTCGGCAATAGATGGTCCTGCCCACGGGACAATGGGCAGTGTCTCCGACAGACTGATGTGTCCGAAACCCCAGTCTTGCGTGACTTGACTCTGAGAGAAGGGTTGGGGTTCCGAGTCCAATAGCAAAGAGAAGGAGGGCGCACTGTAGTCTTCCCACGGCGCTTGAGCCTGGCCCATGGTGCTTGGCGGTCCCCAATCACCACCCATTCCCGGTACAGAGGGACCACCATATCCCTGGCTCACTCCCGAAGTCTGTCCCGAGGGATCGGTGTATCCCTCGCTCACATATGGGGGCTGCCACCCCGGATAACCCATTCCCGGGCTGACGCCGGAAGGCTGGCCCGATGCTTGGTGTAAAAAATTCCCGCAGCCATACGCCAACGCATCAGCCTGTTGGCGAAGCTCCTCGCCCATTGCATCCACCAAATCCTTCCGCTCGCTCAACTTCTGGAAGAAGGCGAACGAGGCATTAACCTACATCCAGAGAGATAATAAATAAGTAACTTCATACACAGTTAGAATCATCAAGTTCAATTAAAGCACTGGTTGGCCAACTTACCAGATTGTATGCCATGTGCTCATCGATCTGACCCCTAGGGTGGTACTTCTCCCCGCGTTCAAACCTTACTGGAGCTACTCTCCTCCGGGTGATGCGGTAGTACCACCCATTGTACTGTTCGATGCTGATCACGGGGTCAGGCTCCGACACAATGGCCGCCAGCGTGTCCTGCCAGGAATCCCAAACCTCAAGTTCTCGTGCGCACAAGTCGTGCGCATTCGCCTTGCCAAACCGTCCGACACCCGGTGGGTTCCTGTTAAGCCTCATATCCGGCGCGCCGGCTGGCAACCCCTGCAGGCACTCAAAATGGCGCATAGCGCGATCTGGCAGCTGCCACTCTGCGACCTCGAAGTGGATCAGGGGTGTGCGTTGCAACCCGAGAGCGTGAAGACGAACGACTCTCCCACCCGTCGCGCCAAATGTTTGTACGGTGCCCATCGCATCTGGCCAGGAGATAACGAGTCGAGCTCCCCCGATAGTACGTAATGTTGTGATGGGGATCGTCTCTCCTCTGGTAGTGGCTGTCCTTCCGGCTGTACTCCCAGGCGCACAACCGAGGCCACACATTATCGGTTCCGTCCCTACGCCTGGGTGCGCCGGTAGCAAGGTGTTCATAAGACCACACCTGAGAGCAAAGACAAATTAAATAAAGTATCGTCAAATTTTATTGTCAATTCAACCCAAAAAAAAAGAAACGAGCACGTAATCAAGAATTGTATGATATACCTGCAATAGCGAGAGACATGCACATATCGCTTTGGAGTCGGGCCTCGTTGCCTTGTGCAATGCTCGGTACAGGTACGCAAGAGTTGCGGCTCCCCAGGCATAATCCCCAACCTCCAGCAGGTTACCCAACAACGGTAAATATTTGACGCTGACGGTATTCTTCGACGTTGTTGGGAACAGAATTGCCCCCATCACCCACAAGAGGAAAGCTTGTGTGTACAGCACAAGCATCTGATCCGTGTAGTTATCCGGCAGAACCTTGTAGGTATCTACCAACCACTTCAACTTGATACCACCAGTGCTAAATTGATCCTGGGGTATCGAAGTAAAGAAGTCCCTAGCGGTCCTCTTATTCGTTGCTTCCGACGGAGGAGCTATTACCGGCCGCCCCGTCACCGGTAACCCTAAGATGAACCCTACATCTTCTAGGGTAATTGTCAGCTCTAGAGGGAAGTGAAACGTATTCGTTTCACTTCTCCACCTTTCAACAAGGGCACCTATTAAGTGCCGGTCAAGTTGTTGAAAGATCTGCCCATGCGTGAAAATCCCAAACCCAATCCCACGCAGTAATCTTTTCTGGGTTCTGTTCAATTTCCATGCTTTAAAATTATCGGATACTTCTACCGTGTTGAGAAGTGCTCTTTCCTACGAATTAATAAATACAATTTAAGCAAATTAAACGATATACAACGTTCCCAAGAATAACAAAGTTGATAAAATAAGTATCTTACTCCACCATCCCATATGAGCGTACTGATATGGTTTGCTTGGTCGTATAATACGGACGGATCTTCTGGTCCAGGGTTGAAATCCATTTTTTGCAACTGAAATTATGCAAAACGGCAAGGTTGGAAGCGTAAACATTCTCAAACATACAACGCTAGCACAGTCAACGCTAGCATGTGATCAGATAATACTCACATAAGTTCACATGCTGTGTATATGCAATGTACATAGATACAAACAGACACGGAATGAGATTTTACAAGTGAAATCACATGAACAAATAATACGCAATACACATATATAATCTATATATATGTATAGATACATTGACAAACGCTAGCACAATGCACCGCGCACACATTCAAAATCATGCATAAGCCGCGATAACAACTCTAGATTATGAACAAATAAAGGATTGGTTTGTGAACTTACGTGATTGATTCGTCGAATAAAGGATTTCTTGAGAAGAAATTGCGCCGATCTACTTGCCAACGCCGCTAGAAGAATTGTGAGAAGAAGGAATGAATAGCAGTTTAGAAGGAATGAATAAGGGTTTCGAAGTAAAGAAAGGAAAAACGGTCCGCTACACTGTCTAGCGGACGGTGGGATAATGACAAAGTAACAGTCGTCCGCGACAGTGTAGTGGAATCCTTTTTGGCTGGCTCAACGTGGGCCCAAGAAAGTGGTCCGCTAGACAGTGTAGCGGAGGGGGAGCAGGGGCAAAATGGTAAAAAGGTCCGTCCGCTACACTATGTAGCGGACGACTGACAGCGCCGCAAAAAAAAGGATCTGGGCCGTCCATCCCTTCGGGATGGACGGCCAGATCGCGCTAGCAAGATCTCCTATTTTGCTAGCGCTCTCAACGGATCAGCTATATATATATATATATATATATATATACATACATATATATATATATATAT
>JAVXUP010001875.1:0-182772 GCA_033070095.1 Escallonia herrerae | reverse complement strand
TCAAAACAATCGTTCAAACTAACAGTAACAGTGCGTTTGGTAGAGATAAATTCAACGAAATGACAAAGTTGCCCTTTATTTCTTCTTCTCTTCCCGAACCCTAATTTTCTTTCTTACTAATCACCTAAACCCTAACCGCCGCCACCTCCTGCTGCCATTAGCCCTTCAAGCCAAAACCCTAACCGTTCTCACCAAGCCCCATCCACCACCACCCCTCATTTCTGCCACCACCCAACCTTGTGCGTCTATGCTGCCATAGCCCCGTCACCGTGCGCCGTCGATATAAGCCCATCATAATCCCGCCGCCACCATCCCGCTTACCAGCCACAACCGGCGCCACCATCAGCCCCACCTAATGCCGCTGCCGCCATCATCGCCCAAACTTATCGCACAAAAATTCGTACAAGCTAAGATTAATTTCGGTGCAGCCGTCGAAAATTTGAACCCTTATTGCACAAAGTAAGATCTAGGTTTTCAAATTGCAATGTGCAATTGAAACCCTAGATCTGACTTTGTGCAATTCGGGGTAAATCAGATCTGGGTTTAGATCTAGGGTTTCACAAACTTTGATGTTGCTGATTTGCCCGAACTTAGATCTAGGGTTTCAATCGCACCTTGCGATTGAAACCCTATATCTAAGTATGTGCGATTAGGGGTGGGGTGATGAGGGCAGTGGCGGCGACGGGTTTCGATTAGGCAGAGTTGTGGTGGTGATGAGAGAGAACTGCTTCGGCTTGTGGACATGACAGACATGGCTGGGCGATGGTGGTAGGGGTGGGGTGATGAGGGCAGTGGCGGCGACGGGTTTCGATTAGGCAGAGTTGTGGTGGTGATGAGAGAGAACTGCTTCGGCTTGTGGACATGACAGACATGGCTGGGCGATGGTGGTAGGGGCGGCGTGGCTGTGAGAGAGAGGGCTTGGGCTTGTTTCCATGAATGGCAGGTTGGAGTGGCGACGGTGTGGCTGGGGTGGTCTCTGCTGGAGACTTTTGTTGGCAGGGGTATTTTGGACAATATTTTCATTTTGTTACGAAAACCGTTGGTTGCAACACTTTTGTGACCACAGGTATCTTCTTGCAACTTTTGAAACTGTAGGGGTCTTTTTGCAACTGACCCAAACCACGAGGGTGGTTTATGCACTTTTCCCATAAATGTGTGAAATGGGTCATTACAGTGATGGATTGCATTTTCTGACTAATATGCTCTTGCATATTAAGAATGCTAATGCTAAAGATTGCCATTGCAAGTTGCAACCTCAACTTCCCTCGGCAATAAATCAACAACAGTGGCAGATAAGTTAGGGTCTGTTTGAAAACTGGTTGATTTTCAGTTTTTTTTTCTCCAGTTTTGTAAACCGGGGAAAAAACGCGTTTGTGTTCTCGTTTTTTTTTCTTCTTCAGTTTTGAAAACCAGTTTATAAAATAGGGCTGTTTTTTAAAACTCTTATTATAGAGTTTTGGATTTCTAGTTTTGATTTTTATTTTGAGACCACCAAACCCCCTGCCTCCACCGCCACGCCCCATCACCGCCACTGTAACCACCACCAAAGAAAAAACTCAAAATAAAAACTGGGGATTAAACACCCAAAAGAAAAAATTCAAAGTAAAAATCGGGTAATCAAACACTCATTTGTTTTTGTAAAAAATAAAAATTAAACTGATTTTGATTTTTGTTTTTTTAGAAACAGAAAATCAAAGCTATAAGTGATTTAATGAGGCAAGAAAAGTTAGACTTTGTCTTCGAAGTCTATACGGATGATGATTTGAACAAAGATACACGGGGATGCCATCACCCGCGTGGGTGAGGGCCGTGAGGTCGTAGCTTTGTTTTTCTTTCTGAATGTACCAGAGAAAAAGAAAACCCAGCTCAATCATGATTACTAGCTTGAATTGATGCTTAAACATGAGCTCAAGCTCCCGAGCTAGGCTCATTTAATTAGATGTGCTAAAATGGGGAAATCACAAGCTCTTTTTTATCATAACGGACACAAGTTTGAACAATAACTTTGAAATTCTAAATGAAAACAAGTTGAGCTTGAACAAAGTCCAACTAAACAAACTTGAACATAAGCACAGCCAAACAAGTCAAGTTCTCGGCTCATTCATAGCCATATTGTCGTAGAGCATGTTCAAAAGCTGTTTGTTCTTAATACCCTCATGTAGAGGCAAATTTTTAATAAGCTAGCGATCCAACAAAAATTAAATAAGCTTTTTTTTTCACTAAAAGGTGTGTCAGTGACAATTTTTAGCTACACAAAGGCTCTAAGAAACCAAAGATACAAAAATAGGCCTATTGTAAGGATTTTCAAATGTAACAGAGCTCTTGTTACGCAACGTCTTGGATTTGATTCTTCCTACTTGAAATTTTGATACCCCTTTAGAATAGTGTAATTTGCACTTCATTTATTTGTTCAGTTGGTGGTAGTGCAAATTTATTTTTATTTCATTGATTTATCTCTGCATGTACAATCAGAAGTTTGAATGTAAGTTAGAGTGCTAAACATGATAACATTGTTGAGTCAATTCTTTACAAATTTTCTATGACATTTGAATGTGAAGAAATGAAGCTGCAAAGCAAGCTCAAGAAAGCGATACTAATTTATTGATTTGGTAATACATCAAAATATATATATATATATATATATATATATATATATATATATGGGGGCCGATCCACACCCACCGGTGGAGAAATAACAATTTCTCCACCGAACCGCGGGTAAGAGCAGCGGTTGGGAAAAAGTTGTACTGACACTGCATTTATGGCAAAAAAGGCATGAGAAAATGGTGAGAAAATGGCGAGAAAATGGCGAAAAGGAGAAAAAGGACACCAACCGCATGAAGAAGCAGCGGTTGGCATTAATATCCCCTGCCACGTGGCGTCCCCCACCCCTGCCACGTGGCCCAACCCCATGGGGCCCTGCCACGTGGCGTCCCCCACCCTTGCCACGTGGCCCAACCGCGTATACAACCCGCGGTTGGGGCGTGGCCCCTGCCACGTGGCGTCCCCCACCCATGCCACGTGCCCCAACCGCGGGTTGTATATGCGGTTGAGGCGATGGGCCCTGCCACGTGGCGTCCCCCCACCCATGCCACGTGGCCCAACCGCGGGTTGTATACGCGGTTGGGTCGATGGCCCCTGCCACGTGGCGTCCCCCCACCCCTGCCACGTGGCCCAACCGCTTATACAACCCGCGGTTGGGGCGATGGCCCTGCCACGTGGCGGCCCCTCCCCTTGCCACGTGGCCCAACCGCATAAACAACCCGCGGTTGGGGGCGATGGCCCTGCGACGTGGCGCCCCCCCGGTGATGCCCCCCTCCCCCCATGATGCCCCACGTGTTGTCCTTCTGCCAAATTTTTTTTTTTGCCGCAGCCTTTGACCGCTCAATCACGGGTTTTTTTCTGTCTTTTTTCTTCTCTCTTCCTCACTTTTTTCTGTCTTTTTTCTTCTCTCTTCCTCACTTTTCTCTCTTTATAATCCCCTCCCCCGAACCCTTCTTCTGCACTCTATCATCTTTACCAACTTCCTTCGTACTTCATATCTCACCTACATAATCTCCACAACAATACAAACCAAAAAATTTTACGCTAGAAGATCGGTGGATAACCGCTAGAAGATCGGTAGATTTTTCTTTAAATACATCAAGTCACAACAAGTAAGTATTTTGAATTTCCTTATAATTCAATGTTAGGTTTATACAAATCAGCGTATTACATTTATAGATTCCAAAATAGCGATTTTTTAGGGCGCCAAATATAGACAGTTTTTCACGAATTTATAAAAAATAGCTAGAGCTAGATTTTGGCAAAATGCAAAAAAGAGACCCTAGTTATTCTTAAAGGATCTGTCTCAGGTAAAAATGTCAGATTTTTCCAAAGACTGGAAAGGGGTTAACTGATACGGGGAACCTTGTAATTCTGCAGTGTATTTTAAAATATCAAGCTAGCACGATTTCGCGCGAAAATTTTATGAGAACCCTAGGATGTTGGGAAGTTCCATTCCCCAGGAATTCGGGCCATTCCAAAGCCGTTACCTATTTTTTTGCCGAACGGCCCTTTAAGCGCTTGATCCGGAATCGGTTCGGAATTTTTGGGCGAAACCTCCGTAAAATACTTTTTAGGTCAAGAATGAATTCAGGGAGCCTAAAATAGCATTTTGAAGCACTTTTGATATTTTTCGATGCCAGGGGGCATTTCGATAATTTGCCGCCCCGAGAGGGGTATTTCGGTAATTTTACAGTGCTAAGTTTTTCGACGGACTTTTTAGTCCAGAAATGTAATTACAAAACTAAAATGGAACTTCCCAACACCCTAGGGTTCTCATAAAAGTTTCGCCCGAAATCGCGCTGGCTTGATATTTTAAATTACACTGCAAAGTTACAAGGATCCCCATATCAATTACCCTTTGCCCCGCTACGTATGCAAAACACCCCCTGACAGCCATCGCCCCAACAAACATCTCAGAACAACTGGAACAAAATAACTTTCCGGGTGTCTTACACCCCTATCCTATAACTAAAAATCATTCGGAAAATTTTTCAAGCTGGTTCAGTTAGCAAAATAGCCCCCGATGAGCGGTAAATTACCGAAATGCCCCGGGGGTTCATTGTTACCCTAACGCCCATCAAACCAGCTTCAAAACAACCTTTCAGATGTTTTACTTACATTTCTGGACTAAAAAACTTGACACCGTAAAATTACCAAAACACCCCTCACGGGGTGGCAAATTACCAAAATGCCCCCTGGCATGAGAAAATATCAAAAGTGCTTTAAAAAGCTATTTTAAAGCTTCCTGAGTTCATTCTTGATCTAAAAAGTATTTTACGGATTTTTCGCCTAAAAATCTCGAACCGGTGTCCGGATCGAGCGCTTAAAAGCCCGTTCGGCCAAAAAATTAGCTAACGGCTTCGGAATGGCCCGAATTCCTTGGGAATGGAACTTCCCAACATCCTAGGGTTCTCATAAAATTTTCGTGCGAAATCGCGCTGGCCTGATATTTTAAATTACACTGCAAAGTTACAAGGTTGCGCGTATCAGTTAACCCCTTTCCAGTCTTTGAAAACATCTGAAATTTTTACCTGATACAGATCTTTTGAAAATAACTAGGGTCTCTATTTCACACTTTGGCAAAATCTAGCTCTAGCTATTTTTTATAAATTCATGAAAAATTCTATAATAATAATAAAAAGGACATGAAAGGATATTATAATAATAATAAAAAGGACATGAAGGACAATGGAGAAAACCCAACCGCCACACTTAGTGGCGGTTGGTATCATTGCAAAATTTTTTTTTTCTATCACTAAATGTGAAAACTTAATTAGACAGTTTTTAACAAATTTATAAAAAATAGCTAGAGCTAGATTTTGCCCAATTGCAAAAAAGAGACCATAGTTATTTTTAAAAGATCTATATCAGGGAAAAATTTCAGATTTTTCCAAAAACTGGAAAGGGGTTAACTGAAACGGGGAACCTTGTAACTTTGCAGTATAATTTAAAATATCAAGCTAGCGCGATTTCGTGCGAAACTTTTATGAGAACCCTAGGACGTTGGGAAGTTTCATTTTCCGGGATTTTGGGCCATTCTGAAATTGTTAGCTAATTTTTTGACCGAACGGTGCAATTTTTTGGGAAATGGACCTAAAAAAATTAGCCCGTTCAGCCAAACAATTAGCTAACGACTTCGGAATGGCCCGAAGTCCTGGAAAATAGAACTTCCTAACATTCTAGGGTTCTCATAAAAGTTTCGCACAAAATCGCGCTAGCTTGATATTTTAAATTATACTGCAAAGTTATAAGGTTCCCCATTTCAGTTAACCCCTTTTCAGTTTTTGGAAAAATCTGAAATTTTTTCCTAATATAGATCTTTTAAAAATAACTACGGTCTCTTTTTTGCAATTTGGCAAGATCTAGCTATAGCTATTTTTTATAAATTCGTGAAAAACTGTCTAATTAAGTTTTCACTTTTAGTGACAGAAAAAAAAAATTTTGCAATGATACCAACCGCCACTAAGTGTGGTGGTTGGGGTTTTCTCCATTGTCCTTCATGTCCTTTTTATTATTGTTATAATATATATGTGTCCTTTAAATGTCCTTTTTATTATTATTATAATATATATGTGTCCTTTTTTTTTAAAAAATGCAACTTGGCAAATAATTCCCAACCGCATGTAGGGGTTGCGGTTGGGCATTAATGCCAACTGCAACTCCCACACGCGGTTCGGCATTATGCCCATTTTCTCGCGAGATTTGCATTTTCTCGTGATATTTTGGTGAATTTCTAGTGCCATTTTGGTCCTTTTTGGTCTTTTTCGTCCTTTTTTCGGTCCACGTGGCCAACCGCTGCTCTTACCTGCAGTTCGGTGGGAAAATTGTTATTTTCTCACCGGTAGATGTGGATCGGCCCCCTATATATATATATATATATATATATATATATATATATATATATATATATATATATATATGTGTGTGTGTGTGTGTGTGTGTGTGTGTGTGTGTGTGTGTGTGTGTGAAAACTGAAGTTTAGAGAATGTTGTTCAGTCACTACTTATTTCGACACTTTCTTAACTCGCCAAATTGACTTTCTTATTTGACTTTTCGAAAGCATGTTGAATTAACTCACCTTTGTAATAATAATTTGAGTTCCTTTTTTTCTCTCTCTCTCTCCTATTCAATTTGATTTGAATTCCTTTTTATCATTTGAAATTAAATCAATTAAATAGATTTATAGTTCGATCTCTTCAATGTTAACATCTCCCACTTGAAAATTTTATTTATATCTTTGCAATTTCATTAATTCTAAAAATTGTGTCAAAACAAATTCTCTATATACTTTTTTTCAATCTTAAATCTTTTCTATTGTTTAGAGAATTACAATATTCTCTATTTGTTTTTCTCTCTAAGTAACATAATCACCCTCATTTATATCATTACAAGTGTGTATACATAATCTACTCTCACGTTTCATTTTCAATTATTTGTTATATAAGTTTACTATTATCTTGGTGGCCTAACATAAGACAAACCTCAACAGACGGGCTATTATTATTCGGATCATTACTATTAATGATGTTAGTTGGCACAGACTATTTCTACCATGTCATATACTATTTTTTTCATCTTCATTTATTACTAAAAGCTAACAATTATTACTCAAGTTCATTTTTAATGATAAAAATTGGTAAGAAAACTTATATATAAAAATGTGATTTTTTTATCACTACCAATTTATATTATCATTATTACGTATACAAGTACGAATTATCTTAATCAGTAATGTGACAGTTACTACTCCCGTGTATAACGTCCGGGATCAAAACTAGTATATTTTGAATGGTGACCAAGTTTGTGATAATCTTAACTATGTCATAATGTCATATCCATGTAGTCAATTATTGTGAAGTTTACATACATAAGCCCACGGGAGTTACGGGTGACAATCAGAGATGACAAATGACTAGTCTACGTTGGATTATTGAAGAGGATCAGAGATGTTACGTGTGATGTCCCCGAGACAATTACAGCGGCACAGGCTGGTCTTCTTCCAAAAGGAAACCGATTTTTGGGAGATTCATTGATTCAATATGAGGTGAGTCCTCAAATATCATGTCATCTCGCTTTGTGACATAAACAGTGATACTATAAGTTCCTTGAAAAGGTTTACTTTCTTATAAAGTAACATGATCATTTTTGTAATGATGATAAAAAATATACATTTTTTCGTGTACTTTTATCTTTTTTTAGTTTTGTTTTGGATAAAAAATTCAAACAGTAACAAAAAAAGTGAAAACACTCAAAGGGTATTTTCACTTTTTTTCCATTGCTAGTATTCTCTATGTCAGAGAATAACATCCCTGTCTCAGATTTCACGATTTTCTCTGCATCTCTCTCTCTCTGTCTCTCTCATGATTTTCTCTGCGGTGTGCATCCTTTCTCTCACGATTTTCTCTGCCGCCTGGGAAGGCCGCCCTGCAGAAGCCAAATCTGCAGAAGCCCAAATCCCTTGAAGCCAAGCCCTAGAACAATAGGACGCCAAACGGCGAGGAGAAGAAGGAGAAGAGGCAGATGTTGGCGATCGCGCGAGGAGACTAAGTAGGACGTGTTTGCGATGATCGAGCGAGGCTGTCGAGGTGTCCGAAGAAGCGGCGAGGACCGTGCAGAGACAGATTGGGTTCTGCGAGTTTTCTCTTGTTATTTCTACTGTTGATTAGTGCGGTGCTGACTAAAAATGCTATAATTAATTACGATATATGTGGTGGGTGATCCTTTTTGCTTTGGTGGTTGTGGTGATTTTGCAGAAGGGAAGGGGAAGGGAAAAGGGAAACGGGGACACAGATGTGGGAACAGGGAAGGGGGAGGGGAAAGGGAATCCGTGAAGGGGAAATGGAAAGGGAAGGAGGACACAGATATGGGCCCACGAGAGGAAATAATGGAGAAAATGCTAAAAACATACAAGAATTTATCCCAAAAAGTTGGCAAAAATGAAAATAAAAATGGTAAACGTACAGAAAAAACTCAAAAAGTAGATACGGAAAAAACTAAAAGTACAAGATCCGATTTTAGAACTGAATACTAAAATTTAGAAAACAAAAACATAATACAAAATGAGAAAATAAATTGCGTAAACGTACGCACCCTAAGTTTTTCAAAGATTTGACTCTTAAATGGAATACGTTATCGTGCAAAATAAAATTCCGCTAAGGATAATACTCCAAAATTGGGCCTCATTTTGATCTTAGTCTTGACCAATCAAACAAAACTAATATGAGGTGAGCAGTTTATTTTTATTTTTTTACAAAACAAGTGGGTGTTTGATAACCCAGTTTTTTTTTTTTTTTGTGGTGGTTTGCGGTAGTGGTTGTGGGGCGTGGCAGTGGCCGACAGTGGTGGTGGCCGGCGGTGGTTGCCGGAAGTGGCCACCGGCCTCCGATGGTGGTGGCCGGAGTTGGCTGCTGGCAACCGCCGACAGTGGTCGCAGGAGATGACCGTCAGCAGTTGCCGGCGGTGGTGGTTGAGGTGGCCGCCGACCGTCGCTGGCAGTGGTCGTCGAAAGTTGCCGCCGGCCACCTGCAGTCACCGGAGGTGGCCGCCGGCAGTTGCCGGCGGTGGTCACCTGAGGTGGCTGCCGGGGTAGGAGGGTGGTGGTGGTCTCAGAAAAAGAAAAAAAAACAAAACAAAACTGAAAAAAAAACTCATTTTTGGAGTTTTTTTTTCTTCTTCAGTTTAAAATTAGTTTTTTAAATTGAAAAATAAAAAAAATGGTTACCAAATGCGTTAATTTTTTTTTAATTTTCAAAACTAAAAAAAAGTCCTGTCAAACGGGTCTCAGTATTTAAACTGTAAATTAAAGTGAAATAAAGGCTTGAATTTTACGTTTTAAAAGCCTTAGATGACCAGATAGTTTCAGTGAAGGCCATGGTCTGCAGGCAGTGGGGGCCTCGTGCAAGGTCTCCGTGGAAAATGGATTAAGCTTCATCTAGTTGGAAAGGTATATCCCGTTAAGTTATTAATTGCTACGAAATTTTTTAGTTGGAAAAGAATAGTGTACGTGGAGTCCACCATCGCAATGTAATTAAGTAGTTGTGTTTAGTTCGCCCATTTTGTTACCAAATAAGATATTCTAAAAGTTTAAGTTACGAGAGAATGGACCCAACATTTATATTATTGTTTCAACAGTCTCTCCTCACGCCCAAGCTCCTCATTGCACGTGGAGTGAATTTGATGCACCACCGCTAAGTGCACGAACAGAGGACAAATTACACTGACCAACTATGAGTGAGCATTGTCAGACCTAAGACCTTTGCGCAACGAGATCTTTGATACCATGTTAGTAACTAACTGCTCTAAAAATTTACGCAATTAGTAAATGAACTCAACTTATGTATCATTGCTTTAACATGTCCTAGGCATGGGATCAACGTTTTAAACTGGTCATTACGGTGACGGATTGCATGGAGGCTCAAAAGGCCATCGATGGAGTATACTCTTCTGACCTTGTGGTGATATGCTCGTGCATAATAAGAACCCTACGGCTAAAGACCGGCACTCCCCGCGTCGGGTGAGGCCGTAGTTTTGTTTTTCTTTCTGAATATCCAGAGAAAGGAAACCCACCTCAATCATGATTACGAGCTCGAATCAAGCTCCCGAGCTAGGCTTACCTTTTTAGATATGCTAAAATGAGCAGATCACAAGCTTCTTTTAATCACGATGGACACAAGTTTGAACAATTACTTTCACCTCGAAAAGAAAGCAAGTTGAGCTTGAACAAAACCCAACTAAACAAACTTGAACATAAGCACGACCGAACAAGTCCAGTTCTTGGTTCATTTACAGCCATATTGTCGGAGAGCATTTTTTTTTTGAATAGTGAGAACATCAATTCATATGGCCGGATGGTATAAAGATTCGAACTCGTGACCTCGAGGTCATTTCTCAAGGCCATTTGCCTCTCCACCACCCATTGGGGTTGTCGGAGAGCATGTTAAAAGCTATTTGTTCTTAATACCCTCATGTTGTGGCAAAATATAAAATATTAAATAAGGTGGCTATCGAAAAACAATAAAACGGTGGAAGCACTTTGGCACAACTTTTTTTTCACTAAAACGTGTGTCAATAACAACTTTTAGCTATTGTCTATGAGGAACCAAAGGTTTTGAAATGTAATGGAGCTCTTATTGCGCAAAGCCTTGAATTCGATTCTTCTTACTTGTGTTTTTTATATCAGTTTAGAATAGTGTAATTTGCATTTCATTTAATTATTTATTCAGTTGGTGGTAGTTCACCTCTATTTTTATCTCATTGATTTGTCTCTACTCGTACAATCGGAGATTTGAATATAAGAGGGAGTGTTAAGCATGTTAGCATTGTTGAATCCATTTCTTTCAAATTTCTATAAACGTAGAATGTGCAAAAATGAGGCTGCAAAGCAAGCTCAAGAAAGCAATACTAATTTACTGATCCAGTAATACATCAAATATATTTCGAACCGTGACCAAATTTGTGATAATCTTAAATTGTTTCATCATGTCATGTCCATGGTCATTCATTGTGAAGTTTACATAAGCCCACAGGGAATCAGGATCTTCTGCTGTAACTATGAGTTACAGCAGGGTGTGTCCCAATTGTTGTGAGAGGGGAAAAGAGAGGGGGATGCAAACCATGATTACCTCTCTCTCTCTTCCCCATCTCACAACAATGAGAACAGCACTCCTACCGTAACCAGTTACAGCAGGGTGCTGTTCCGCCCCCACAGGAGTTAAGGAGTGATGGTAAGAGACGACAAAGGACCATTCTACATTAGACTATTGTAGAGGACCAGAGATGCTACGACATTTGATGTACCGGAGACAATGACAGCGGCACAGGCTGGACTTTTTCCAAAAGAAAACCCGTTTTTGAGAGATTCAATATGAGGTGACTCCTTAAATATCATGTCGTCTCCACTTTGTGATATAAACCAAGAAAAGTATTACTTTCTTACCAAAAATTCTTTAGTGAGAAGATTCTTTAACATGGTAGCTCATGAACCGATCAGAGACGCTAAGTTTATTCAAGGATTTGACTCTCAGATGGAATACGGCATGCAATATAATCGCTTACTGTGCATTTAAAATTGGGCCTAGGACAATACTCTAAAATTTGATCTTAGTCTTGAGTCTTGACCAATCAAACTGAACCGATGCTCATGGATTTAGGGGCCGAAAATCCTAAACAGAAGAAGCATGGACTTCGCTTCATGTCCGAGCTTGCTGAGGTGGTCCAGCGATGAATTTAATCACTTCCTCCGTCCTATTAAGAGTGATGTTAGACAAAACACAATGCTTACCTAATTGCATTAAAATAAACTATAAACTCATAACGACCGAATTAATTCTACAAATCTGGTCATCAAAACACTTCAATGATTCTAAGGGACATGAACTGGTTAAATCCCAAAATTTGGAATTGAGATCTACAATTTGAATCTTCTTTAGGCCATTCTACATTTCTTATGAATCTCCTGGTCAGTGAGTGAATTGCTTTGATAAAGTGCTAAGTATAGTTTCTGGCCTACGAGATACCCCGCTTACCAGCCACCGGGGCATGGGTGGGCTAGGTATGGTCTTAGCCTTCACATAGGAGTAGTTCCCAAGAACCTTGTTATATTCGGCCCAAGGGGTGCTACTTTGGACTTGGCCTTCTCAAGAATATCTTTTTAGAAATTGGATGAAAAAACGACACATGCTTATTGCGTGCCATTAATTAATATTCAAAAATTTTAAGACAAAAAATGACCTCATACTCTTGGTCTTTAAACCCACCGTTCTTCCCTTATCTTTACGGCTATGCCAAGGATAAACCACCACATCATCAACTTCTGTGGCCAATAAAATTAGTAACAAGAATTTTTGTATGCAACCCGGGTTGCAGGAGGTAGCTACAAAATTCATATAGTAAAAATTTACAATCGTTGAATATTTTAAGTAACTTTTATTTAGTCGATGTTAAGAAAATACTGTTAAGAATTGTGACTGAAAGTTTAAGCAGAAATACGATTAACTATATTTAGTGACAATTAATTATCGCTCTACAAGTAATTGTAACTAACTTCTTATGTGTCCCGTGTAGCAGCAAAAAATATTTCAAACAATAACCATTCATTTATGTCCAGATTATAGCGTCCACATCATCAATTCATTGTCCCCATGCCAATACTGTTCACACACGGAGCCTGCGCGCACATCACACGTTTCATAATATCCCAATTTCTCCTCATTCTTTTACAGATTTATTTAAGTATCCCCATAATTGCCCCATTTTTCCTACCACGGAAAAACAAATCCCCAATAAAACTTCATCCCAAGCTTTCACAAATTTCTCATGCACACATACTCACCAGCAAAAATCTCTCTTTGATCCCCTCAGAAATGTTATTGTGTTCGTCGCGGTCGCCCCCATCGTGTTTTCAATCTTCTACAAGGAATCATTTTGACACTAAACAAGGTATGATAAGTAAGATTGACGCTTAACAGAGGGCAAAATTGACTTTTGACATTTTCAATAAACCCACATCCAAATTGAGTTATAAGATTGACCGACTCAAAGCGAGTTGCAGTGCTTATACTCAAAACTTATTATGCAATAGATTGTAATCTCGTCTACAATCCGAAACTTGACTAAACATAGAAAAGAAAAAAAATGAAAAGAGGGCTTCACAACGTAAAATGATAGCCAAATACTCCATCCGTCTCACATAATTTGCTCAACTTTTTTTTTTTACACTCAGATTAAAGATTTAAGTGATATATTATGTGTCTCTCATTTTATGCTTTAGAGAGAGGGGAGGGAAAGAAAGTGGGGGTAGAAGAGAGAAAATGAGTTAATGTAATTTTAAATGTGAAGATAGAATGAATAAAAAAAGTGTAAGAAAGTGAATCAGGAAAGAGAAAATAAGTTGATGGATATTTAAATGTGGAGAGAGAAATATAATTAAAGAAGTGTAAGAAAGTGGATCAGGAAAGAGAAATATGTACAATTACCTACAAAATATTTTTTAATAAAAAAAATTTATAATTTTTTGCAGAATGGAAAGAAATTTTTTTTTTTTTTAGCAAATTATATGAAACGTGAGAGTGATAGATATTTTGTCTTTGAATAGAGCATTAATTTAACGACAAAACACGATACTTGTGAAATTTTAACCGTCTGATCAATGTCCACAAAAATGTCCGGGCATGTAGCGGTGAACGTTCTAACAAGTAGACACTCGGCTGCATCGTACCTCCCACGCATCCACCGATCCGAATTGGCGGCTTCCGCTCAAAAGCCCGATGCGACAAACCCGGTGGCTGTGGGGGCCACCCATCTTCCCCCTCACTCCAACACCTGGATACCTTTCACACCACCAAGGTTCACTACTTAATATTCAGAGCCTTGACAAGTTTAAGCTATACATAAGACTGTGTACGTGTGTCTGTGTGTGTGAGAAAGAGAAAAGGGGAAACTGCAGGGAGATTTATGGACGGTGGGCATGAGATTGCAGTGACGGGGGAAGAAGGGTGTTCCACGCCGAAGCACGGCGGGTGCAAGATCTCGACGGCGGAGGCGGTTTGCCCGCCACCTCCAAAGAAGAAGCGGCAGTCTGGTGGGGCAAAGAGGGAGCTGCCGGAGAACGGGTACTTTCGACCACCTGACCTTGAACTGCTCTTTGCAATGCCTCAGAGACGTTAGGGTTGCGCTCAGCATTGCATATGTTTTGGGTGGGTGCTTCACTACCTAAAAGCAAGTTTTATTCCCGTTCTGATGACTTGTCTTGCATCTTAACTCGGTTCATACATATGTATATATATCTACGATTGTGCATGCTGATGTTATATGCTAGGGTCAGAATAAAGGAAGTTTACTTTGTAAATGACGTACGTAGTTGTACCTTGGTTAACCTGTTTAATTTAAGAGAATGGTTAATGGTGAAGCTCAGTAGGTAATATTTCTTCTTGATCATTCATCTAAAGCTTAGTGTTCAAAATCGAATGACCACTTAATTTTGATACAAAAAATTGTGTTATTTTGCGGTTCTCGGTGTCATCATTGGAGTTATAAAGCAGCAGCAATCAGAGGCGGAAGCAGCAGGTAGCTCGTCCTATCGCCTTCAAACTCTCTCTTTTGCATTGCAACAATGGTTTCCGTGCCTTCGCTTCTAAGTGTAGGTGAGTGTCCACCTCCACCGGCAATTCCCTCATTGTCATCTGCCATGTCGCATGGAACTAAATTGCAGATCCAACCTCTCCCTCTCTGGCAATCTCATCATTTTATCTCATTTCTCCAAATCTGGTTCAAGTAATCTCATCATCGTATGAAACTAAATTGCAGATCACCTTGTTCATTGTCCTTCTATTGTTTCTAGCTTTTAATTGTATCATTATTTGGGGTTTCTCTTGGATCACCTTTGCTTTGTTCAGTTGCTGATTTGTTGGTTCAGTCGTGATACTTTGTTCTTCTAGTTGCTTTTTGGATTTTATGTCAAGATGCTATGCTGCAGTGGCGGAACCAGGATTTCTTCCGGGGGCTAAAAATATATCAAAGTCAATAAATATTTTTATAAGTAAATAGCACACAAAAACAAAGTACAATTTTCGATAATACACAAAACATACTAAAAAGTATCTAAAAGGTCTTATTAAGTTTCATGATAGCCACTAAAGACTCTTTACAACACAAAAGAGAATACAAAATACACATTTCAGTGTTTACAAAAGAAAACACTAAATAACTACTCGACGAGGCACCAAAGATTGGTAGCGCTTGATAATAGCCTGATTTGCAATAGTTTTGAAGACATTTTTCTCGATGTAACAAACCAAGCTATCATTCATCCATTCGTCTCCCATGCGATTCCGAAGTCGAGTCTTTATTATCTTCATTGCAGAGAAAGTTCTTTCTACAGTAGCAGTTGCAACAGGTAAAAGTAATACCAATTTCAAAAGCAAGAACACCAAAGGATATATCACATCCTTTTTCAACTCAACTAATTTTATAGCAAGTTCAGCAATTCCCTTGACTTCATAAAGTTCTTCACATGAGAGCACATCCATAATATAAGTCTCAAGCTGACTTTGAAGTACCTTAAGCTCTATCAGCGAAAAGTCATATGGATAAAACTGTGCAAGACGTATCAACTTCAGCTTATTAAAAGCAGAAAATCATCACTTGGATCGAAACATGCCATATAAATAAGCAACTCCGAGGTTACCTCATTGAAACGATTATTCAACTCACTGATTTGCAAATCAACAACCGTTAAAAAAATATCAACATGATAGTGATAAAAATTTGTACCTTCTTCAGCATTACGTCTTTGCCTCCCCGGGGCTACAAACCTCACACTCATGTCCAATACATCAATATCGTGTTTTACACAAAATTGTGAGACCTCTTCCAGCAAGTCTTCCAACCCATGCTCTCTAAACTCCTGCAATCGTTGCTTTGCTATTCTTACCAACTTCATTGCATTTATAATGTTTTGATCTTTCTTTTGTAATGCTTGTGAAAGTTCATTCGTCATCTCCAAAATATTTGTCATCAAATGCATGTTGAAGACAAAATCATAAGTTGGCACCGAGTTCAAAAGACCCAATGCTTCACCTCTCTATTCATAATCTGTAGCATCCTCAACAACCTTATTAAGCATACATATCACTGAAGCAAACATATGACTCAAATTCAATAATGCACCGTAATGTGATCCGCAACAGGTCTATCCTGCTCTTTTGATGCTAGTTTCTTGATTTAAACCTCGACCACTGACGATATCACCACCCTTAAGGTCATAAGCAAGTCTAATGGCTTCCCTTTCTCGAATAGCATCTCTTCGCTTGCATGAAACTCCCACGGTGTTTACTACCTTAGCAACTAAATTAAAGAGCAATGAAATCTGAGAATGTTTTTTTTAACGGCTACAAGAGTTAGTTGAAGTTGATGAGCAAAGCAATGAATATAATAAGCACTTTCATTCTCCCTCTGAATTAAGGTTTTAAGACCATTGAATTCACCTTGCATATTACTTGCTCCATCATAGCCTTATCCACGAATTCTTGAAATGCTCAATTCATGCATTGTAAATAAACTGTCAATCGCGTCTTTCAATGATAAGGCAGCGGTACTAGCAAGATGGACAATACCAAGAAAACGTTCAATCACACGTCCTCTTTTGTCAACATATCTCAGGACAACTCTCATTTGTTCTTTGACTGAAATATCACAACACTCATCAACTAAAATGGAAAATAATTCAGTTTTCATGTCCCCAACAATTGCATCTCTTATTTCTCCGGCAATGGCACTAACAATTTCTTTCTGAACTTTTGGTGATGTCAATTTGAGATTCTGAGGAGCATTCGCCAACACGACTTTTTTCACATTTTCATTGTGATCAGCAAGAAACTCTAACAGTTCTAGAAAATTTCCCTGATTTTCAGATTCATCGTGCCCACGGAAAGACAAGCCTTGACGTAAGAGAAACTAAATAACATCTATTGATGCAGTCAAGCGAGTACGGTATTGAACCCTACTTTCATCTGTTTGCTTGGACAAAACTACTTCAATACTCTACTGAGGGTTATCAAAGGCTTGACACTTAGTTAAATCAAGGTTGTGTATACTACCAACTTCTCTAACATGTTTTTAGAATTTTTCCTTCTTTCTCCAATTGTTAAAACCATGCCTAACAAAAGTACCACCACCCCTTGCTCCCCATGAGCACTTCCGAAGAAGTAGCAACACAAACAATATGCTTCATCTTTTGCTACACTATACTCCAACCAACTCGAATAAATGTCAAACCAAGAAGAAACAAATCGATGAGACTGAGTTCCGAATAGTGTAAATGGAAAATTGTGGTGACGAGGTTGGCAAAGACCTTTCGACCAATACGCTCGTCGAACTTTATCTCGAACATTATGACCATAATCCAAAATATTCGGATGCAACCCAGGATCCGCAATAAGCTCGTCAGAGTTGAACTCATCGCTAACTCTGCTTGAATGTCCGGAATGAATATCACGATACACAATGGGAGCCTTGTCCCTTACTGTTGGCATCGGAGACGGTTGAATAATATCTTGATTTCTACCCTCATTCTTATTAGACTGCAATGATTTTTCTACCTTTGCTTTCTTTGGAAAGAACGGTTCCATTCTGAAAAAAAATAATTTATTTTAAGTATCAATCCATCAATTATCAATCAAATAACCTAGTTAATTACAAATAATTATTCTTTTACTTTTTCAGTCATGTTTTATTATCGCGTTAACCTAATTAACTTAATTTCAACCCACCATTCAACTAAATCACACATCTGACATCTCAATCCAATTGGGTCCCATCCTCCATCAACCATCTCAATTCTCAAATGCTCAATGCACAATTAACAACATATAATTAGCAATTAATAATCTCAATTTAAATGCATAATTAACACAACCTAAAATTATCAATCAAATAATCAATGCTCAAATGAGATAAAAATTCAATTGGGTCCCATCCTCCATCAACAATCTCAAATCTCAAGTGCTCAGTACACGATTAACATCCATAAAGCATAAATTAATAATCTAAATTATCAAATACACAACTAACAACCTAAAATTATTAATCAAATAATCAATTCTCAATAGCAAAAGAAATTGTTCAAAATGCACACTCACCTCAGTCCTCAGATATCAGAACGGTGTCGACGCGTCGTTGTCGCAATGTCGCTAGCGGTGGGTTCTTCGCCGTGAGTCCGTGACCACCGGTGACTGAAACTCAAAGTCAGATATGCAATTTCACTATTTCAGGCGTGAGGTGCCGTGACCGCCGACCGGTGAGGACTGGCTGATCTGATCGTCCGTCAGCTCGTAAACGGTAGATCTAAGCTAGATCTGCCAAATCTGATCTAGCCGGAGTCCCCGGAGTTGGGGTGGCCGGGTGAGGACTGCCGGACTGGGGAGGGCCTTCGCCGGCTTCGCGCTTCGGAATCGGGGCTTCGAGACTTCGACAGGAGTGGGACCTTGACTTGACGGCGACCGGCGTAGGCGTTACAGATGAGCCGATGACCAGTGGCCGTGGGTGGTGCTACGGTGACTGAGAGAGTGAGAGCTGCACTTCCGTGAGCCCCTACCGGTGAGCGATGAGCCTGTGACTCCGGTCTCTGGTGAGAGTTGACTGATCTGAGGGAGAGCCGAGAGAGAGAGAGAGAAAGAAAGGGAAAGTCATGAATGAAAAAAACTATATATATATATATATATATATATATATATATATATATATATATTTCAAAATCTGAGGGGGTGCATTAGCCCCCCTTCGTACATACGTAGTTCCGCCACTGCCTCCATCACCCATCTAGCCATTCACCCCCAAAAAATCCAACACCCGTCGTACCCACCGCCACCATCTTTCCCACAGTCGGCTACCCACACAACACACAGGCCGGCCACCATCATCCACCATTGTACCCTCCTCGCTCACAACCACCGCCATACCCGCCAAGCAACACAACCGTAACCACCAAACAACCCACCTTTCCCCGTTAGACAACGTGACCGCCAACACCCATCGACCACCCTAACCCACCTAGAGAGGAAATACGGAACCACCACGCATGCCTAAAAGAACTGAGATCTATGCTAGAGATTGTTGCCAAAATTTTGTAGATCCTTGCCAAAATAACCGAGATTCATGCTAGATCTGAGCCAAAACCACATAAATGCTGGCAGTTTTGGCTTTGATCTAGAGTAGACGGCTTTGGTGATGCGGATGCCAATTCTTATGATGGTTCTTTTGGTTTTTGTTGATGGTGGGGATGGTGATGTTGGTGGTTACAGGGATTATGATGTTGTAGGTGGCGACAGTGTGGGAAAAGAGGAGTCGAAGATGAAGAGGGATAGAGAGAGGAGCGGTTGAAGAGGGGGGAGGGAGGGAAAGAGAGTGAGAGAGAGATGTGAATGATAGAATGAGTATAAGTGAACTACTATGGCAGGCATTTTTGGAAAAATTCCCTAACCGCTCCTCTTAAGGGCAGTTAAGCGAAACTCTTTTTATATAAAAAAAAAAACATTGGTCGTCCATTAGGCGACGTGGACGGCTGGATGATAGTACTTTGACGACACATGGTGACAGCTTCATTTTATGGTAAATGGACTCTCTTATTTCAATATTTCACATAGGCTCGCAGGTAGGATAATTACAAATTTATTTTAACAGAAATCATATCTACTTTGCCTTCCATTTATTTTAACAGAAATCATATATACTTTGCCTTCCATTTTAACGATAAAAAAAAGACCTGAAACGGAAAAATTAATATGCTTCGAAATTAGGCATAATTTATTATTCTAGAAAGTTGCTTGGTTTGTGACGTCTTCCAATAACGTAGGGTCACATGTTTCCATGTGGGCCTCGAAATGGTTATATTCCTTTGAGCACATGATGAGCAACTAAACCCTGAGTAAGCACCATCCGGTACAATTGTACCACCACAAATATAAACAATCAAGTGGAGTGTTAGTTTATCTTTTCTTCACGAACTGGATTTTAACCGATGTATCTTTACCTAATTTAGCGCATTGACGAGGTTGCGACGCACTTCACTTCATAGAAATTGAAATTTATTTTTGTGGTAACTTTTTATGATTTTCGTTTTATTTCGTCATCAAAGATTTTTAGGTGACATAAAGATTTTAAGTGATGTTTTTTATTTTTAATAACGAAAATGAAGTGTAGCTTTGAAAAAGTGGAGTGTGGCTATAGATGATGTTCTTTAACACGTAAAGTTGTGAGTTTCAATAAGGCTGACGGTGTAATTAAATTTAAATTGATCTGATTTTTGAGTTTTTTTACTAGTTAATGTCCAAAATAAAGTAGTGACAACAAACACACAACATAGAGTGTTAATGCGCACGCCTACTCTGATGTGCTCGAAATTGGCTGCTCGATGATTTCATGATTTGCTATTACGAAACACAACAAGCATGACTTTAGATCAGTTGTGGTAGTACCTTTTTTTTGTTACTGTAACTTTAAATACAAGCTACAATACTATAAAAGTACCATTCGGAATTTACCAAATGAAAGTAGGGCTGTTAAAAATTTGGTGCATATAAGTTTTAAATTATATTCGGACTTTTTGAAATCAGACTCCACGTCACCTCAAATAATTATCTTCCTTACAATAAATTTAATGCTTGTAACCTCTCAACAGGGGGATGCAAAACATGTTCAAGCTACAACAGAGGTGCATGATTACTAGGAGGCTATTTGAGATTGATTGTGGAAAAAAATTTTAAGATGAAATCTCGATAAATTTTAAAACTAACTTTAAGCTATCTTTTACAAAACTAGTTTTAGTTTATGAATGATGTTTGAACAAAAGTGTTAAAAGCAGTTTCGATATGACAAAAAGTCCAAAAGTTTAGTTCTTAAAGAAAATGTGCTAGAGGTCTTTGTGATTAACAGGTTTACTCTGGTACTTTATTTGGTTAAACATGATCATAAAAAAAATGATTAATTCCTAGTCTTCTTTTTCTTGGGTTTTAATTTGATCAATTTTCTAAAATTGATTGTCAAATACGTACAATCTCATTTAATTCAAATTAAATCAGATTTAACCATCTAAAAATTAATCTGAAATAGACTGTTCTTTTTTTTTTATCAATTGATCATGCTAATACGTAGTTTGGAGGTAGATGTCTAGCAAATTCCCCAAGCTCTAGAAAAGCAAGCACCTATCTGAAGCATGAAAGTGTTTTTGCGGTAAGCAATTTTATCTCTCGTGGTTGAAATTCTGAGGATTATTGCTCAAAGCATCCGTCGTGATAGCAAAATGTCATTCAGCCGGAGATTCTTTCAACGAGCTCTCTTTTAGAACAATATTCTCTTAACCCCTAATTATTTGATCGTGCCTGACTTGCGCGCTTATTTCAGATATGAGTCATATTTTATGCATTTTTCACCCCACTACAAGAGAGGAAAAAAGAGAAAAATGGGTTGCCGGAAGATTAAATTTTGGAGAGAGAAATATAATTACAAGCCAATCGTGGAGCAGTCGGATCCCAACAGCTTAACCTCACATCAAACCCTAATCAATCTCTGGTGCCGAACCACTACAAGAAAAGACAGATTTAGCGACGGAATTTTAGCGACGGGATGATTTCTGTCCACAAAAGATCTTTCAGCGACGGAAAACTCCGTCGGTAAAAATCTGTTGGTAAAAAGTTTTACCGACTGAATACTACGTCGGAAAAAACCTTTGCCGGTGGACTTTTAACAACGGGCTTTTAATGACGGGGATCCCGTCATTAAAGATTTTTATGAAATTTGTAATTTTTGAGATTTTTTTAATATTTTTAAGAGACGGAATAATACTGTCGCTAAAAAAAATCCGTCGAATAAAATTTCTTTGACCGACGGACTTTTAGCGACGGGTTATTCCGTTGTTAAAAGGCCTTTAATTAGCAGATATTTGCATTTTCTCTCTCCCCGTTTCTCTCTTCAGCCTCTTCTCCTCTCAACTTTCACGACTTCTCTCTCTTACAGTCTCACGACTCACGACCACGGGCGCCTCATTCTAGCAAATCTTGGACTGGCGACGGCGGCCACGACACGAGCCACAATCTGGGCTGTCTGGATCTGGGTCTAGATCTACGTGCCGACGGCGAGCTCACAATGACTGACGACCTTACCTCAACCGGAGACGGTGTCGCCACGAACGATCTCCAGCCCGTGACTCCACGTCTCCACCGGCGACAAGGGGTATGTTCCCAAATCCCAAATCGCCTTCCATGATGATTGATGCATCTCTCCATTCTCTTGAATTTGCGTGGGCCATGGGGGACTGTGTCTGAATCATTGTATGGAGTGGATGTGGACCTGTGGTGTTTGATGTTTGAATTTTTTCACAATAGTCAACAGTAGCTCCGTCCCTAAATTGTTTGATGTTTGAATTGAATGAGATATGAATTTTACAAAATCCAGAGTTTTTTGGTTGTTTTTGAAAAACGGGTGGAGGAAGATGAAGTTGCTTGACTTGCTTCCGGAGTTTATGCGTTGATTGTGCTTCCATTGACTGATTTTCCTGCACTACTGATACATGTTCCTGTTAATCTGTTATGCACTACTCCATTTGTACAACGCCATTTAATTGACACAATCTGGATTGACTTTGTGTACCAAGTTTTGTTTTCAATTATCTACTGTACTATATCAAGTTTTTAGCACATTTTGGAAAATTATTTACTTGTGAGTTAGGCCGTATACGAAACCAAGTCAATGTAACTTAGACATTAGCGCTGAACTTTTAGACACATTCGACAAGCGCTCATTGAAAAACATACCAAAAATGGCCATGGGTAGGCCCTTGCAAGAAAACTTTGCAATATCACTTTTAAAGTCTAGTATCCGCGTATTTCAATCTCCATGTACAGTCGATGTGAACTTAACACCTGTCATCACACATAGTATGCAATATGACGTGTTCTCAAGACTCAATCTGAATAAAGCGCGACCAGGTAACAACTTGAAGACCATCAGGTACAAGTATGACCTAGATTTGATATCATGTTAAAGTCTGATATTCAATCTAATATTTCCAAGAGCTGAAAAAAGTCATCAGGTATAAAGAACCTTTACGGCGTATGTGGGACTTGACAGTCGCCATCAACCTATATAAACAGCAAAAATTCACCCTTTTAAGATGAAATGGGCATAGAGAGGAATTTTGTTTTAGAGGGTAGATTTTGGTGCTATAGCCTATAGGTCAAAAAGAGCGTCAAAAAGCTGTCAGGCTGATACGACACCGTCACCATAAAAGCCCAAAAAGAAGTGGGTCAGGCTTTCTTTATCTTTTCACTTTTTGGACTTTTATTTGCAAAATGGGGAAGTCCGATTCAGACAATGACCCAAAAACAGCCCCATCCCAATTAAACTAATTGAATCCCTAATTGAATGCCCTGATCCAACCGAATCCTAAATTAACATAATTGAACCCCCTAATTGAATCCTAAATTGAATACCCCAAATCAACCGAACCCTAAATTGAATGCCCTAATCGAATCGAACCCTAAATTAAACTAATTGAACCCTAAATTGAATACCCTAATCCAACCGAACCCTAAATTGAACTAATTGAACCCTAAATTGAATGCCCCAAATCAACCGAACCCTAAATTGAACTAATAGAACCCCCTAATTGAACCCTAAATTGAAGTAATTGAACCATAATTAAATCCTAAATTGAATGCCCTAATCGAATCGAACCCTAAATTAAACTAATTGAACCCCTAATTGAATACCCTGATCCAACCGAACCCTAAATTGAATGCCCCAAATCAACCGAACCCTAAATTGAATCAATAGAACCCCCTAATTGAACCCTAAATTGCTGTAATTGAACCCTAATTAAACCATAAATTGAATGCCCTAATTGAATCGAACCCTAAATTTAATGTCTCGCCTGAGCAGCAGGCCTTACAGAAGGGGTTCACGTTTGACTCGCCTGAGCAGCAGGCACTGGGGCAGCAGGCCTTCTTTGCTTACATCGGCAAGAATTACCGCCGATGGTTCCACGACACAAGGGACCGGGCGAAGAAGATGCTGCCCGAGGGTGCCCCGATGACAGAGATGATGAGATATCCCCCACATTGGATATCTCCGACTGTATGGACGGCGATGATAGATCGGTGGGCTGCGGATCCAGGTTGGGACACCAAGAGTAAAAGCGGGGCTAAGAACAGATAGAACAGAGATCCGACGCACACGGGGGGGTCGGTGCCACACGACATCGTCTGACACAAGAATACGGTCGAGCACCCAGATCTGGAGGAGGATGAGGTCGTAGCTCTAACGTATAGTCAGACGCACATGCGGAAGAAGGACAAGGACGAGCCACACCGAGCGGGCGACTATATTTTAGATATTGCCTGGCGGATCGATGTGAGTCAATTTGTTTAAGTTGTTAATTTTTTGTCTTTCTATCATCAATGTCTGTTGCATTAATTAATGCCATAACATATCTTTATATCACCGTTTTTGCAGGCCTTGTATGAACAGCTTAGGGGGTCCAAGAAGCAGTCCAGACAGCCATCAGCGTCCATTAGTACGGCTGCGAGTACTGGGGTGTTGAAGCGATGGCTGGATACGCCGGAGGTCGTCAATCGGCTGAAAGGCCACGTACGCGGCCTGCCTAGTCAGACTGCTCGTGCCGTGAGAGGAGCGTCCTCACCCCCCGCTGCCCCTCTACATACACCGGCTCCTCGGCATTCGTTGGACAACGAGGAGATCGCGCGCATTGCTACGGTGGTGTTGTGGATGATCAGGGAGCAGGATCCAGATCCGGGACATGCCGAGCCGACCCCGAATCAGGATGATCCAGATCCAGGACTCTGCAACCCCTGATGAACTCCTTCTCATGCTCGGTCCCAGCTCCCCCCCCCCCCCGGCCCTCGCGCCCTGCTTGTACTCTTCTCCCCTCCCCTAACCAAATGTATCTGGTTCCCAGCTTGTACATAATGAGTATTTTTTATGATTAATTATATATATATTTTTTGTGTATTGATTATTGCACGTTGTTGTTGAGGATTGATTTTTTTTATTACAGGTTTGGGCATTAGAAAAATAAAAAAATTTAAAATTTTTGACTTTTGGGGCGGATTATATCCGTCGCTAAAACTTTTTTTATTACTATCAGTTGTTTAGCGACGGATTATTCCGTCGCTAAATAAGACATTTAGCAACTGAATATTTCGTCGCTAAAAAATTTATTCTGTCCCTAATTTAATAAAAAAAGAAATTAAAATAAAATACTTAAAATATAATTAGAAACGGATATTCCGTTGCTAATTAATAAATAAATCCGTCACAAAAAATTAAATATTACACGACGGATTTAAAATTTCGTCGCCAAACTATTAGTAACGGGCTTTTATACGAGAGACTTTTAGCGATGGTAAATCCGTCGCTAAAACATTTAGCGACGGATTTTTCCGTCGCTAAAAGCCTTTTTTCTTGTAGTGGACAGACATGATCAATCTAACAATTTGCGATGGATTTTCCAGCTCACCTTAACCACTAAAATCCCACACTAAAACCCTAATAAATAAACAACGATCTAATCTACCACATCAACATACGCCGGAAAAACCGGCGGTAGTGACAGAGAGAAAATGAGGTGAGATAGGGCTTTATGAGAGGAGGGTGTTTCGTTTTTTTTCCATCTCTCTCATAGAGAAAGTCTTCTTGTCCCTGATGTGTTGAACCGTAGCCATATTGATTCTTAAACTTCATATTGTGCACAAGTATTCTAGCACAAAAATGGCAGCGTACACAAATTTCAACTCTACCTTCCATATTGGTCAAGAAGTACACATTGCTTCTAAGGAAAAATGAAAAAGGGAACTGATAGTCCCTATAAAATGAAACGAGCATACACATTTCTAGAGACAGTTGAAGGTATAAAAAAGTATAATAGGGTGCCAAAACAGAACTACCCTAGAGATTGTTACTTATTAAGAATAATTAGGTTAGTATTTTAGCTGCAACCTGAGTTGAAGCCTCTAGTTACAATTCCTCTTATATCCACAATTAATACTTGTTGAATATGATTAATGGTACTCTAACAAAAACTTTTGGGTGTAAGTTTTAGCAACAGCATGTTAGCGTCCAAGATAAAAGGAGAGGTTATATGTTGTGTAGAGGTAAATTCACTCTCTTTTTACTAAATTCATGCTCTTTTCTCACTAAAAAGTAAATTCATTTAGTAACAAGAGCTCTAAAATCAACGAAATGAGTGTAATTTAACCCCACCCAAAAATAGCCATAAGATCCAACCATTAATAGTCAAAAGTATACTTTTGACTAGTCAAATCATTTTACTAACATCGATTCTTTAATGGATGAGTCAAAGTATTCCACAATTATTTTAATCAACTCGGTTAATGACTGCATAGATATCATAAAAGTAACCACCAAAAAGGAAAAAAAAAAAAAAACCCCTCAAGCTTATTGCTATTAGTACTAGATACAAGGCACACATGATGTCTGTATAATTCGCATAACATTATTATTGTCCTGAGCTCAAACACAATTATTATAAACTTCATTCACTCAGTATGCATCCTACAAAAATTGTGTTGCCCTTCCTAAGGTAAAAGGCACATTCTGGTTTAGGCGTTAAAATAAAATTATATGTAAAGGACAGCATGGTCAGACTTGGCAAACATATAAACCCACCGAGTACGGGTACAATCCGTTCAGGAACGGGTAAAACCAGTTCGTATAATTTTTATCATGTTTTTTCCGGATAGAGTTTTTAGTGCTCGTAGCCTGCCCTGACAGGTCGGGTATTACTCGCATGTAAACTGATAAACACTGGACTATTTTTTTAGAGTATTTTTTTCATCTGAATTCATCTTAATTTCATTGGACTACATTCACTAGACTATTTTTTTTCATCTTAAGTATTTTTTATTAACAAATATTTATCTCAATTCTCACATCCAACCCAATCACCTCAACTCCAAGTCTCCAAACGTAACAAGCATAATATATTTTAACACAAATACTGGTAAAATCACCTACAAAATAATCCCTAAGTCTGAAGTAGTAAATACTTAAATACATGCAAAAAAATTAACACAAATAATACAAGCAGATCTAAAAATTAATACAAGCAAATCTGAAGAAAAAAAATTATCTTGTAAACAAATATAATACTCGCTAACATAAAAAAGCGTAACAAAGCTATCGATCGGAGAGCATGATAGGAGCTCACTTTGGTCTGGTTCCGTAAATGCTGAACTATTTCTCTTTCTTGATCGGAGATGGTGGCAACAGAGCTGTGGCTGATCTGATCGGAGACATCGGAGGCGAAGCTCTGGCGAATCTGGTGGAACGTGAAAAGGACGATGGACACCGTCAAGTTGCTGTGGAGTAGCTTGCAATGATGGATCTGACTGGTGGGCGAGAGAGAGCAACGTCGTGTGATGGAGCAATGTAGAGAGAGAGAAGGGGGAAGGGGGGAGGAGCTGCCCAGATATGGAAGAGAAAATAAGGAGAGACATGAATACCCTAGCACTTATATAATAAAAAAAATCGGGTAATCCAGGTAAATCGTATCTAACTCGGTTCAGGTACGGGTCTATTTTCAACGGATCTTCACAATACGTACCCATACTTGGGTTCTTTGGCCAGGTGCTAATCGACCCTCGAGTTTGGGTCTTTTTGGCCTGGTCTAAGCATGGTGGTCGATTGCTAGGAAGATTCGGTCACGGTCTGTGACGATTATCATTTCAATTTCAGAGATTATATTATGATTTTTATTATTGGAATAATTTGGCAGCCTCTAATCAAAGAACAAAAATCGGTAATTGGTTTCAAACATGTTGCACTTTATTCTCCTATAACTTGTGGACACTTGTCACGTAGAGAAAAATATAACATAAAAACTACTTTGTTACGCAATATAAGTAGATTCTCGAACATGAACGTCTTAGATTTAGCAATATATATCATGTGCAAAGTACGCTGAGCTCATTTTTTTTCTTTCAATTTAGATGGTAATTACCGTTTAGGATAGTTAGATATGATGTTAATATGTTCATGCCTTCCTTTGCCCCTGCTTCTGTTACCTCAATCGCTCTCATCGGACAGTCCGATATTTGCTCCGTAGCACGACTGAGGTTGAGCAATTTGTCTTTTTCATATTTAAGTACGATGGCTTATAGCTTTAACCCTGGATTGTTGAGAAGTTACTGCTCAATTTACAGCATTCAACAAAGAGGACAACAGGGGGAGGTACACTCCCTATTTGAAAGGACTAGGTAGGGCAAATGCCACCTTCAAACCAGATGATATCTTGCATTTGTGGTTGTATAGTCGTGACACCAGTTGTGGAAAAACAAACTCCAGCTCATCATCCTCAGATATTGTCCTTTCCATGGTTACTATGACAAAATATCCGAGATACGATTACGATGATGCAGCACGAAAAATCATGCCCCTTTAATTTTACACTCCACACCATTAAAGGGGGCATTAGCCAGTTTAATCGATAAAGTACTAGGAGATCTGAACTTTCTCGAATCACCACGCTTCATTCGTGCATGTTTCTTCTTTGCAGCCGGAAGGTGGCAGAAGCTATTGCTACCGTTGAAGCGGTCCTTTTCGCCTTTGACATGGGATTTTGAAAATTTTTGACCTGAAAGTGGCTCATCAAAGACGGAAGATGGAGTTTACTATTTCCCTACAGTTATGTAGGTGTAATGTCTTGTCAACTTGACTCGCAAGGAGCAAGACGGCCGGCCCATGAGTTAGCTAGAAATGCTAAATCTATTTTTGATGTTTTAGTGTGGATGAAAAAGGCACTCGGTTTTCTTGTAAAGCGAAAAGTCCCCTAAGAACTTGGGATCGGATTCCGACCTACGTAAGATTTGAGGGACTGAATACTCATGTTTTCTTGTATTACAGTACAATGCTTATTGCTGTTACTTATATTCTACATTGGGCATTCAGATCCTCTAACCTGAAATCTAGTGGATAGGCACAACACCGGAGAAATTGCAGCTTTAAATCTCCTTCTACAGAACTCATTTGATTTTCTGCCTCCTCTGGCCCGGAGGTGCAGGCATATTGGGTTCAGGGTACTCAGCCACTGTCACTGCAAAATCGCCATCTTCATTGCATCACTGAAAATGGAAAGCAATCACATCTAACATAATTTTGTGTCTAGTCAATAGAATGTCCTTGCACCCGACATTTGTTTAATCAGCACCGACCTTTTAACCGCTTTGAAATAATATTAAAATGCCAGTCACATTTCGCATCTTCTCCGTTGAATTCTTCATGTGTATGTGTACTGTTTGACCATCAAGAAAAATAAAATAAAACTACATTTTCATCTTGATTAATACTGACTATATGGAGCACCATACAGGAGAGACGCATCTCCATGGAAACTGATGCCTCTCCATAAGGATATTCAAGAACCCACATTGTGCATTAAGAGCAGTAAACAAGTGTGAACTCTGAAGAACCCACAGCGTTGCAACAGGAGCGGTAAAAATGTACATAAATAATGCAATGAGACGAGATTGGACAGTTAGTCACAGGCATCCACATGTGGTGCTGCTCATGTTAAAGAGAGTAGAAACACTCGTCAACATCCACTTGCAAGCTGCCTTCCAACCATTGTCCATGAACTGCTATAAATAATTTCAAACACCCTCCCTTCAACCGGGTCTACACTCATCATTCACTCCCTTTTTCTCTCTCTTGTCTCTCTCATTTTTCTCAGACAAAGGAGGTTAAGGAGAAGAGATTAATTTCAGAGAGCTTTGTTGTGAATAGAGGTTATGGAGTATTACATGGACGAGAAGTGGAAACTATCAAAGGATGATTCGAGTAGCCACTCTTACAGTTCTTCCAAGTCATCGTCTCTAATGAGGAGCATTTCCCAGAAGAGCTCCACGACAAAGTCTAAGACTTTTTCGAAGAGCTCTTCTTTCAAGTGTCCCCTCTCGAGAAACTCCTCTCAAAGGAGCAGTTCTTCCAAGTCTCCTCTATCGAGGAGCTCTTCCCAGAGGTGCGCAGATTTCACCCGCAAGTGTAGCAGCTTGGCCAAGGAACAGAAGGCCAAATTTTACATCGTGAAACGCTGCATCGCGATGCTTATATCGCGGAACAAGCACGGGGATTCCTGACAGGACGGTGACTACCAAGAAGCATCGATCAATAGCTCGAGTACTGAGGATCACTATCTCCCTTCCGCTTGCGAGATGGATCTCGGGTTCATGCCAGAGCCAGGGATGTTTTCTGCCATCCCATAAGAAGGGTTCAATAGCACTTCCTTTTTCAGGGTTTTCCCTGCAATCAGATTTAGATTCAAGTATAGCTGCCGTGAAGGTGATCGAGCAAGCAGCATGCAAGAGTAGCACATTGCGAGAAGGCCTCAATGTAACATACATCATAGAGATTTCGTTACCCTAAAAGCTTCTTTCTCCAAATTGTTTGATGATTATTAAGATGCATTACAAATATATATTTGTTTCATGTTCTTTAAGAAGGTGTATGATGATTGAAAGAAAAAAGTAAAAAATAATTGGATCTGCATTGGGAAAGCACACATCCGCTCACTTTGAGAAATGCAGAGAACGGGGATCCTTACAGAGTGAGATCATAGGAGAATATAATGACGAAAGCCACACCTTAGTTTAGTTTATGAACATCGCATAGGGGTTTGATTCTTCTGCTTTTTCCTTTTTTTTTTTTTGATGTTACTCTAAGAAGAGCTATTCTTGGAAAAAGAAAAAAAAAAAAAGAGTTTAGTTGGCAAAAATTCTCTCCGAGGAACCAAATGAAGCATCAAAAGTATGTGCTCTCACTCTTTGGAACACGTGGATAGAAACAGAACAAGGAAAAAATAGATTAAAACAAGTAGTAAAAAAACATATATAGAGTCGTTTTATAAGCAATAGTAAAATTCGTCCTAAGATGAGAATTTCAGTTGTAGCAAATTTAATCGTCAATACATGAAAATGAGAAGCTCATCGACGATAGAATATATAATAATTGTTTAACATCAAATCACTCGCTTAGATAGTGTTAAAATTATCAACAGTAACAGTAAAATATTTTTTCCCGAGCAATGGACACTATTATGTAACAAGAGTGTGAAGTCTATATTAGTTGACACTCATGGTGCACCTTCGTAGGGGATGACATCTTTCATTGGTGTAATGACAGGAGCATTTGGTCTACCAACCACCGGCCGATTAGTTCGGCTTGGTCCCTGCTCATCCAAGGCTCTTAGGCCTACCGTGTTACTAGCTATTATAAATCCCTTGCTAATACATTGTTTGAATGGAAACGCTTTGTAGATATGAGTAACTGTGACACACGCGATGCGTGTGAGAGAATAAAATTTATAGTCTAAATTTTATTTTCAAAAAAAAAAATCAAACATCACGTATACATGTTTATTGTCATATTCAATAAAAGGAGTCTTAAATAACAGAAAAATAAGTTAGTTACACATGTCAAAAAATAAGTTAGCAAATTATTATTATCGTGTCAAACTTGGTCTTTAAATTTTTTTTGTACTATATATGTAGTTACTTACAATTTATTGTATGTAGTTACTTACAATTAAGATTTTTATTTTGTGTCGTTTTTAAAAAAATTCTTGAAATGCCATCATTGTAGGTTGATAGTTATGTAACATTAAAAAACTGTTACACCAAATCAAGTTTTGGCTCAAAAAGTAGTATAGATATGTGGATTAAAAAACACCAGCTTGACGGCGTTCTTCAGGAACAAGGTCCATCTAGGCTTTGCATCTGGGCGTACTCCCCATTTACTGGTCAGGAAATCACAACTACAACCATAATACCAAACACTCCTTCGCCAAAGAGCATGAGTTCTGGAGGCGCACCGAAACTGATTGTCACCATATATGTAGAGCTTCATACTCTTATTTTCATGCTAAAGTGCATTACAGGCGCCACCAATATTCATGCTTCTTTCCATTCTGGGAGTCTTCTTAATAAGCTAAATAAGTCATTCATCACCCTCACACATAAATGTGACAATCCGTTCTTGGGGGAACATTTCCGCCCCCATCAGCCCTTGTGATGTCATTTTCAAAGTTATTTCGAGCATTATGGTACGAAGAATGCAACCATTGATGAATCACCTTGTGTCTCCCTTCTAAAAACGCCTTTATTTCCGCCAGCAACATCATTAATAGTGTCGATGAGCTTATATATACACACTGTAAGAAACATGGACAATCAAGGACTATTGCCATCAAGTTGACCTAGTTAGATTTATGACAGACTTGAATGGAACGTTGTCGAATACGTGCTTACACTGTTTCAACTTTTCCCCATTGGTGGCCGGACCTCGTTGTACAATTTATCACCGCTCCATCTTATTAACACCTCTTTAATGGAAGGCCTAACAGCCCCATCCAACCTTCCTGAGGCACCGGGGACCATCTTTCGTTGTACCTATTTATTCTGTGTAGGAATTATCTTGACTCCCTTATTTGATCAAGCTCATTACCATCATTATATTACCGGCTGCACGGTAAGCCAAAATGGACCGACGATCCTGAAGTTTTGGTTTGCGGACAATTGCTTTCTTTTTACTCCATGAGGACTACGCTACAGCAAGACGTGCAGCATTGCTCTTAGACTTATTCAGCATTGGGGATTGATTGTGTTTTAAAATGTTAACAAATAATAAAATTAAGGGTCTTCTGAAAAAATAATTTGTCTATACCCCATATACCATAATAGCATAAAACTTAAATATGAATTTAAAATAGTACTTAATTTTTCTTATTAAATCTTTTAAGTAATTTTTGTTTTGCAGGTGATTATTTCATGTCAGAGAGCTTTTCGGTATTCAATATTTAATTAAAGTCATAATAGGTTACTATATTGATTATAAAGTTATAAATTTTTCTAATTTTTGAATTGCATAAGGCTTACTATTTAAATATTTACTATATTCTCAGATTTAATTAATCGTAAAATTGATGATCTCGTCCAAAAAAATGTTTGAAGATCTTTAGCGACATTAATATGTTTAGCATAAGTTTTTATAACTCCTATTACATTAGAAGCAAAATGCAATGATGTGTCATGAAAATAAGCTATCATTGTGTTTCTCATCTTAGGCTTCGTTTGACAAATTTTTTTTTTTTGTTTTCAGTTTTTAAAGAGCAGTTTTTTAAAGAGCAGCTTAATTTTTTTTTTTTATAAAAACAAGTGGGTGTTTGATAACCCCTTTTTTTTTTGAGGTTTTTTTTTTTGGTGTTTGGTAACCCTTTTTATTTTGACTTTTTTTTTTGGTGGTTTGCGGTGGCGGTGGTGGGGCGTAGCGGTGGTCGACGGTGGTGGTGGTGGTGGCCGACGGCCGGAGGTGGCTGTCGGCGGTGGTGGCCGGCGGCCGGAGGTAGCTGCCGGCAGTCTCCGGCGGTGGTCGCCGGCGGCCGGAGGTGGCTGCCGGCAGTCACCGGCGGTGGTGGCCGGCGGCCGGAGGTAGCTGCCGGCCGTCTCCGGCGGTGGTCGCCGGCGGCCGGAGGTGGCTGCCGGCAGTCTCCGGCGGTGGTCGCCGGCGGCCGGAGATGGCTGCCGACAGTCTCCGGCGGTGGCTGCCGGCGGCCGGAGGTGGCTGCTGCCGGCGGCCGGCAGTCTCCGGCGGTGGTCGCCTGAGGTGGCTGCCGGCGGTGGGAGGGTGGTGGTGGTCGAAAAAAAAAAACCAAAAGTGAAAAAAAAAACCAGTTTTTGGAGTTTTTTTTTTTACTCTGCAGTTTAAAAACTGGTTTTTTAAATTGAAAAAAAAATGGTTACCAAACGCTCTTTTTTTCAGTTTTTAAAACTGAAAAAAAAAGAGGGAAAAAAATTTTGTCAAACGGGGCCTTAGTTATTAGAATAATAGACCAGTATCACAAGCCAAGCTCGATACACTTAATAAATTATTTTAAAAAGTTGTAAAAAATGTATAACGCATACCACATTTCATGAAAGTAAAAAGAGATTAACATCTTATCCAGAAAATATCTAGTTACTTTTATTAAAACTATAATTGTTGGTAAGAAATTTTTTAATACTTTATTTGTAACAGTTTCAAATAACTTGTCAAGAATATAGTACTATTAAGCTCTTTTAGTGATCCAACCTGCAGTTTTTCAAAACCAAGACTCTTAGCTTGATAGAAAGTTGGTCACTTGTTAACTTTGCATGGAATGGTAAATGACATAGTCACCTGTTATCTTATTCATGAATCATTTTCAAGAAATCACCAATTTACTAAGATACGAACATGATATCTAGCAGAACATTTATTCGTCTCATATATACTTAAAATTGAAGTCTTGATTTGTATGTATGTGCGCGTGCATGTGCAGGCGCGCGCGCGTGCATGTGCAGGCGCGCGCGCGTGCTTTACTTCCTTTTAACTGTAAGTTGAAAGAACAATGACTAATTGTGTTACAGTATCGTCGCTAGATATTTGCGTTCTTTAAGTTTTTATTTTACATCGTCAAGCATCATTTCAACTGAATATATGCTTAGCATTTAGAATAGTTGAATAGTCCTGCTGGTAACATGAACCTTAGTCAGCATATATAATAATAATGGTTAATTACACACGGCACCCCTGAGATTTGCCCTAAATTACACTCGGCTACGCTTAAGTATTTTTATCACTCCCCACCCCCTCTAGTTTGTCATTGTGTTACATAGGACTCATTTTTGTTAGGGCACCGTTAGAAAAAATTAGGGCAATATTGATTTATTACGATATCCCAAAAATACCCTTTTGACTTCCTCCTCTCTCACCAGAAAAAGCAAGCTAGCCCGCCATCGCCATTGATGACATCTGCCATCACCGCCGGCGGCCATCCACTGCCCACTTACACACAGGCACATACGTACAGAGAAGTTCATGGGAGGAAAGAGGATAGAAGCAACAGGGAAACCTTATTTTCGATGCAATCTCCTCACAAATCAATTCCCTAAAGTACACAACCCAAGCTAAATTCCCGATGAGAGATTCATCACGAAAACACCATTTACAGAGCCGAATCTAGAACTCGTTGGATGACGATGGCTCCTTGTTCGGTGTCTCTTCACGACCGAAGGAGTCAATCGCCATCGCAAACCCGTCGTTCGCTCAGTGACGGCAGCGTCGCCTCAGAATGGCTTCCACTTAGTAAAATTTGGCATCTGGGATGTAATCTACGAGCAGACAAACAGCAACAACGCATAAATTTGCGATGCCCTCAAGATATTTTACTGAGAACGTTGGAATGGGTTTTTGCTACTAGTGAAATACGTACCAGGAGAGGTGTGGGCGCTGATTTTAGGAACAATAGGTGCATTTTTGGTGCGCTTTATCGTCACATCAAAATGAGAGAAGTGAGGGTCTTTGGCCGTGGGGCGAATGGAGCTGGAGCCAATGAGAGGGAATTCAGAGAGACGAGAGTGGAAGGGAGGAAGTGCAGCTGGTTTTGCCAGTGAAGACGCCATGGGTTCTGTTGAAGGTGCAAAGGTTGGTAGGGAGATTTATCAAGTTTGAAGCAGAACCTCACTGGTAACGCTGTGAGCTTTACGAAAAGGAAAACAAATTTCAATTGCGTTGGGATTTTTTGGTGTGCCCCAGATAGTTCAACTACACCAGATTAAACACTCTCAAATCCCTCATAGTGAGCAGTATTAAACCTCTCATATGTTATGTATTCATGACTCTTATCGAAACAAAAATTGACAAATTCGTCCGGGTTATGAATCACACAACATGGTATAATATTGAACTTTCTTCCCAAAGCCCTCATGTCATTCCAATTAGGCCCAACCGCTTTCCTAGACATGCCCCGCGAGACCGTATCATCCATGATCCAAGGGTACATGCTAAAGTAGTGGCATTGAGTATCCTCTTCATGACATAGTCTAAGGTGAAAAAGGGTACCATATAGGATAAAAAAATATGGCTCACACAGTGACAAAACAGGTATTCATTTGTCACTCCCATTGTTGGTCTGCATTTAGCACATGCAGTATGATTTGCATGCTATGGCGTAACCCGCAAGAGCGTGTCACATAAATGTATAATAAAAATACGCCAACGAATCTGAGTCTAGTTACTATACAAGCGCCAAACCTGAGTTTTTCAATCCAGTCACTTTCATAGTGCTTGCCTGCAATCTCATATTCGGTTGTAAACAAGCTACATAGAGTTGTGGAGATACTGTATGATTAACCTAACTTTATAAGTCTCATCTTAGCTCCAACTAAGGCGACATGTTTGCTTTATAAGTTGTATCATCTTATTTGCCCTCTGTTCATACCCTATTCTGGTCGCACCCCAGGACCCGCTAAGGGACCCACTTTGCACGACACATCACCCAGTCAGCGGTCAACTTTTCAACGCTCAAGAGCCGGTCAAAGCAACGCATGCTCAAGTCACGTGAACCGCTCGTGAAGCGACCTCGGCGTGCCTTCCACCTTGGGGGTCGGCCACCTCAAGGGGTCGGCCACCCCAAGAGGTCGGCCACCCCAAGGGGCTCAGCCACCCTTGGGGGTCGGCCACCCTATGAGGTCGGCCACCTGCCTTGACGACCGACGCCCGTCACCTTTGACCGTGCTCTGTTGTCACGATGACCGTCTCTCGCGGCCGCGCTCCGCCATAGTCGCGACGACCGTCGCTCTCGGCCGTGCTCCTTCGTCGCGATGACCGTCGCTCGTAGTCTCGATGACCGTCACTTGTGGCCACTCTGTCGCCATGACAACCGTCGCTCACGGTCGCGCGCCATCCACGCAACGACCCTTGTTGCTCGGATGTCACTCTGCGACCCTTGTCGAACGCACTCCACCGCGCCCATGCGCCACAATCATGTTATATGCTTACAGGATGGGCTCACAACCTCAAAGCCATCGCCGTCTTCATTCCAGGGGGACTTCGCTCCGTGCTCCGGCACGAGGACCCTTCGCAGCGGGATAGGCGACTCCTCTGGGACACTATCTCCGCCAGGGTGCCTGCGTGACTGGCCTACGTGCTCTGGCACTGGGGGCTCGCGTCGGCACCCCTAAGGACTATGACCCCCGGGTCACTCCGAGATGGGAGCAGGTCTTCGGAAGGGCATCTTGCCTAGTCCACCTGGCAGCTGGGCGTCGGGTCTTCCCCACCGCTGCCAGGCCTGTGGGATTCAGTAAGGGCTTGGACTGGAGGCTGGGGCAACGGGCTACTCTGACCATGCTACCGCGGCATGATCAGTCTCCTCAGACAGGCAGAGAGATGTTGCAAGGGCAGGGCAGCACGAACTTAGGGACCGGCAGTCCCAACGGAGGATCAGTGCTTTGGCCCCCTGGCGACGTGTCGTTCCCAGGGGGTGACACATGTCAACTTATGACACATGCACATTTTTGCCTATAAATAGTGGACTTTGGAGCTTTTTCAAGGATCTTTCTCTCATTTTGGACTTCTCACTTTCTCTCTCTAGAAAGACATTCTCTCTGGAATTCTAGTGAGAGAAACACACTTGGACTCCCGTCTCCGGACCCTTGACGCTGCGCCCTTGTCACGGACCGTCGACTGTCGCCCCTGTTCGTCGTCCCCCTGCCTGCGCGACGCTGCCAGCCCTCGCGACCTGTCTGGGGAGCCTTGCCCTCGGCCCTTACGCCGTCCTTGCTGTCTCCCGCGTTGCCTACCTGGAAGCTGACTCAGACTGCATCCTTTGTGGCACCTCCACGTAGCATCGAACCATTTTCAGTACCATCACCCTCTTAGCGCCTAAGACAATTATGTCTCATCTTGCTCGCTATCTTAGCGTCAAGGTGAATTACCCGTGTGAATGGGTCAATTCAAGTCTGGTGACACTCTCAACAAGGATGTATATGTAATCACAAAGATTATCCATTCATTCCAAAATAAACTCAAATCAAGGAATGAAAATTTAATGTAATAAATAATGTCAAGTATATGAGATGCCATAAACATATCAAACCCTACGTAGTCCCATACTCCTGATGTGAGAAAGGAAAACATCTCTAGCAATAGGCTTGGTCAAGGGATCAGCCATCATTTTGCCAGTAGGTATATACTTTATGGTCACCTCTCGTTGCGCAACTAAAGTTCTAATGAAGTGATAATGAAGGCCTATATGTTTGGCCTTCCCATGATATTTGGGTCCTTTACAAAATCTAGGGTAGTTGTATTGACACAGTGAATAGTGGCAAACTCATCTGCATGAGCTGTAACCCCTAGAGACTGTAAGAATGACCTCAACCAAACACCTTCCTGGACTACTGCTGAATAAGCAACATACTCTGACTCCATCGTGGATAGGGCGATGCAAGTGTGTTTCTTACTGCACCTAGAGATAGCTCCACCTCCTAGTATGAATGCATAACCTAAAGTGGATCTGCGCTCATCTCTATCACTACCCCAATCATCATCGTTGTATCCTCTCAATCCTAAGTCTCCACCATGATAACATAGGACGAGATTAGCGACTCACCATTCCAACGGCAAAGCAGATACCTGGACGCGTACACAACATAGCGTACATAAGACTCCCAACTACAGCCACGTAAGGCACTTTGGACATCCGATTCTTTTTTCATCATTCTTTGGGCATCGGTCTGTGCTTACACGCCTTGTCCATTGGAGTGTATGGATGTTTGAGTTATGCATACGGAATCGTTCAATGTCCTTCTTGATATATGTCTCTTGAGACAAATCGAGAAGTCTCTTTGGATGATCACGTATGATTTTAACCCCGAGCACATAATTAGCTTCTCCCATGTCCTTCATCTCAAAAGTTGAGGACAGCCACTACTTAGTGGCGACAATAGAACTCGTGTCATTTTCCCAGCTAAAAGAATGTCATCCACATACAAAGAAAGGATGAGAATACTTTTCTTGGATCGTTTTACGTAAATGCAATGGTCTTGTTCAATCATTTCAAAACCTATAGAGGTAATTGCATGATGAAACCTAAAGTACCACTGCCTAAACGATTATTTGAGACCATATATAGAACGTTTGAGCTGGCAAGCTTTGCGCTCATGTCCCTTGACTTCAAAACCCTCAGGTTGAGCCATATAAATCTCTTCATCTAGTTCTCCATTGAGAAATGCAGTCTTAACATCCATTTTAAAAAGTTCTAAATCCTGATGGGCCACAATAGCTAGGATCAGGCGAATTGAAGCAAATCTCACCACTGGGGAGAATGTGTCTTCATAGTCCACACCCTGTTGTTGGGTGTAGCCTTTCGCCACAAGACGTGCTTTATACTTGTCAATTGACTCGTCTGCCTTACTCTTGACTTTTAAAACCCACTTGTTTCCAACAGTCTTGTGCCCTGGCAGAAGGTCAACCAACTCCCAAACCTGATTCTTCTCCATTGAGCTCAACTCATCTTTCATTGCAGCCATCCACTCATTATTAGCAGGTGAAGATAAGGCTTCTTCTACAGAAGTGGGCTCATCTTCATCAGTTGGAGTGCACATAAGAATTTCATCGTCAATCTCAAAACGACGACGTGGAACTCTTCCTCATGCACCTCTACGCAGTTGAGAATCTTGTTGACCTGATGGTCCGGATGGTGTGCTCCCACTAGGTTGAAGATCACATATACTATCTTCGGCGACAACAGGATGAGGAACTAATTCCCCACCTTCACTTGCAGATGGTAAAGTGGCTTCAACTTCCTCTAACTTATAGAGGTCAAGATTCTTACCTGCCTCTCCAATACTAAGAAAATCACTCTCTATGAAATCGACATCACGAGACTCTATTTCAGTCTTTCTACCATTTGGATGTTCACCATACATCACATAGCCTTTAGAGTTTTCAAAATACCTCAAGAAGATACTCTTTTTAGCTCTAGGCCCTAGTTTTCCGTACTTATGAGAAGTACTGTGAACATAACCTGCTGAGTCCCATGGGCGCAAGTTATCCAAATTTGGCTTTTGGTCATTCTAAAGCTCATATGATGTGGATTTGACTGATTGTGAAGACACTCGATTAAGAATGTAAGTTGCAATCAAAAAAGCATCCCCCCAAAAAGATATTGGGAGGTTTGCTCGCGCTATCATAAACATAACCATGTCTAACAATGTTATTCGCGTCCACGATCAGTGCGAAGAGTTTTTAAACTCTTCTCTTTCAAATTCTCAACCTCTACTACACAGTGTTTGAAACAATTCAAAGCATCATAGTGGTGAGATATCAGATACACGTAACCATATCGCGTATAATTGTCTATCAGTGTAAGGAAATAAGAGGCGTCATAATGTGCCTTTACACTCATAAGTCCCCATATGTCAGAGTGAACTAGCTCAAGTGGCTGAGTTGCTCTCACAGTCTTTCCAAAAAACTTTTTGCATGCTTTACCGACCAAACAAGCCTCACATGTTTGTAGATTGACTGTTACGAGTGGGCCTAAAAGGCCTTCTCTAGCCAAACGAGTCATTCTATCTTAGCCTATGTGGCCCAGTCTTGCATGCTAGGTGATAGAATCATTCACAATATTATCATTCAACACATAAGAATAAGAGGACTGAGAATCAATTAAATCTAATTGAAAAAGACTATCCATGCGAAAACCATGTCCGAACAAAACATCATCCAAAAAGATGTCCAACTTATTACCCCTAAAAATAAAGGAAAAACCAGTATCTAATAAAACAATAATTGAAAGTAGATTAAGCAGAACAGTGGGTGCATATCGCACATCTTCAAGAATCAATGTGCGCCCAGTGCGCAACTTGAGTTGGTAAGAACTAACCCCTAGCACCTCTTCGGAGCTATTATTTCCCATGAAGAAATGTTTGCTTCCCGTTGGAATCAGGTGATAATCTACGAACCCCTCTCGATCACGTGCTACATGTTTTGTTGCACCTGTATCCACAAACCACACAGGTTGAGAATAAGCACCCATCACATGTGTGGAAACATATAACTAGGAGAGAAATTTCAAAAGTACCTTTTTCGGCTCAGTGCAATCACGAGCAAAGTGTCCTTTTTGTTGACAGTTGAAGCATTTGACTTTAGACAAATCATTTTTCCCACCACGTTTTCCTCTCTTGCGTTTCTTCATTTTCCCTTCATTTGGCTCAGAAGTGCTAACCTCGCCTTTCTTACTTTGTCTTCCGCGCTTGCCATTTGCATTGCGCTATCACTCTTGGCCTCAAGGATGACATAAATAAGGGTCCTATCAGCATCTCGAGTCTCGGCCTTAAGGATGACATGCTGTGAAACATCAGAAAAGTTCTTGATGTTTTTACTGTGGGTCAATATATGTTTCATATTGGCCCATGAGGCAGGAAGGAACCTTATGACAACTCTGACTTGCTGCTCATCTATGAGCGCATGGCCAGCATCCCTTAGCTTACCAATCATATTGGACATCACCCTTAGATGTTCACTCATGGTATGCTTAGGGTCTTTTGTGTACTCCTCAAACTTGATCACAAGGCTACGAAGCCGTGTAGTTGAAGTTTCACCAAAAGAGAACTTGAGCTGATCCCATAAAGATTTGCAAGTTAGAAGTTCATCAAACTGCCCAATTAGATCATTTTGCAAGCTGCTCAACAAGGTGTAGCGCGCACTACGATCTTTCTCATTCCATTTCTGGTAGGCAACGTGGTCTCTTAGGGGTTGCGCCTCAGTTGGCGCGACCATCTCCTTGGTCAAGTGCTCCTCGAGCTCTTGTTCATTCAGCATTAATTTCATCTTTTTGTGCCAAATGTCATAATTATCTCCATTAAGCTTCTCACCCTTTAAGAGATCAGCTATGATATTCTTCGTGGTCATTCTATTCATTACATTAGTTTGCGCAAAGAAAAAGACATTAATTATACATCCTTCTATTTATTTCAAAAAATTCAAATGAAAAACATAATCCTTTCTCACATCATGAAATCAAAAATTTGCTAAACTCGTAATCATCTTCCATGTATGTGAGTTGGGAAAATATTTTTCAAGTAATTTTTCGCAATAAATTTAATTAACATATAAGCCACAATGTAATAAATCATCCACATGATAATTTAGAACAATATAAAATTGCACCATACAACAAAATGTGCAAGGACTCCGTCGAGCCCTATTGGCATTCTAATAACTTATGCTAAGAAAAGTTATGTCTTGAATAATGTGCATTCAAAATTACATTCCCTTACATGGCTTTCTGAAAATATACAGTGAAATAATAGAATACAACATCTTTGAGAATTCTACTATAAACTAATCCAACAAAACAAATGGAGATGCAGCACAACCCATTATTCCCAAAAGAATTTTTGTAAAACAAGAGTAAACACATGAACATAAGTTTCTTTAGAATGCCAATCTAATATCCATCCATTTAACCTAAAACTAGCATGCTCAAATAACAAGTTAAAGGGTAATTAAATTGATGAATATACCACATTCACCTTCCAAGAAAAACGAGCATGTTGGTCTTGAAATTAGGTTTCTAAAAAATGTGTGGGCTTACCAAAGCCCAAAAAATATACTTTAACAAAAAGCATATTTAAATCATAACGCAAATTAAGGCAAGCATATAACAAATAAGACACAATTTATCTATGTCATATAACTCTCCAAAATATTTATTTATGCCACGAAGTGCAGAAAATTAAATATTTACGCATTATTCATACATTTAGGATCACAAAAGTACCTAAGAAATACTCACAAATAGCCTAAAAGCAAGAGATAAGTTCTTGAAAGATGACAAACAGTAAATTTTAACACTAATATACCCTCTGGAATTAAAGAAAAAACTCTGTGTGTATAAAATAAATTTTTAAAGCTAATTTCTTTAGAAAAAGTAGTTTAAAAATTAAACAGAACACACACAGAGCGTATAAAGGTAACTTTAACACCATAGAAAAACTTCAAAAGTCAAGACAACGCTCTACTCGCCGGCGGTGGGGTTAAAAATTGCCGAAAAACACCCTCACGCACCGCCATGCGCCGCCGTGCGCTTGGGGCAGTGTCTGGGATTTTCTGAACAGGTGCGTGTGTAACACGCGCGCGCTTGGGGGGGTGGAAGCAGCTTGGGCTTCGCACGTGCGGCATGTGGTTCGCAAGTGCGGCCCAGCCTTGGCTGGCGCGTGAGCGGGGTGGCGGCTCGGCGCACGTTCGGTGCTTGAGTGGCTGGCTTTGCGCGTGGTGCGCGTCCTAGGCACGTGGAGCGTGTGCTAGTCTCCTTCATTAGAAAAACCCTAATTTTTTCCAGTCGCCTCCATGTCGTGATGTCAACTTTCGAAAGCCATATCCCTCTCGTTTTTAAGCCAAGTAATGTGTGCAATATATCGTTGAAAAGCTTATGCGACATAGATTAATTGTGTATCAACCGATCATGATAAAAACTGAATATCATACTCTGAATTTTGAGTCCCAAAACTCAAAAAAATTACAGTTTTCTTGAAAAATAAAATCGTGATTTTTCACAAATCATGCATCCAAAAATCACGAAATTTTATGAAGTTCATCCTTAACCTTAGGAGAACGATAAACATATAATTATTTTCAGAAAAACATGCTCAAAAAATTTTGAATTTTTATAATGGGTCTCATACATGTATTTCGAAAAAAATCGCAACATACACATAATTTATTCTAGCATGTTAAAGGCGAATCAATAAGTAATCATGCTCTGATACCAATGTTGAACAACAATTAATGCGCTTACCATGTAAGACGTAGTGGGTTCGAAAACATACCGTATGAAATCTCCGAAAAATTCGGACAATGGATTCTTGTTGTTACGAACCTCCAACACGCTTGATCTTTTTCGCAGGTACGAAAACAGTTACTAGAGTCGAATTCTTCGTCCACGAACCAAATCCTAAAGTTTGTTGATTGTTCTAGAGAGAGGGATTGTCTTGTGACTTATAGTTGCATGACTTATTTTTCTTGGGGATAGAGATAGTATTTAGAGACAGACTTTACCTCAAATGTTTAGAAGATAAAGATGTATTTATCTCAAACACTTATAGAATAAATATTATATTTATCTCAAACACTTAGGAGATAAATATCCTCTAAATAACTGTATTTATCTAGACTAACAAATACACATTATATGTTAGCAGGAGGATAATGAGTTCACTGACCCAATTTATTAACGGTTATGATCAGTTTATAGTCAAATCAACAAATAGTTTTCTCCGTTACTCGATGCACTTCTCAATGTTCTATTTGTTCCCGGGTGGTGGAGGACAGCTCAACTCGCTATTTCCCCGCGTCCCTCCTTTACCCCATTACATCACTACTCATTGATTAGTTAACCTGCAGTGCCATTCCTCACCTTTGTTCGTTGCGCCTTCCAAGGCTCGCCCATTGGTTCACTCGAGAATTCCTCAAGAAGCTATCGCGCAGTGTTTATCCTTTGACATGCTTGGCTTGCCTGTAATAACTGTATATTTCAAAAGCGAGGCTATTTACTACCCCAATATTTTGGATGTTGCCACCTCCCGTGTCAATGCATTCCCCTCTACTATTCATGACATGTGACCACGTCCTACGCCACCCCGCTCCCTGGTTTACATTCGTAGGCAACTGCCCCTATCACCTCACTTTGAATTTAATGTTGACAGAGCTTCTTAGGTAATCCCGGGTTTCCGGAGATTGGAGGCGTCCTTCGTAATTATTCAGGGCATGTTATTCATTGATTCTCCGTTCACATAGATACCACCACAAATGTTGTTGCGGAATTTCTTGCCGTTTGGCGCGCTCTACATTGTGCTATTACTGAATATGACTCTCCCGTTGCTCTCTCTTTATGCTTTGCAGGTCCAACATCGGCTATCAATGGCTCTTCCACCTCCATAACGACTGCTAGACACTCATCGGCCAGTGCCCCCATGTCCCGTTCGTCTTTTGCTACGGTGAGGCTAACTTAGTAACGGACCAATTAACTAAGGCAGCTAGCCTTGATGTAACTATTTTTACTTTTTTGTACACCCTCCAACGCCACTCACTCCTTTGTGTGGGATACGCACAGAGATGTTCTGATTAGAAGGATGCCTGTGTAAATAATGTTGTTAATGGTGTAAATATCCTTAATTTTTTTTTTGGGGGGGGGGGGGGGGGGTGGGGGGGTGTTCAAGTCTGACGAAGTTTTGGTCAAAGTCACCTTTCCTCTAGCAATCCCAACTAGCTTGGGGGTTTCAATAAAAACATGTTGCATGGGCTCAGGTACATGCATCTGATGCAGCTGCATGTGCAGATGCCAGATGGGTCTAGCCTACCAAATTCCCAATGTTGGGGGCATTGTATAAATAGCATAATATATATGCACCTTGCAGCGTCCTCTAGCTACGTGAACCTCAAATCCTCAATCCCAAACAACTGGTGACCCCCATCACCCCAAGATGTAAACTGAAAAATAGTACAGTATCTAATTAAAGAAATTATAGCACAAATCTCAGAAAACTTCATTCAACCCAAGAAGCATAAAGTGACTTCATGGAAATTAGTATTTGATATGTCTTGTGTCTATTGCTTTCTGTGGAATTCTAGGATTGTCCAAATATGTACCTTATAAATTGTAAAGGAACATAACACTTACTGTCAAATATTCTCTTATTAACAAAAAATACCTCATTGTCAAATCACTACTAAATTTATGCATAAAAATTAGGGGATAAAAAGTTAGGGTTCAACCCCCGTACACAAATTATCACGACTTAATGGGTTCAAGTGTAATGGCCACAAGCCCAATTGACTCTACTGCTTAGCCTTAACGTACACAATAGAGTTCATTCTATTAAGAATAAAAATATCAAATATAAAAATAACTTAAGTTGCACGATTAAGGGTTGGTTTGACAAATTTTTTTTTTTGGTTTTTAGTTTTTAAAAAGCAGCTTATTATTATTATTTTTTTTACAAAAACAAGTGGGTGTTTGATAACCTTTTTTTTGTGTTTGGTAACCCTTTTTATTTTGACTTTTTTTGGGTGATTTGCGGTGGCGGTGGTCGACGGTGGTGGTGGCCAGCGGCCGGAGGTGGCTGCCGGCGGTCATTACACTTGAACCCATTAAGTCGTGATAATTTGTGTACAGGGGTTAACCCTAACTTTTTATCCCCTAATTTTTATGCATAAATTTAATAGTGATTTGACAATGAGTTTTTTTTTGTTAATAAGAGAATATTTGACAGTAAGTGTTATGTTCCTTTACAATTTATACGGTACATATTTGGACAATCCTAGAATTCCACATAAAGCAATAGACACAAGACATATCAAATACTAATTTCCATGAAGTCACTTTATGCTTCTTGGGTTGAATGAAGTTTTCTGAGATTTGTGCTATAATTTCTTTAATTAGATACTGTACTATTTTTCAGTTTACATCTTGGGGTGATGGGGGTCACCAGTTGTTTGGGATTGAGGATTTGAGGTTCACGTAGCTAGAGGACGCTGCAAGGTGCATATATATTATGCTATTTATACAATGCCCCCAACATTGGGAATTTGGTAGGCTAGACCCATCTGGCATCTGCACATGCAGCTGCATCAGATGCATGTACCTGAGCCCATGCAACATGTTTTTATTCCTTTTCTACAAGAATTTTAGGGTTCGTTTGACCAAAAAAAAAAATTGGTTTTCAGTTTTTAAAGAGTAGCTTAATTTTTTTTTTTTATAAAAACAAATGGGTGTTTGATAACCCTTTTTTTTTGTGTTTGGTAACCCTTTTTATTTTGACTTTTTTTTTTTGTGGTTTGCGGTGGCAGTGGTGGGGCGTAGCGGTGGTCGACGGTGGTGGTGGTGGTGGCCGGAGGTGGCTGCCTGCAGTCACCGACGGTGGTGGCCGACGACCGGAGGTGGCTGCCGGCAGTCTCCGGCGGTGGCTGCCGGCGGCCGGAGGTGGCTGCCGGCCGGCCGGAGGTGGTTGCCGGCAGTCTCCGGCGGTGATCGCCGATGGTCGGAGGTGGCTGCCGGTGGTCGCCGGCTGCCAGCAGTCTCCGGCGGTGGTCGCCTGAGGTGGCTGCCGGCGGTGGGAGGGTGGTGGCGGTGGTCTAAAAAAAAAAACCAAAAGTGAAAAAAAAAAATCAGTTTTTGGAGTTTTTTTTTTACTCAGTTTAAAAACTGATTTTTTAAATTGAAAAAAATGGTTACCAAACGCTCCTTTTTTTTTCAATTTTTAAAACTGAAAAAAAAAGAGGCAAAAAAAGAGTGTCAAACCTACCATAAGCATTGGAAACCCCCGAGCTAGTTGGGAATGCTAGAGGAAAGGTGACTTTGACCAAAACTTCGTCAGACTTGAACACCCCCCAAAAAAAAATTAAGGATATTTACACCATTAACAACATTATTTACACAGGCATCCTCCTAATCAGAACACCTCTGTGCGTATCCCACACAGAGGAGTGAGTGGCGTTGGAGGGTGTACAAAAAAAGTAAAAATAGTTACATAAGGCTAGCTGCCTTAGTTAATTGGTCCGTTACTAAGTTAGCCTCACCGTAGCAAAAGACGAACGGGACATGGGGGCACTGGCCGATGAGTGTCTAGCAGTCGTTATGGAGGTGGAAGAGCCATTCATAGAACTTCGTTCTTTACAATCATCTCAGTTCTGGCTAAAGGGGAAGCAGAAGATTTCTTGCTGTGTAGAATGGTGAAGAGACATTGGTGACTGTTCCCTGAATTGTGAAAAAACCGCCATGCTGCCCCATGAAGTACCATCTTGAGGAGGCAAGACAATGCTATTTCACGAAACTGATCGACTTAATCCACCTTCTCTTCTACATATAATGAGTCGTTCCAGTTCTGCAATAGTGCAGAACCTCTCAGTACCTGCTACTTCGACTCAATGAACTCTACAGTTTTCTTAAAATCATGATTGAGTTTAACTATTGTTGTGGCGGTTATCCTCCCCTCACCTAAGAGGAAACTAATTTGGCATCTCTTTCCAAAAGGCACGAATGCAAATGAAAAACGTCCGTGGATAAACTTGGTCTGTTTGACACAGCTTTTTTTCGATGTCAGTTTTTAAAGAGCAGTTTTTAAAGAGTAGCTTAATTTTATTTTTTTTACAAAAAGAAGTGAGTGTTTGATAACTCTTTTTTTTTTGAGTTTTTTTTTTTTGGTGTTTGGTAACCTTTTTTATTTTGACTTTTTTTTTGTGGTGGTTTGCGGTGGCAGTGGTGGGGCGTAGCGGTGGTCGACGGTGGTGGTGGCCAGCGGTTGTCGCGGCAGTCGCTGCCGGCGGTGGAGGCCGAAGGTGGTTGCCGGCGGCGGTGGTGGCCGGAGGTGGCCGCCCGGTGGTGGTTGCCGGCGGCCGGAGATGGCTGTCGGTGGTTGCTGTCTAGCTGCGATGGGCGGTGGCTGCCGGAGGTTGCTGCCGGCGGTGGTGGCCGGAGTGGCCTCCGACCAACGGTGGTGGCCACCGCCCACTGCTGCCCGGTGGTGGCTGCCGGCGGTCAAAGGTGGCTGTGGTGGTGGCTGTCGAAGGTGGCCGTCCGGTGGTGGTTGCCACCGGCCGGAGGTGGCTATCGGTGGTTGCTGTCTGGCGGCGGTGGTGGCCGGAGGTGGCCTCCGGCCGGCGGTGGTGGCCGGAGGTGGCCTCCGGCCAGCGGTGGTGGCTGCCGACGGTCGGAGGTGGTTGTCGGTGGCTGCCGGGCAGCGGTGGGTGGTGGGTGGTGGATGCCGGCGGTGGGTGCGTTGTGGTGGAGGTCTCAAAAAAAAAATTTAAGTGAAAAAAAAAAGAGCTTTATCCTCTTTTTTTTTTACTCTACAATTTAAAAAGTGGGTTTTTAAATTGGAAAAAAAAGAGTTACCAAACACCCCATTTTTTCCCAATTTTTAAAACTGAAAAAAAAGAGCAAAAAAAAACTCCGTCAAACGGCCCCTTAGAGGCTCTGTTTGATTTCCTTTTCATTTTCAATTTTTTCTCCAATTTTATAAACTTGGAGAAAAAAACGCGTTTGGCACACAGTTTTTTTTTCCATCAGTTTTTAAAACAGAACTGTTTTTAAAACTCTCATTTAGAAGTTTTTCGATTTTCAATTTTACTTTTTATTTTAAAACCACTACCACCGCCGACGACCTCTGGCAACCGTCGCCAGCCACCAGCAACGACCGTCGGCCACCCCCACGTCCCACCACCGCCACCACAAACCACCACAAAAAAAAACTCAAAATAATAACTAGGCAATCAAACGTCCAAAAGAAAAAACTCAAAATAAAAATTGGGTAATCAAACACCCATTTGTTTTTCTAAAAAATAAAAATAAATTGATTTGATTTTGGTTTTTATTTATTTTTTAAAAAAACAAAAAATCAAAACTAAAAGTGATTTCAAACGCTACATTAATTGGTCACGAGGTGGTCTTTATACTCCGATAAGAAAAGAGATTTGGAGATAAACTTGTGCACATTTGAAGAGATCGTGATGAATGGTTGAAGTGTGTTATTCATCATAAATAAAGAGCGGGATATTGTAATCTAGGAGGAGAGTCGGCCGTCTAAGTTACCACAATAGTGAAATGTCGTTCATGATACAAAATAAAACAAACAAAGCCATATAAGATGCTTCTTGACCAATGGCTGCATAAACTCATATTGCATTTTGACCTTATTGATCAAGAATTGTAGCTGTTGCTAACACTACAAGAAATTAGGCTTTTAGGGACGGGGAGATCCGTCGCTAAAATCCCTAAAGTCATCGCTAAAAACTTTTAGCGACGGCGTGTCCGTCGCTAAAAACTTTTAGCGACGGCGTGTCCGTCGCTAAAAGATTAACGACAGAATTTCAAAATTCGTCGCCTAAAATTGGACATATTTATACATTAACCTAATTTCAACAACTAACCATTCAACTAAATCATAGATATTTCAGTTCAATTGGGTCTCATCCTCCATCAACAATCTCAATTCTCAAATGCTCAATGCACAGTCAACAATCTCAATTCTCAAATGCTCAATGCACAGTTAACAAAATTATATAAAGAATGAAAATTGATATAAAGAAGTGTAACAATTAGAACTAAATCACAGATATCTTAATCCAATTGGGTCTCATCCTCCATTAATAATCTCAATTCTCAAATGCTCAATGCACAGTCAACAAAATTATATAAAGAATAAAAATTGATATAAAGAAGTCTAACAATTAGAACTATCGATTACAAAAAAATGAAGAGTCTTTATCGTATCATCCCAGTAAATTATAAACAAAAACATTTGACCAATTCAAAAAAATTGAATTGGGTCTTTTGGTGAGCTCCATTTAGGTATGTGAAGTGATAATGTTTTCTAAATTCTTTTCTGGCGGTTACTTTGTCAAATATTATACCATATCCAGACAAAATCACTTATGGCTTTAAAAGCAGGAAGTCTTTGAAATAAATGTAAACTTGTTTCTTGAACATTAATATGATTGAAGTTTTCAAGAAATGTTCAGAACAAACTTGACAAAAAGAAACATCGACTTCTGGTCTACGTTTACTCACGATTACCTTCGGCTCCTAAAGGCGAAACAGATATTTTCATGGTCAACCATCTCACAGTTTCTAGATTATAATCTTAGGTACATAGATAGAGCATAAAGTAAAGACTCTTTGCTTCTCACACCAACATATGAGGGTTTGGTGTGAGATCCAGAAATAGCCATTTATTTTCTTTTGTCAAGTCAGATCTCAAAACTTGGCATACCCTTTCCAGTTGCCACTATCTACAAGGGCATTGCAAATAGTAAAAGATGAAAATTGTGGACAAATAAGGCCCGTAACTTGCAATGCCGCGCACAAAAAGAGACTAGCATCTAAATGGTTTTATCTTGCTAAAAGGTGCAATGTGACAATGCTTACAGAATATGACTTATAGAGATCCTTTAAGCTTTAAGCTAAGCAGTCTAGGCTAGATCAAGGTGCTACTGGTACGCAACTCACTTCAATACTCTCAACCATAAAGTTAACTTGAACTGTAGAGGTACAATATGAGCCAATCAGCATCTTCAACCTAAGTCACTGAATTCTTATGAAGCGGTCAACTCTCCAATCCTCGCTCTCGCCCCCGCTCCTGCTCCAGCTCCTGCTCCAGCTCCATTTTTCACACTTTAATAACTACCTAATGTATATCTAAAGTTTACCCTCCCGCTTGGCTAACCAATGACTTCTGTTTTAGAATGAGTATAAACCCTAACAACTAGCACATAAGCAAATCACTCATCGATCATATGCAGCTAACAAGTAATTAAATAATAAAAAAGCAACAAAAGTCATATATTAAGCAAAAAACTCACTTCAGATCTACCGAGATCTACTTTTTATATTCCAATCAAACCAAGGCAAATTAGGTTAAACAACAATAAAAAGACGCCATTCTTGTAAAATGAAAATGAAGCGTATTTACTATGAATGTAGGTGGTGGCCGAGGTCTCGAAACCGGAGTTGGCCGGAGTTATAGATCTAGGCAGACTACGTAAGATCGATCTAGCCGGAGTTGGTGAGCCGTGACGGCCACCAAAGGTGGCGCTGCGTCCAGGGATGTCGCCGGAGGTGAGAACGCCGGTGGGTGAGAGATAAGAGACAGAGAAAGAAACTGGAGAAAGAAAATAGATCTGTATTTTAAGGCGGACTTTTAGTGACGGAATCATTCATTCAGTCGGTAAAAGTCTTTTTTTAACACTTTTACCGATGGAATTTTTAAAAACGGTACCATTCCGTCCCTTAAAAAAATAAAAATCATCAAAAATTATAAAATTCTCTAAAACTATTTAGCGACGGTTTTGTCCGTCGACATTCTTTTTACCGACAGAATGGTCCGTCGGTAACGTTTTTAACGACGGTAAACCCGTCGCTGAAAGCTCTTTTGGAATTCCGTCGTCAAAAAGTCCGTCGCCAAAGTCATATTTTCTCGTAGTGTAATGATGTTTTACCGTGTTGTATGGTTACTTATGATGAAGTTGTGTGGGACTTAAAAAATTCAAGAAAGGACAGAAGAAAGCAAGGTTATTGTTGGGCAAAACACTTATGGGAAGCTATTTCTAAATATAGTATTTTTTTCAACTATGGTGCAAATGCAGTTAAGAACAATCTACTCCCAAGATATATTGCCAATCACTTGTGAATTGAAGATTCTATTTCTACAATTCTCTCACACTACCAAGACACACTAAGGTTCAGACTCAAATGACACTAGGAAAGAATTCATAATGTTTCTCAAGTTTCAATTAGTTACAAGTGAAATTCAAGACTTGCAATTTTATAGGCGATGATTTGGTGCTTAAGCACCTTTACTGAAGAGCCACAACTTGTCAAAAATATGGTTGACGCGCCTGGTAGAATAGGTCAAAAAGATATAACACGGGAGGATTTCTTTTTCAGTCGGATAGAGAAAGATAATCATTTAATTGTATGATATGTTTGGGACGGACATCGGATTACAAGTCGGATAATTATATTATTCAACCAAATCACCACCTCAACCACCCACAACCACCATGACACCACCCATCGCAACCCACAACTACCAACAAGGAAAGAGAAAAAGGGAAGAGAAGAGAAGAATTGAGGAGGATAAATTTTAAAAACCCCAACCACGAGACGGAATTACCCCACTGGAGAGGATAAAACCCATCCCTTGGATATTATACCAGAGTGCAAGTAGCATGTCCAAACGCCGGATATAAAGTGCACCAGATCGAAGATATTCTATCTGATGCCTTATCCCACGCGGCAAACATACACTTGTTCATATACTGAGACAAATAGTTATTGACCGCATCCTACAGCGATTACCGAGTCAAAAGCAGTAACCCCATTTGAAGACGTCATATTCTGAACGTTGCAGAATTATGCCCATGCGCCTTTAGAGATTTTGGTTACTGTTGGGAAAAATAGCTTTGTGTATTTTTGTGCAGAAAACAAATTCGAAAATACACTAACATGCATATGTTAAGGTTCCAAAAACAACAGTAACGTAAGGAAGGAAATACATATACAACTCACAACAAGATTGCAGAACAACAAAGGAAAAAGGCCGAGGCGTGAATTTGATTCACTGTCCTTAAGACTTATTCGTCCCGCAACGGTGCTGATAGTTCTTGACGACAGTCTCCCAGGATACAACGGCAATACGTCTGAAATGGGAGCACTCCAAATTGCAGACCCGACGAACGAAAACAATGGCACAGAACTCTTTCGGACACAGAATATTACAAAAAATAATTTTGGATTCAGTTCTATATAACTTCTGTAATTGACTCGTTTTTATACACAGAGTATTCATTGGGGAGTGCAACTCTTCACATAAAAAAAACTGCTAGCTGGAAAGGTCACAACTTTTGGAAAAGAAAATAAATTTATTTAAATGTTTTTGTCCCAAAAAGAATAAAGCCTGATGGGCCCAAGCCACGGCCACAGACCGGGACGGGGCGGGGCAGGCGGCGCGCGCGTGTGTGGTGGACCTTGGGTCAACCTAGGTCCTTCCTCCTTACAAAACATGGGTACCCCCAAGGGGCCCAACCCTTAGCTCAAGGCTAAGCCTTATAAGGAGATAACTTAGCTTTATCTCTTCAATGTGGGATACTCTTTCCTTTCAAGGTGAACCACCAACTTTAACTTTAATTTTCTCATTCACCTCTCATTTGTTTTGAACATGTGAATATACCATGATCATCTATTCCAATAGAGGATCATGAATCAATTTGTTCCTAAGCAAAATATGGTTTGGAACCAATTTGAAAATTGAGTCAAAGTTGCTTCTCTACAATGGGTTTAAAACCCAATTCCAACAATCCCCCACATGAATAGAAAATTGACTGGACTCTATACACAAAGAAACACTGACACAAGAAAGATTTCTTTAGAACGACACTGCATCGAGAAAGGTGGCCGATGGCCTTGAACCTTCCCTAGTGAGAACTATTGGATTTACTGGTTAACCAGTGAACGTGATGTCTTGAACTGTTCAGCCTTTAGTGTAAACCAAGACAATTGAACTTCACACAGTATCGCTCAAACATTGTTTTGAGGTTCTCATTTTTGTGTTCATTTTGGCCCTGAACAACTCCTGGTTTTCATGAGTACTCTTAGAGAATTCAGCCTTACAATTCTCATAGAAGCGGCCCACTTCTTACTCACATAGGTGACTTCTTATTAAGAGGTTCCTACTGCACCCCCACTTGGATTTTCAAGATATAAGAGTCATTAAAAGCATAGCTTAACCTAACCTTTTGTAGGTGCCACTGTCTTCTCATCATAGGAATGGATATGAGGGTTTGAACCCCCCCCCCCCCCCCACAGTGTTCTGTCTGAGTCGCATTTACATAATTCGGTTTTCCCTTTGAACCTAGATCTTGGGATCTTCAGTCAGTTAGGTAGGGTTTCCATTATGGCAACTCTTTAGTTCATAGGCTTAAGACCCATTCCCCTCGATGACGTATTTACTTTCTCTCTAGTTAAAGATTTCGTTAACGGATCCGCAATATTATCCTTTGACTTCACGTAATCAATAGAGATAATTCCACTAGAAAGTAATTCTTTAACGGTATTGTGTCTGCGACGTATGTGTCTAGAATTGCCGTTATACATACTACTTTGTGCTCTTCCAATTGCAGATTGACTATCACAGTGTATGCAAATTGGTGGCACAGGTTTAGGCCAATTTGGAATATCCTCCAAAAAATTACGAAGCCACTCCACTTCTTCTCCTACTTTATCTAAAGCAATGAATTCAGATTTCATAGTGGATCTGGCAATACATGTCTGTTTAGAGGATTTCCAAGAAATAGCTGCTCCTTCTAATGTAAACACATATCCACTTGTGAATTTTGTTTCATTAGAATTTGATATCCAGTTGGCATCATTGTATCCTTCTAATACAGCTGGATATCTAGAATAATGCAGACCAAAGTTTAAGGTATATTTTAAGTACCTTAAAACTCTTACAATAGTCATCCAGTGATTCTTTCCCGGATTGCTAGTATATCTGCTCAACTTACTGACAGCATATGTTATATCGGGTCTCGTGCAATTCATGATATACATTAAGCTACCAATTATACGTGAATACTCTAATTGAGATATTCCTTCACCAGTATTCTTTGTTAGATGTAAATTTACATCTAGTGGTGTCTTAACTGGTCTATCATCGTAACTTTTAAATTTGTCTAGCACTTTCTCAATATAGTAAGATTGTGACAAGACTAGTCCATTTGATGTTTTGGTAATTTTCATACCAAGTATAACATCAGCCACACTCATATCTTTCATCTCAAACTTACTGGTCAACATTTTCTTTGTAGCCTTAATGAATTCATTATTGCTCCCGATAATGAGCATGTCATCCACATAAAGGCAAACAATGACATATCCTTTTTCCGTGCCTTTAACATAGACACATTTATCACATTCGTTGATTCTAAAGTCATTTTCAATCATGACTTTATCAAACTTTTCATGCCATTGTTTCAAAGCCTATTTTAGTCCATAAAGTGACTTGACAAGCTTGCACACCTTCCTTTTATGATTAGGAGCTACAAACCCCTCGGGTTGCTCTATATAGATCTCTTCATTTAGATCTCCATTTAGGAAGGCTGTTTTCACATCCATTTGGTATATCTCAAGATTATTAATAGCTGCAATAGCTATCAATATTCGAATGGATGTTATTCTTGTAACTGGTGAATATGTATAGAAATAATCAAGCCCTTCCTTTTGTCTATATCCCTTGACAACCAATCGGGCCTTGTATTTTTCGATCATTCCATCAGCTTTCATCTTTCTCTCGAAAATCCATTTACACCCTAATGGTTTATTTCCAGGAGGAAGATCCTCCAGCTCCCACGTATGATTTTGCATGATGGATTCAATTTCACTGTTAACAACCTTTTTTCAATGAGGAGCTTCGGGACTCGGCATTGCTTCATTATAAGTACGAGGCTCATTTTCTAATAAATATGTTAGAAAATCATGACCAAACAATGTAGACGTTCTAGCTCTCTTGCTACGTCTTGGTTTATCTTCCTCTTGTGAGGGATCTTGGTCCATACTAGTTCTTTCTAAAGAACTCCGTTCTTGTGCAACTTTATAAGGAAACACATCTTCGAAGAAATGTTCATTCCTTGTTTCCATTATGGTATTGACGTGTATATCGTCAACTTCAGATTTATGCACTAAGAACCGATATGCCGAGCTATGGCTTGCATATCCAATGAAAATCCCATCAACCGTTTTAGGCCCTATTTTGACCATTTTAGGTGGTGGGATAGCTACCTTTGCTAGACACCCCCACACTTTAAGATATTTGAAGGAAGGAGGACGACATTTTCATAGCTCATAAGGTCTTTTGCAGCTTCTTGTGAGGTACTTTAGCAAGTATATGATTTGCGGTTAAGACCGCTTCCCCCCACAAGTTATCCGGTAGTCCAGAATTTATCAACAAAGCATTCATCATTTCCTTTAAAGTACGATTTTTTCGCTCAACAATTCTATTTGACTGAGGTGTATACGGTGTCGTGGTCTCATGAATGATTCCGTGATCGGCACAAAATTTTTCAAGAGGGAAAACATATTCTCCACCTCTATCACTTCTTAGTACTTTGACTTTCTTGCTAAGTTGATTTTCAACTTCAATTTTGTATTGCATAAATGCTTCCAAGGCTTCATTCTTGCTTCTAAGCAAATATACATAACAAAATCTAGTACAATTATCAATAAAAGTAATAAAATACTTTTTCTCCTCTAGATTGTACCACCTTTAAGTCACATATGTCACTATGAATTAGACTTAAAGGTTCCGTACTTCTTTCAATTGACTTGAAAGACGTTTTTGCCAATTTAGCTTCAACACAAATTTCACATACATTATGTGAGTCAAATTTCATTTTAGGCAAAAATTCATTTTTCACTAGCTTTTGTAAAGAGCCATAGTTCACATGACCTAAGCTACGATGCCATAAATTTGGAGATTCCAACAAGTAAGCAGAAGAGATATTATTATTATTATTATTATTATTATCGGAATTTGGTACAACTTTTAGTACGATGGTCATTACATTTATCTTAAATAGACCATCACAAAGGTACCCTTTTCCTACAAACATTCCACTCTTAGTTAGTACAAACTTGTCGGACTCAAAAACTAGCTTAAAACCATTTTTACTCAACAATAAGCCTGACACTAGATTCTTTCGAATGTCTGGCACATGAAGCACATAGTTGAAACTCAATTCCTTGCCGGATGTCATCTTTAAGACCACCTTGCCCATTCCTAGCACCTTTGAAGAAGAAGAGTTTCCCATGAACAGATTCTCGTTGTTGGCGCTCTCATATGTAGTGAACATACTTCTCTTGGAGCACACATGTCGAGTAGCGCCCGTGTCTACCCACCACTGTTTGGGATTTCCAACCAAGTTGACTTCGAATACCACCGCAGATAAATTCAAATATGTCACGTCCTCGGTGATTTTGGTAACTTTGGTCACGTTGGCTTGAGAATTCTTTCCTTTCTTAAAGTTTCCTTTGTTTTTGCGACAATCCTTAGCACGATGGCCAGCTTTTCCGCACACATAGCAGTTCCCTTTGAACTTTTTCTTCTCACCGCCTTTGAAATTTGAGCCGCTTGGACCATCGGAATCGGATATTTTCCTCCTCTTTGATGGACCTTGCTCGACCACATTTGCCTTGGCCTCTTGATGATAATTATTGGCCTTCTTCTTGGACTGGCGATTATCCTCCTCAATCCTCAATCTGATTATCAAATCCTCGAGCTTCATCTCCTTACACTTATGCTTCAAATAGTTCTTGAAATCTTTTCAAGTAGGTGGCAATTTTTCGATCAAAGCAACCACTTGAAAAGACTCTCCAAATACCATCCCTTCCGCATGAATATCATGCAGAATTAGCTGAAACTCTTGGACTTGACTAATCACTGTCTTGGAATCCACCATCTTGAAATCAAGGAATTTGCCGACTACAAATTTCTTTGAGCCGGCATCTTCTGTTTTGTATTTCCTTTCCAAAGACTCCCACAATGCTTTCGCATTGACCATTAGACTGTATACATTATACAACGCATTGTCCAATCCATTGAGGATGTAGTTCTTGCACAAGAAGTCTGAATGCTTCCAAGCGTCCACGGCAGCCACTGTTTGCCGGTCAGGATTTTCACCAAGATCTGGTGCATCCTCTTGCAAGAACCTTGCCAAATTCAAGGTGGTAAGATAGAACAACATTTTCTGTTGCCATCTCTTAAAATCTTTTTCATTGAACTTTTTCGGTCTTTCACCAAGTCCAACGGAACCATGAGCAGATGCCACATAAGGCGTCGCATACACAGTCCCACCATTGTGCTGCACGTTGGGATTAACCAGTCCACTTTCCGGATTGGTTTCACTAGTAGCCATTGATATATCTATGAACAGAATATAACAACAATTAATAAGCAGTCCAGTATAACACAAAAGTATGAAACAGAGTCTAGTATCACTAAAATTAAATTCAGAAACTGAAAATAGTTTTAGTATATGCTTGACAGAATCAAATATGAAAACACTGTTTTGGAAATATTGTTTCTACACATGCAACACAAAATGCGGAAGAAGTCTTAAGATTGTTGGGAAAAATAACTTTGTGTATTTTTGTGTAGAAAACAAATTCGAAAATACACTAATATGCATATGTTAAGGTTCCAAAAACAACAGTAACGTAAGGAAAGAAATACATATACAACTCACAACAAGATTGCAGAACAGCAAAGGAAAAAGGCCGAGGCGTGAATTTGATTCACTGTCCTTAAGACTTATTCGTCCCGCAACGGTGCTGACGGTTCTTGACGACAGTCTCCCAGGATACAACGGCAATACGTCTGAAATAGGAGTACTCCAAATTGCAGACCCGACTAACCAAAACAATGGCACAGAACTCTTTCGAACACAGAATATTACAGAAAATAATTTCGGGATTCAGTTTTATATAACTTCTGTAACTGACTCGTTTTAATACACAGAGTATTCACTGGGGGGTGCAACTCTTCACATAAAAAAACTGAAAGGTCACAACTTTTGAAAAAATAAATAAATAAATTTATTTAAATGTTTTTGTCCCAAAAAGAATAAAGCATGATGGGCCCAAGCCACGGACCGGGACAGGGCGGGGCGGCGCGCGTGTGTGGTGTACCTTGGGTCAACCTAGGTCCTTCCTCCTTACAAAACATAGGTACCCCCAAGGGGCACCCCCAAGGGGCCCAACCCTTAGCTCAAGGCTTAGCCTTATAAGAAGATAACTTGACTTTATCTCTTCAATGTGGGATACTTTTTTCCCTTCAAGGTGAACCATCAACTTTAACTTTAATTTTCTCATTTACTTCTCATTTGTTTTGAACATGTGAATATACCATGATCATCTATTCCAATAGAGGATCATGAATCAATTTGTTCCTAACCAAAATATGATTTGGAACCAATTTAAAAATTGAGTCAAGGTTGCTTCTCTACAATGGGTTTAAAACCCAATTCCAACAGTTACAACGCCCACCCTTTCTCGCACTCAAGGCTCAACCTGTCGTACTCTATACTAGCTAAGGCACCTTGTTATCCCTCTTCTCCATTCTTTCTGGTTTCTTACACTGCATTTACCACACATAAAAAGAGATTCAAAAGCAAAGCTTGCGTTCGCTTACCCTTTCATAGTCTGCTCCGAGTATCAATCACTCAATATTATTAAGCTAAACTTATACTAGTGCAAATGCAATTGAAAATCAATGTAGCAAAACTTTTGCATCATTATGATAACCACAGAGAGCAAGTATCACCGAATCATGTTGTTGCGAAAAGGTATAATCATATGCATTTATAAATCAATCATGTTTCCCTATACTATGCTTCCCAATCTCTAGCAGTAGAGGGAAGAATTCTCAACATCTAGCATGACACAGCAAATGCATCATCTAATAACTAAGTCAAAAATGTCGAGCCATCCCCAGTCCCAACCAAACAAATAGCAGTTGCTTTTGTCAAGAAAATTTTTTAACTGCAGCCCGTATTATAGAAGATGACTACAATCCCATATATATAAATGGTGCTAATTAGTGGTTAATATATATCTTTAATGATTTTGATTTGTGACCATAAACCGTAATCCTAAGTGTTGTTGATGAAAGTGCAACTAAAAATGCCACTAACCATATATGACATTCATTATTTATCAACATAGGGGTTGTAGTCATCTTGCAGCCAAAATGTATCTTTTTTTTTTATTCTGCGTGATCCAATCATGTGTGTGTGTGTGTGTGATTAATTAGGCTAGATTTTTGGCATTCTAACATTAGACAATTGTAGAATCAAAATTAAATTGAACCAAATGGTTCAATAACAAGAGGATTAAAGTGATCCAAAATACTTTTAACTACATACTTCCATCGTCACCACTAGAAGAACTTACTCCAACTAGGATTAGAGCAAAATAAATCTGCAAAGAAAGTAAAAAAAAAATTGAAAATTTGGGATTCTAGTGACTTGCAACCTGAAGATACGATAAAATTTTATTGTAAAGGATTGGTGGTACAACCAACGGATGAGATCGGAGGATAACAATTATCTAATCCCTTATTACTTTTGAGAATCCTAGCTAGCACCCATTAAATTTCATCCGCTGATTGTAACAGTTGTTGATAGAACCGTTCCCTTAAAAAGTTTTGTAGAACTGTTGGGCTAACCAATGGATGAGACTAGAGAATAACAAATATATTGCCCATTATTATGTTAAAAGTTGTAGCACCTACTACGTTCCGTTGGTTAGAGCACTTCTCTTTAAATTTTTTCTTTTTTTCATTATGATACGAGAGGATTAAAATCTAGAAAAATAGTTAAAGAGCTCTTCTAGGGCAGCAATGACGGCCTTCCGAACTCAACTGGAGATGGGATAACAAGAAATCTGGAAAAAAAAAAATTAGGACGTGTAGTTCTATACTCATTGATTTCGGCTGGAGATACGAGAGTGGCGGGTGGGCTAAATTGGTTCAAACTTTTTTGGGTTGTGCCCATTGCTTTGATCTACTCAGTTTTGTTTTCCTATGTTAATTAAGAAATAAGAAATTTGACAAAATACTACTACAAAGAGTTTTATTGTGTTGTAATGTCTATTACTTTAGCAATTATTTTAAAATTAAGTTTTAAAATCTTTGGAGAATATATGGCTTGTGTGTCAAGCGCTTCTGACGTAGGTGTTACTCATTGAAATGTTACTATTAGTTTTAAGATTACATGATTGTCCCGTTCCTTCGTGTAGCTTACAGTCTGACCGCAATCATAGTTTTTTTACAACACATTATACATAAATACTATGGATAATATCACTTATATCCCTCAGTTTAGGGGTAAATTACAGTCAAAGATGTAAGTTTTAAAATTTTGCAATCGTATCCAAAATGTGAAAATTTTGTATTGGATATGGCCACCGTTAGGGTTCCGTGAACCTAACTAACGATTTTTGCTGACGTGGCAATACCGTATTTTAAAAATGGCAATACTACCCTCTTCTTCTTCCCATTTCCTCTATCCTTTCTCACAACCACTGGATCACCGAGCAACACCAACCAAAATCACTACACAACCTAGTCACTTTGTCCCAAAAATCCCACCCCAACATCATAGTTGCACACAGATTCACAAACACACTCAAAGCACCACCCGTCCCATCATCAATAACCACCAGCACCACCCACCTCCACCACTTTGCTCACCACCAATTCATATACAATTCCACTCCTTTTTCACACTGCTCATCCGCCACTAGTTTCTACCATAACAAATTATGATGCTACCACCCAGATTATCTCTTGATTAGATCCTCCACCTCCTTGTTGGACGTTGTAAGAGAAGTCTCATCCCTGATTTTGCCATTAACCCCCACCACCCATAAATTAGGCCTAGTTACTATGGGCACCGTCCACCATCACCAAGATGGTTTCTATTATTTCTGCTAACCCGCGACTCCAGATTTGCTAACGTGAATGTGCGCAGCCTAATCCTCATCGCCACCAGCCATTGCACGGGCCAATAAGACCATCGCTCACCGTCGCTACAGCTGCGGCTGAGTTTTTGCAGTTCCTGCTAACGTGCGCCCCTCCAAAATCGTCGACCACCCACCACGACCCCTAGATGGCCGCGACACCGGACAAGCCACAGCAGAAGTTTTTGCCATCGTGAAGGACGCAGGAGGAAGCTTTATCCCTGATCAAGGCCTACCGCGAGAGGTGGTGCGAGCTCTGCCGTGGTTAACTCCGAAGGACAGACTGGGACCCGGTGGCCGCCACTGTGGGTATTTGCTGCCCAGGGGCCTCCCTGGCGAAGACCTCCACTCAGTGCCGCCACAAGATGGAGAAGCTCTGGCAACGCTAATTAATGGGGTTATGTGGACGCCTAATTGGTATTCAATGTCAAATTTTGTGGGTGTGGGTGTGGGTGTGTGTCTGTGTGTGTCGTGTGAATGTGTGTTCTGTGGTGGGGGTGGGGTGGAGAGTGGGAGAAGGGGAAGAAGAGAAAGAAGGAGAAAAGAAAGAGAGAGGATAGAGGTTAATGCTGATGGAAGAAGAGAGACGAGGAAGAGAGAAAAGATGGTTTGGTCTTGAAGGGCAATCATGTCATTTAATACAAAATTTTAATACCATTAGTATTCTGTCTGGTCAACGGATATAAGTGATATAAACGCTAACATGTGTCCTCGATTGTAATATACCCCTAAACTCAGGGATATAAGTGATATTATCCCTAAATACTACTGCTTCATTGTTCACCTTCCAAACCCGTACTGTCTAGATTGTGATTAGTTGGAACCCGTCCATGAGACAATTGTCCTTGCACCATAAGCAAATTTTGACTACTAATTTCGCTTCAGTTCGTTGAGTTCTTGGTACTAATTTAATGCTGCAGTTAGTGAACTTGTGACTCGCATAATATGCTGTTGTGATCCTGCTAATATCTTCATTTCCTGTAATTTGGTCATGTAATGACTCAGTGCAAATCATTATTTGTGAGAGCACATGCTGATGTGACCATATACAAGCCTGTAGGAACGATTTTATCAATGCCACGATAGGATCCAAAGCCAGAAAGGAGTAGGCATCGAATCCCATTCTTTCCTGCTCATTTTTTTGTGCATTTGGATCTGCAGCTTACAAAGATGGAATATACATTAGCAATCGGGGTAGCATCCAGTTCTGAATAGAGATGGAAGAACGTATTTGTTACTTGTTATTGAAGCAGGAAGAATGATGAACTGCATTCAAGGGATTATCGAACAAAATCCTAGTTCAATGACTTCCTGAATCCCCTATTTATCAAACTTTTTAAGGATTGCACTATGGTATAAATACTTGGTCTCCTAAGTAGCTAGCTATTGTACTTTTGTAACTCCTAAGACATTATAATATAATTCTCTAGATTATGTTTAATCTTGTCACTGAAGTTCTTTGGTGGCATTTATATGGTGCAACTAATGAAAACATTATCTCCTACGTGTTTCAGGAGTGTCACTAAAAACTAATAACAGTCAATCATTGTGGCGGGAAAGAGCTAGGTGTTGGATAGAATGTGGCAGGAAAGCCTAAATGTCAAATTCTTAACTTTAGCAAAATCTTATTAATTACAAAAATTGAGAGAAAATTCAACCCATTTCAAGCGAAGTAAACTAATCCCAAATCATAACAACTGCTATAACTCCCACCCCAAAGAGAACAGCAAGAAACTTGAAAATGGGCGTGTCAAAGTAACATTTAGCTTGAGGTTTGAAGCCTTTAGCAATGAGATGGTTAATGGCGACGTATATGAAAACCCCACAGGCAAGGCCCATGGAGATAGCATATGTCCAATCAGCTGCATGGCCTTGGGTTGTGGCGTCAATGGCAATGCCTATTCCCACTCCAACAGGGCTTGAAACTGCAAAGGCAAAAGAGTAAGCCACGGTTGCAAGAAATGGCCGTTTTGGTATCATCCTCAGCAGTGCTATCCCCATTGCTATGGCTGCGAAAATCTTGTGCAGTGAGATTGTCCATAGGTTTCTCCATGCATCTGCCTTGCTACCTGAAAAATATTTTTGTTTTAGAGTAAAATCATAGGTGGCAGTTTGTGTGGCTTTCTGGCAACATTCCCTTATAAGCATATGTTTTATGGCTACTATGCAGGCTAGACTTTCAACTAAGGATGTCTTGTGAGCTGAGGCATGCACTCAGGAAATCTGGAGAACTGTATTCGCAAACTGCAATGGTCCTGGAGCTATGCAAACTGGCAGGATCTTTTCCATTATGTAGTTGATCATTTTCGAGGCAAGGATTCCAAGACTAAACTCTGTAAGCTCGCACTAGAGGCTATTGCATATCATACTCAACTTTAGCGCAACGTTGGGGTTTTCAGGGACCTCCAGAAGCCAAATGCGGTGTTAATCTTACGAAATCTCCAAGTGGGTGAAATGGAGAACTATGAGCTGCAAAAGATCTCCCCGAAAATGTTCAAAACGGGAGCTCTTTAAGGAATGGGGTGAGTCCGTGTTAGTCTAGAATGGTGCTGGTGAACTGGCTTGTATCTTGGTTGGTGCCTTGTGTATGCCCCCTGTAAATGGGCATTTGAGCTTCGAATGGAAAATGGAACTTTGTAGAAATTTGAAAAAATTTTGCGCTATCATCAGAAAGTGGTTTTTACCGCGTATATTAGGTTTTAATGCTGCCCTCATGTGCAGGCCACCGGTTGAACATGGGGATCAACAGAGCTAATGAAATGTGGAGAGATTAAATGGCATGAATTGAGATGCAACATACTCGTCCTTGTAGAATAAAAGGGGTCAAAAGCTAAACTTGATTTTGCATAAATATGACTCTAGGTACTGTCGAGTTATAATCAGCGGCTTTAAAAGAGTAGATCATCCGAGAATGACCTAATAGCCTAGTAATAGGTTAAACATTGCTCTCCAGTACTTCTCTTTAGATATAGTGATTCCATGTGTAAGAGAAACGTCATCGTTTTCGAGGAATTTATCGCTGTTATATTGAAGTTTTTTTTTATGTGCTTACCTGATACTCCAACGGCAATACCCTCAAAAACCGAGTGGAAACACAGTGCTAGAATGAGAAGAATGGTGTCGCCAAGTGATGATGTCCTCACGAAAGCCGGGTTTAGACCTGTTCCGAGCTCTCTTGCATGCCCCTCCTCTACGTCCACTTTAGCTTCACTTTTTTCGACACTCTTCATAACAAGCAGTATAATGCAGTCACCAAGCATGGTAAGAAGATACCCTGCCGAGGCTAGCATGAAGGCAAAAGGGTACGATTTGGTGGTGAGCTCTCCAAAAGTGGAAGCTGAGTCACTCAAGAAATGGATCAGAGAGGTACCCAGAAACACCCCACCAGCAAATTGAGTGCCTAACAGAAGAAAATTCTCGTTCCATCGGTAAAAATAAGGCGAAACTCCACCGGCGAAAGTGCTTGCAAATAGAATGATTAAACACCAAACTTTCACAAGAATTAAGCCTTTCTTGTGCAAATCCGTGGCGCTGCCACTGTCGTGATTTTCGTCTCCATGGCCGTTGATTATGGAGAATTCAAGGAAGAACAGGATAGAGATGATCAGAGGAGTTGACTTGAGAAGGTTGAAGGAGGCCATGGGTGAGCTTGTGGTGTCTTGTGTGAAGTAGTCATGTTGGTTGGAAATGAGAAGAAATGGTTTAATAAGACCTGGATGTGGCCTCCCAGTTTCTTTTCGTTGCAGTACAGTGTTGACCTTACAATGTTGTACTACAAAATTGCATAGATGCATCAGCCTACGGTACTCCGAAGCTACTTAGGATTGATTTTTAAAAGCAAATTTTAATTAAATCAAAATAAAATTTTAAAATCAGTTTTAATCCATTTTAAGTATTATATATATATATATATATATATATATATATATATATATATATATATATATATATTAAAAGTTGTTGAAGGTTTTAAAAATACGGATGCAAATAGGTTTAGTGCCGCAAAGTTTGCCTTTAGCTAGTGTATCTAAATGAGGCATTTAATGTCTGTGATGCCAAAGAAGTGGGTTCGCAATAGACGTGGAAGTAAGGAATGCAATCCGAGTCAGATGTCAAGTATACTGACGTGGGACAGAGCAAAGATTAACAAGGACAGATACCAAGGACTTTCCAGACAAAACCTAAGGTGTGGCAGTGTTGCGAGGGCGAAGGCATGGGGTAAATACACGACCACATTCAATAGTCCAACACCTATGTCCGAAGTTAGGTTCTTACTTTAGGGTTCCGTGTGTTTCTCTCTAGAATTCTAGCGTGAGAAACTGAATGTAAGTTCTAAAAGTCTTGAAAAGTCCTCAAATGAATTCTCAAGCCTCCCCATAAATAGAGGTTGAGATGATAATGTCATCAAGCGCAAGTGGCGCGCCCGGTAGTGACACGTCACCGAGGGGCCCACTGATGTCGGTGTTCCACGGAACTGTCCCCGGCCTACTCGTCACAGCGTCGCTCTATCTATTTGGAAAGACCGGCTCATGCACTACTGGTGTTTAGCCAGAGAACCTCCTTGATTTTGCCCCCAGTCCAAAGCCCTTGCAGAGTCCCACAAGGCGTCGAGAGACGCCAAGGACCTGGCAGTGGTGGGGAAGGCTCAAAGCCCAAAATGCCCAGCGAACTAGACGCGATGCCCTCCAGAGACCTACTCCCGTCCCAAAGTGATCCAGGGGTCATTTTCTCTAGGGGTGCCGATGAAAAGCTCCTAAGGCAGGAGCACGTAGACTAGTCACACAGGCACCCTGGCAGAGATAGTGTCGTAATTGGAAGGCGAGCCTAACCCATGGGTCAGTCCTCGTGCCGAAGCACTAGGAGCGAGGAAGTATCCAGATGAGTAGCTTAGCTAACGGGCCGAGGTAGTGTCCGAGAGGAATCGTCTGCACGACATGCCGAGGTAATGTCTCAGAGAAGTCGCCTACTTGACAGGCCGATGCAGTATCCAAGAGGAGTCGCCTACCCTACGGAAGGGGAGTTAAAGTTCCCTAGTGGAGATGGTGTCTTAGAGAATGAGCCTATCTCGCATGTGAGTCCTTGTATTGGAGCACTCGAAGCTCACCAAGATAATATCCCAGAGGAGTCTCCTACCCGACGGGTTGAGATAGAGTCCCAGGTGAGTCCTCTACTTGGTGGGAGAGGAGTCTTCATAACGGAGCACTTGGACCTTCCTGGCGAAGATAGTGTCTCAGAGGAGTAGCCAATCCCTACGGATGAATTTGTATGCCAAAGCACTCAAAGCGGGCCAAGATAGTGTCCCAGAAGAGTCATCTACCCGACAAGCCGAGATAGCGTCCCGGTAGAGTTGTCCACCTGGTAGAAGAGGAGTCTTCATGCTGGAGCACTTAAAGCTCCGTGGCATAGATAATGTCCTGGAGGAGTCGCCTATCCCCACAGGATGCTGCACACTTTGGGGAGTAGGTCGAAGCATGTTCTACGACCATGGCAATGAGAGCATGGTATGGTGAAATGATGGACCAAAGCGAGGGCACGATAGTGTGACAGGATGCTAGGGGGCTTGATTGTCTTAGTGTGATAGGTAGTGTCGTAAAAAATGAGTCTATCATGCGGGTGAGTCCTTGTGTCGGAGCACTCAAAGCACACCAAGATAGTGTCCCGGAGGAGTTGCCTACCCGACGGGTAGAGATAGCGTCCTGAAGGAGTCCTCTAACTGGCAGAAGGGGAGTCTTCATGCCGAAACACTTGGAGCTTCCTGGGCCCGAAAGAGCCGCCTATCCTAGCGGATGAAACCTTATGCCAGAGCACTCGGAGAGCACTAAGGTAGTGTCCCAGAGGAGTTACCTACCCGACAAGCTGAGATAACATCCCCGAAGAGTCGTCTACCTCGTGGAAGAGGAGTCTTCTTGTAGGAGCGCTTGAAGCTCCCTAACAAAGATAATGTCCCGTAGGAGTCGCCTATTCCTGCAGGATGTTGCACACTTCAGGGAGTAGGTCGAAGCATGTTCCACAACCAGGGCAAGGAGAGCATGGTATGGCGAAAGGATGGACCAAAGCGAGTGTGTGGTAGTGTGACAGGATGCCAGGGGGTGCGACTGTATAAGCAGCTCGATCCATGGGTGCATCGGATGTGTACGGTGTGGGGGATATGAAAATGATGCACGGGCGAGGCAACAAGTACCGTGGAGTCGGGCATTGTTCCGAGGGCACGTGACGCTGAGACGGAACTCAAACGCGGCGATTGGTGTCACAGAGATGGGCATCGTGCTTGGGGCACATGACGTAGAGACGGCGCTCGGGCGCGGCGAGTGCTGTCAGGGAGTCGAGCGTCATGTTAAGGGCATGTTACGCAAAGACGACGCTTGAGCATGGCGACTGGTGTTGTGGAGACGGGCATTATGAAGGGGGGCAAGTGACCTAGAGACGGCGCTCTAGTCAGATGGTCCACATGTGCACAGCTGGATTGGGCAGCCAGTTTGGAAAAAGCAGAGGTCCAAGTGTGTGCGACCGGATTGGGAAGCTGGTCTGGGATAATAGAGGTTTAAATGTGCATAAGCAGAATAGGAGAGCAACAACTTGTTTATATGTGAGGACATTTTAATAACTCTCTTGATCAAATTTGATTTTTCAAAACTGATTAAATCAGAATCTAAGAAAATGAGGATTATGCATTTAATCAGTTTTGACCATATTGAAGTAGATGTCATCAGTTTATCTTTTTATGCCAAATACTTCAACACTGATTTTATCTAGATATAATCAGGTTTGACCATTTATATAAGGGATAATAGCATAAAATACCCATGTGGTTTGGGGTAGTTGCAAAAAGACTCCCGTTGTTACAAAAAATTGTAAAAAGACACTTGTGATCGCAAAAGAGTTGCAACAAACGATTTTTATAACAAAACTAAAAAATTGTCAAAAATACCCTTGTATGTAAACCTTAAGATTGTCTTTGTACACCAGAATTCTCTAACAAAAAGGCGGCACCACCACCCCAGCCACATCGCCACGGTGCCACCACTCGAGCCTGCCCTTCATTTACCACAAGAACAAGCCCTCTCTCTCTCAAAATCACCCAGCCCCTACTACCACCAGCCAGCCATGCTCGACATCTCCACAGCCCCGCACTGCAATTTGAAACATTGCGATCTAGAGTTTCAACCGCAATCGAGGGGTTTCAATTACGATCTGGGGTTTCAATTACAGATCTAGGGTTTCAATCACACATTGTGATCTGAAACCCTTGATCTACATTTGTATGATTAAGGTTGGATTGTTGACGGATGGTGGCGGCCAGATTGGGCTGTGACTGCGACTATGACGTTGGGCAGTGATGGTGTTGGCGGCGGCAATGCCCCGCCATGGGGCTTTGATCGAAACCTAATTGTAGATCTAAGTTTTTTTTTTTTGAATTGTCTTGGTTTTGGAAGCTCAAGGCTTGTGGTTTGTGAATCAGCAGGTGGGCGGTGCAATTGGCTAGGGTTGGTGGCTACACAATTGGCTAGGGTTGATGGCAGGCTTGGCGACGGCGCAATTGGCTGGGGTTGATGGGGGGGCTTGTGGCGATTCAAGAGGTTGGGGGTGATGACAGGGATGATGACGAGGAGTTCGCAGTGGGTGGAAAGGCCCGGTGGTGGCGATGCACGAAATGGGAGGTGGTGGTAGTGGATGAGGCTGGGTGAGGGTGGCGGTTAAGGTTTTGGTTGGTGGCTAGGGTTAGGGTTTGCTTGGATTGGATTGGAGAAGAAAATGGGACCTAGTTGGGAGAGAAGAAAAAAAGGAGGGTAGTTTAGTCTTTTTAATATATTAAAATATATCAAACGCATTTTTTTAAAAAATGAATATCACGTTCCGTTAATGTGGACGATTTTTTTAACGGTTACAACAAAATTAACACGTGTCTTTTTGTTATTTTTGTAACAATAGAGTCTTTTTGCAACTATTCTAAACTACAGGATATTTTATGCAATTATCCCTTTATAGAATCAATGCTTGACAACCCTCCACAACCATGAAATTAATCCTCACAATCATCGCCACAATGGCACGCTACAAACACCAAATGTTATCGAATAATATCAAATCTGCTCCCTATTCTCATTGGAGCAATTCCAGCCTTGGCATCAACCGCACTAGGGTTGTAAGGTGTGTCATTACAATCGGTTGTAGCATATATTGACTCTAGGCTGACAAGCCTATTTGCACCCAACTACATGCATATTCTGTGGATCAAATCTAATAGATTGATACTCTGAGCCCCGCATGGGAGCTTTATTACTTATACTCTCTTATGCTATGATACTTTATCACACTGTAAAGTGTCAATCACCATTTTTCTAATGTTTTAGGCACAAGTTCAAATGCCTTCAATGCAGGAGTGGAAAGTTCTATTACCCAAGCACGTAACATGATAGCTAGCGGTAAGCATTTAAACAGTTGAAAATGATCCAACCATGAAAATGCGAAACGACCAATTCGGCTAATTCCAAATTGACCTATAAAACAATGGGTTTGATGTTTCTTTTCCAAGTCGCATATTTCGGTTGGTCAATTCTGTTCGGATTTTTTTTAAACCGGTATAAACCGACCCGACCGTAAAGTATGATATTACTGTTTAACATAAATCTATTTATGCTTTAATAACTTGCTTATTATATTTAACCACTCATAAAAGGGGTTAATCCTAAATCCCTCTAACCCTAACATATACTCTCACCCGCTGCCCACATCTCACTGCGCTCTGCTCCACCACGCCTCCACCTCCACATCTGCTACTATGCTCCACAACAGATTCTCTGCCTCACCTCCACGTCCCACTTGTATTTCCAATGCCTCCGCCTCCACCTTCACATCTCAACCTCCTCCGTCTCTGATTCCGCCTCAGCCTCCACATCTCAACCACCTCCACCTTGCCTCCACCTCTACCTCTGCCTTAGAGGAGAAAATCCTCCACTTCCACTCCCATTACACTTACTCTGCTGTAACTCAATCAATAAAAATAAAATATATTTTTTTTAGCACGCCTATTTGACAGTAACTCTTTTTCCTTGTGTTTTTTTGTGAAACATACAAAACATCGTCACCCTGTTAGGAACATGATTCATGTTTTCTTCATCTACAATGACATTTTGTCATCTCTATGAACATGATTTATGTCGTCATCTTTAAGGTCTTCATATATAGTGTTTATGAACCCGATTCATGTCTTCATCTATAATGCTATCATGTCTTGTTTACAAAAAGCACATTTTTTATGACCTTGATTTATTGTCATTATTATTTTTCAGAAATATGGACTATGATTTATGCTCGTTGAAGGTTGACAATGATGGTTTTGAAGATGTGGAAGTTCTTTCTGTGATCCTTTTGGTTTTAAAGATTCTTAGTGTTTTCCTTTTTTTTTAGTTAAAATGCCGGTAATTTTAAAAATGTTGTGTAATGACCCCGTTTCTCTTTTGAATGTTATGTAATGTGAGTAAAATTTAAAATTGATGCTTGCTTCTTGAGATTTGGTTACAATTTCAACTTTTTTGGGCTTTTTAGCTTGTTTAAGTTATTGATTATTTGGCCTAAAATTGAGTCCGGCTCAAATTGATAGATCCCTTCAAACTATCATGTTCAATTGGTGCAAAAATTGACCCGTTCAACTACAACTCGGTTTCTTTTTTTAAAATCTAAGTTAATCAATTTGGTCTATTATTCAGCCTTCAAACAAACCAATTGAGCTGTGTTTACCCTATCAGCAGCTCTTATGTAAGACTTGTCTTTGAAACTGTATTGGTCCAAGGTACTACATGTACTGCAAAAGGTCTACAACTACGTAATTATAAAATGTCAGTTACTACCTGCACGTAACTACATGTTCGCATAGGTGCAAAGCATTCCGGGTCAGAGAGAAAACATCAAATGCAATGATGGATACTATGCTTTTGTTTTTATTTTTGAGTTAATTACACCTATGTCCCTGAAATTATGGGGTAATTACACGCGAGGACACAAAGTTTCAAAATGTAACATTCTGTGACCAAACGTGTTTCAAATGTATCACCCGTGTCCATCCGTCAGGTTTTCGTCTAAAAAGTGTACTTTTTTATGATGTCAGCGATACGTATTTTTAAAATGACAAAACTACCCTTGTACTGTATATACTGAGTAATTTTTAAAGCTTAATACTGAGTAATTTTTATTGTATATACTGAGTATTTTAAACAAAAAAATGTCATTTAATAATTAGAATAATTATTTTGCCTTCCCCAGCAGCCCCCTCCCCTCGCCCCACGTCGGCAGTCCCTTCCCTCTTACACGCCATGGCAGCCTCACTACCGGCCGCACAAGTGGTCGCCGGCGACTAACTCTGTTCCCCTCGCCTTCACCGAAATGCCCCTTCATCGTGCCTCTGCGAGCATTGCGTCGATGCCACCGTGCTGCTATCACTGCAGCCGTCCGATCGATGTTGCCGACAGACTTGTCGCCGGCCAGCAACTTCGGTCAGCAGCCCCATCACCGGCGATCAACTCCGGCGCTCCTTCACCGAGCGCCATCACCAATGCTTGCCAAATTTTCAAACAATTTAAATCCTCTTTCAATGTGTAATTTGATTTTCACATTTAGGTTAATCCTAGCTATTGCTTTGCCCAACCCACAGCTCACCACCGCCAGTACCTTCAGGTCAGAGTAGTGCACGGCCTGCACGATTGCACGCCCCCTCCTCACCGGGTCCCCACTCTTGAACACGCCCGAACCGACAAAAACGCCGTCACACCCCAGCTCCATCATCAGCGCTGCGTCCTCCAGTGTCGCCAACCTTCCCGCCGTAAAGTGCACCACCGGCAGCCTCCCCAGCTGCTTGGTCTACATCACCAAATCATCGGTGCAGCTATCTTCTTGGTGAATGTGAATCGCCGCAACCATCTCGCCACTGCCACCACCGCCCGGGATCTCGAGGGAAGGCGACACCGGCGACGGGAAAGGGGGGGCGATGGGGAAGGGTGCGGCGACAGGGAGGCTCAGGCAAAGGGGTGCTGCCAACGGTGTTTAAGACAGAAATGGCCAAATGGGCTTGGGGGGGAGGGGGAGAGTAATGGCATTAATGGAATTAATGGATATTTTATTTTAAAGTCAGTGGCAATCAAGTCTTTTTGTCAAAACTGTCAAGTATTTTTGTATTCCGTTTGTCAACGGACATAAGTATTACATTTTGAAACTTTGTGTTCTCGCGTGTAATTACCCCCAAACCTCAGAGACATAGGTGTAATTAACCCTTTATTTTTTGGTACAAGATGATGGCGATGTTTACTGAGGCCAACGAAGATATCAAAAGTTCTTATAAAAGAAATTATTTCATGCAACTAAAATACGATAAAGAAATATTTCATGTAGATCTCCTTACTGTGGCATATGATCTCATGTTTTCCAGACTCAGAGGCGGAGTCAACCAGTGGCACTGGCATGCCAGTGCCCACTTGCTGCTCCATTATTTTATAATTTATATGGCATATTTAGTTTACAAAGATAAAAGTATTCACCTAAAAATTTAAAAATATCTAAAAAGTATGTCTTTTTTATCATTTTACACATTAAAGTAACTAAATATTCTAGAGATTTTAAATGCTAAACATAAGCAAATAAATAAAAAAATTAGAGTCTCGAATAGGTAAAGTCAACACCCAACACAATGCACATAGCGACAAAATGGCACCGCTACAATGAGACCTCACTTGTTTTCTTCTCTCCCTTATTCGGTAGCCTGTGGCGACTTTTTTTACAATTTCTCTCTTATATATGTGGTGTCCGCCTTAAGAATGATTCATGACTGCACTACTGCACAAATCATAGCAGATTTCATAAAAAATTCCTCCTATTTGCCGTGACACATAGTTGTCGTCATAAGTGTCACGTGAACTCTCCAATGAGCTTTCACAACAATATCTTGTCACTGAATGGAAGGGGATTGGAAAAGGTTCGTTCTAACCAGGGCTGGCGCGGCGCGAGCATACTGAGTGTAAAAGTTGAGAATACCTCAATAGTTTCTATGTCCGCTACTTCCATCTTGTCTAATGTAAGTAGTTACACACTCTTCTGTGGCAAAAAAATGAGAACACCTTGTCACTCTGCAATGTGCTTAAAGATGGCATTCTCTCAACTATCAAGATGTTCATATAGGGCTGTGATGGTGGTCACATGAGAAGACTTGTGAGGATCCGGTATACGGCCCACCATAGGGCATGGCCTCCCTCAAAAGGACTAACCAAGTTGGTAATTATGAATTCATAGGTAGGGTCTTATAAGGCCAATCACAAATTATCTAACATTCGATGTGAGACATCACAATCTCCCCACCTTATGCCTTAGCGTCCTCGCTAAGGATCGATACACACATATCTCAGAATCTTCTTCTCTAACCAATGTGGGATATTCTCAACTCACTCTTCATTGCCCCAACCATCCTCTTGGTGGGATATACCCGGACTTGCCTTCGTTTCTCCCAAACATCGATAATTTAACTAGATAAACCAGCCCGAGCTTGCGAGAGTCAGCTCTGATACCATCTGTAACGATTCGGTCCACAACCTCACCACAGGGCATTGTCTCTCTCAAAAGAGCTAGCCAAGTTGCTACTTGTGAGTTCATAGACAAGGTCTTATAAGGCTAATCACAAATTATCCAACATCTGATGTGCGATATCACAAGACTGATATAAAATTCTTCTCAATGTCGTTACGTTCTGTCTTTGTTCGGGTGGAAACTTCTTTTTCTCTAGGTCCCTTTCGCTTACGCTTATAGGATATAGACGGTATTGATCCTCTCTTTTTTTCCCCAATAGAATACGAGAATAGAATTGATAATTGAAGGAGTGACAAAAGTTTGACCTGAACACCTTCTGATTTACAGCCTTATAATTACACATCGTGGTATACCACAACCATTATACCAAGTACCTATTTTACATCAAGATGCCTATATTTTAGGGCTCTTTTTTTCTTAACCTAGTTTACTTTTTTTTTCAAGAATAATCAGAATTACAATTTATATGGTCCATCGGTGTGCGGATTCGAAACTCGAAACTTTGAGATTAATCATCAAGACATTTGTCACTTCATCCACCCCTTGAATTTTTAATATGGGGCTCTTAATGGACTTATTTTTCTACTTTAGGCCTATTCCAGGTTGGTACTGTTCCTGCTGTGCTGTGGCTTGTCTAGATCTTTATTGTAGATCTAATTATTATGGATGTTAAAAACCGACCTACCGAGAAAAATACTTTTAAGTGTGATGAAAAAAATTTCGCGTTATTGATTAATAAAAATAAGTGTCACTAAATCTCGTAGTGTGACGACATTTAATTTTTACAAAATGGGTTATCAATTGACTAAAGTCAATTCTTAATTATGTTTGACAATATAATGGGACAACTTTCGATAAAAAATAATGCAAAAGAATTAAACAATAAATCGTAAAAAGGGTTGCAAATAAAGAATGTATAAAATCTTATTGCATGATGTAGTTCATGTAGTGGGACTTAACACAAAAACATATATAGACCTTTTACAGTGAAAGAAGAAAGTAATTCATAGATATAGAGAGTGCAAAGGGTCTATCCTTTTACCTAGCAGTTTCATACATATTCGAGTTCCAAAAAAGGTTTGTTGTTGCCTAATGTTTTCTCTTTCTTTTGTTGTTGCTAAATGCTTTCTATTTCTCTCTCTATTTTTTTTTTTGCCTTCTTGATTTCGACGAATGCTCTCTCTTTGTTGCTTTCTTGCTTCTGCATAGGGCTGTAAGAACGGAGTTGTTCAATAATAACTTGTCATACCAACTCGTGCTTCGATTCACTTTTAGCTCATCTGTGTTCGTTCAACTAGTAAATAAGTAGAACAATTTTTCAACCTCGTTTATTAAATGAGTCGAGTATAAGTGTTTTTTGTTTGTTTATTGATGTTCGTGTACATAAAAGCTCGTTTGTTTAAGGACAATATCATCTAAAAACCCAATAAATCCACAAACTAACGATCCTAAATTTAAACCTCCAACTAATTGGGATAACATATCCACAAACCCAAATATCTTATTCTCTTTGACTGCGTTTGACGGGGCAGGATTAATAATTCGAGTAGGACAGGATATGGGTGTGTAAGCTAGAATACATATCCCGTCGGATAAGGCCAAATAAGCTTTATATTAGATCTTGCATATGGACCAAACCCAGATTACACAATGGATAAACTTATCTTACCGCCTTCACCACCGGCAGCAACTACCATCCTAAACCCACCACCTTATCACTAACACCATCAACACACCACCACATCAACAAGCTTACCACCACGACAACAGCAGGCCAACCCCCACAACTGTAACCACCATACAAACACCATTAACGCACTTACTACATCTGCAAGCCCACAACCACCACTACAACCACCATCCAAATACCATCGACACATCATTGCGTTAGCACGCCCACCACCACCACTAACATCCAAACACTATCAACACACCACCACTACTGCAACCATCACCTAAACGCCACCAACCTCCATCACCCATATATTGCACCTACCACTAATCACCACCAATCTCTATCCACCACAGATCTCGCCCACCACCGGTTGCCTCAACCACCACCGAACACCCTATTACCTTCCCTGACTATTGCCTTATCCACCACACCAATCGCCCATACACACTTTGATAGACACTACGACGGCACCACCAATCGCCTCACCCTCACCTCGGAAGAGAGAAAGGAGAGAAGATGCTTACGGTCGGCGGTGATGGATTCTGTGGCAGTGGGTGTTATGCCGGCAGTGGCTATTACAGTGCTTATTCTCCTATATGCTCTCTTTGCCCTGTGTTCGTTATCCCCAAGTACCTTGATAAAAATAAACCAATCCTTTGGATATGTATAAAACTAAAAAACCAATCAATAAGATATGTTATTCGCCCTTTATATGCATGATCAAACGCTAGATAAGATCATTTTTATCGTATACAGAGCTCTTACCCTTTGCGCCAAGCACAGTCTTCTAGTTTGTGCGAATCCTCTCTTTCTTTCTGGACCCAGAAGCTTAACACCTGGGACCCCCACCCCCACCATGACTCTGGTGTCGATCTTCCTCCTCTTTGCCTATACATGAAGAAAGGCATGCTCTCGAATAGATATGATGTCCTTCAAAATAGATCTAAGCTTGTCTACAAAAGAGATTTGATTTCAAACTAACTAGATCTAAGCTTTGTCGGTAAAAGAGATCTGATCTCTCCATTGATAGGAAGATTCCGATCATTGAAAGCGACATAGCGTAGTTAGCCCTATGTTTTGTGGTCAAAATTTCTCCTTCTTGGAACATCGCTGGTTAGAAATCCGATCATTGAAAGTGCCAGAGCAAAGTGTGAAGTATGCTTTATGATTAAAATCTCCACCGCTTCTCCGAACACACTCATATTTGGCTCGAACTCAATTTGTATACAACCATGTTCGACTCAAACTCTGTTTGTATACATCCTTTTTGCCATACACTCCTTTTTTCTCTCGTTTCCTAAGTTCTTTGTTCTTTTTTATTTATTTTTTCCTTCTCCTCTTTTCTTTTTAACCGTACTATTCCTTTTATAAGCCCAATCCTATCATAAGCCCAAGTTTCCTTGTAAGCCACTGGGCTCATCTCTTTGTTCGGCCTTCTCTCTCTGTTCTTCTAACCGTCCTCTTCCTTTTATAAGCCCAAGCGAGCTGATCTTTTTATTTGGCCTTATCCCTAACTCTTGGAGATATAAATAAATGTCGTTCTTACCTCCGCCGAAAGCCATGGCCATGCATGGTTAAAGTTCCAACGGACCATATCTGTAATTTGGATAATCACCAATCACCATGTGAGATGATGGGCTTTTGTGAAGAGCCAGTTAACAAGGACACAAGCAAGCCTTTTACGGCCCATTTCAGATATTGAGCCAATGCAAATAGAAATCATCTTCTTTCCTACTCTACATCTATTTTTTATTGGTACAAAACTTCGGCCACCACGAAGGGATGCGTGGCATAATGCAATTGTGATACCGATGCGCAAGCTGCTCAAGAGTACTCTTTACCGTTCAAACAATAGGCCGTTTGATTGCTACTAAATGGATGAGATGAAGAGTTATCAGCAAAAGGATGGTCATAAAGTATTTAATTTTGCACTGGTTCACTATGCTGTCCTACGACAAAAGAAAAAGCTACAAATGGTACCAGAAACGAGAGAGAGACTACTACAACGTCAGGAACACCTTACTATATGCAACTCCGTGACTGCAAAAGATATCTCAGGAATGCATACAGGATGTATTCATTCTTGTCCATTACTAACTAAAAAAACATCCTACTAGTCTGTACATTTAGTGATGCAGTAACATCTACTTTTTTTTTATTTGCATGAGCAATGCCCTAAACCATATCATCACCATCTGTCTCACTTTCTGTGTTTTCCTGACATCCTGAACCCACTGTAAGTTTGCACACGGGGCACGTCCCTTGCTGCCGTAGCCACGGATCAATGCAATTAGCATGGAACTGAAAAGCAGCACGGCAGTCAAAAATTTTTATTTCTCATAAATTGAACAACACGCATATGGTAATGAACAGAATGTCTGAATGTGAAACGATGTGTAATGAGTAGGCTCCTATTTCATATTTGTGACAGTCCTAAAGGTAAACTAAAGGATGAATGATCTAAACACAGCCCATTGTACTGAAAAGTCAAGCTGGTACAAGTATCAAAAAAATTCATCACTTTATAATTTGCAATGAATAAAATTGCATTCCTTACGAAACTAATGAACTTGTCCGAACGTCAATGCTACAAAACATGATCTAGGACTCTGCATTTGGCAGGTGCAAAGGTCAAGACCAGAGTGGAAACCTGTAAGGTACTGCATTCGACAAGTGCAAAGGTTGAAACTCCATTATATGACAGATTTTCCGTTTGACCAAATGTCAAAGACCACAATTCAAAATTATGAGATACAGTATATTGGCATGCCATGTAATGTGTTAAGCAAGTTGCATATACTGGTTGAGGAGAGATTACGAAATAAGCAACTAATCTATAAGCAGGATGAAGGTGGGAAACCTGATGCAAACATGGCAAACTACGAACAATCTCTCCCCTATTAACTTGTTCCAAGCAAATGCTGCAAGTTAATTCCTCTTCAGAAGCCTGTGTGTTTGATTCTGCCTCGATGTCCACCTTGATCTGTGGGATAAACTGAAAGCACTAGTCATCACTAATAGAGCACATCAGATGATGCAAATACCACGATCATATACTGAAGACACAAATTCAAAGCAAAGCGACGGAGACCTGTTTGAGAAAGTAGAAAGTTGACCCAAAGAAGCTCATAACAGGCACTGTTTCAGTTACTATATATCTAAGGCCTGTTTGGATACCTTCTCTTAATCTTATTTTCACTAACATTACCAGTTTCCAGGAATTTGTTCTTGTTCTCATCATAGTCATCTATTTTTCTTTTAAAGCTTGCTTAACATCTTATTTTCATTCTCTTTTACTTACACCACTTCCAAGTGCATCAAAAACACCATTACAAAGAACTACTTCCCTTGCAGTCCTTTGAGCCTGTTTGGGGTTCAACGGAAATCGAGCTTTCTAATAGAATTTTGTGGACAGTGAATCAATCGTCCGTAAAAGTGTTTAGAGAAAAGCCTTAAAACTTGAAAACTTATTATAGAGATCTGTCTTTAGGGAAGCTTTTCTAATTTCCAGAACCTCTTGTTAGGAAAGGGGAAATATTCATTCATCGACAAGTCTATGTGCGTCTACAGATTCTCCCTCCTTTTCACACTATTGGAACTTGTTTGAAAATCCAGTATGTTACAGGCAACTATATCGTATCATCATACTCTAGGGTATAAAAGTATGGCTAATATGAATCCTAATTCACAGGATACATCTCGTAAATGATATAAGTTTGTACTGCAAGTTTAGAAATGGAACCAAAATTTCAAACATCCCAAGAAGGTATACCAATATGTGCATATGATTTTCTCTAAAACATCCTGGCATACCTACCAAACTACTTTCTCTCAAGAAAAAAGATGGCTTCTTTAGGGGGGATAGTCGAAGAAGACTAGTATATAGCATCATCTGAAGTATATAGAGACTTCAATGTTTCAACAGCTTGGTCTAGTCGTAACCTCAACAAACCGAAAGATTGAAAGAGAAAAATGCTAGTCACCACAAGCAATATGCAAATGAATGGCTCTGTCTTAATGATTTATGGTCCAAAAGAACATGAAGAGAATAAAACTGCATAAGACTGGCTGTTTGTTTTCTTTTCTCATAAAATATTGGGAGCAATCAATACGTCGGAGAAGGATAGAACTATCCACAATGCCTTGGAGCAGTAAATGATCAATTTAACAAAACTGAAAACAATGGCATGTATTAGAGGTTAGGCACTAGACAGTACAGAAAACAATACCTCTCTTGAAGAAGATGAGACGTGTTGCTGTGACGACGAGCTCTCACTGCTGAAAGAACTGAACTTGAGTCAAATCGTTATCCAATTCTTTTATTCACTAACAGAAGGGGAGAAACAAAAAAAAGCAGCTGATTATGATTTGCATATGTACATCAAAAGCCAAGTACTTTCCTCCAGCAGGTCCGCATTTTAACATTTAGATTATGCACGCCAATAAGCAGAGGTGACTTAGACACTCACTAACACATGATCAGTAACCAGTCTGACTCTCAGATACGAGCTTTATTCAGTGACCCCAAAAAAAAAAAAAACAATGTTGTCGCTGAAATTACAAATTAAAGAACCATAATACCACCCCGAAGATACATTAAGGCTGCGTTTGAACAGGTGGATAGTGATGGAAAGTGATGAAAATGATTTTGAAAATTTTAAGAGTTTGGTTAGACAAAAACATAAAACTATTGAAAAAAGAATTTCTTGTATCTGCCAGATTTTGCTCCGAGGTAACTCATTTTCTTTCTTGCCAACAACACAATAAAATAAAGAATTTCTAGGAAAGATATTGTTTTATTATGGATTCTAATATGCCCTCAGGCCCTCCCTTCACCATAACTTGAACTCTGCCCATTGAAATTACAAACCCCAGACTCATGCCAAGAGAAACGAAAGCTCGCCGGAGAATTCTCTCTCTTTCGGTCCCAGGTCATACTCCGGTGCGTCCACTGAAGAGTGTATTGTGTTGGTAGTATAAGTATTTATGATTTTTCTCAAAGATGACGATACTTCTAAATTGCATGTACGAAGACTTGAAACTTATTGTAAGTACAAGAAGTCAAGGAAAAATATCTTCAACATTATCCACACAAACGAAATGCATGGGAGAAAAATACATTTTTCTCTTTTCTTTCACTTCATGTTCACTTTTCAGCTTATCTTCTTTATTTCCAAGAGTCTAAAAGAGAGTGGGCATGGAAGAAAGCCTAAAATCTGTACAACTACGTGTACAGAGTTTTTCTTGTCAAATAAACAACATGCATATAGTTATAGACATAATCCGGTGGACCTTGGCGAGGAAGCCAAAGAGGACAGTGTCTGAAGATGATAACGATTTGATTCCATGGAGGCGATTGATGAAGAGAAGAGGATCAAGATGGCAGAGGATGATAATCAGGAGGAAGACGAAGTCCACAATGGCGAGGTGACTTGAAGAGCTGCAGACTACAGGAAGGTTGACCAGCAAGAAAGGTTGAATTGATGGCATGGTCATACAAATGAAAATAATAACAAAATGACTGGAGCAGAAGAGCAAGATGTTAAAGACAATAAGAACTATCAAGATATTAAGGTCGAGAAAAAAGAGGAGGAAGAAGGAGAAGATTACGGCACAGGCTACTTGGTAGAATGAGATGGACAGCTGAAGGGAACAATGTTAAATTGGATGAAGAAGATGGAGCTGAAAATGGGCAGGTACTGCCGCCGTCTTCTTCATCTCACAAGAAGACGAGATGTAGACAATGATGAAGAAGAAGATATTCATATCACCGAGTACATTATGCCATCAAAGAACCATTAACAAACAAATTAATCAATCCAGGTAGAAATGGTGGAACTTCAAATATTTAGGATGGGACACATGTCTTGGATGGGTTCTTACCCTAAATCATGTTTGGAAAGTCCTGCATTATATAACCATAACTCTGTCATTAACAAAAATATGCACCAATACCTTGAGTACATGCAGAATATCATTCCATGAAATGTCGACTTCCAGGTAATATATGTTCTATATATTACAACTTACTTGGACTCATAAGTCAATTACGTGTTATGGTTTCACATACACCAAATTCTTTATTGATATAATTTTACACAAAGAATTATCCTATTTGTATGAATCATGTGTACAATAAGTTACTTGAATGACATGTTCCAACAAGAACATGCCTGGAGTGGACCCCAACTAGTTGGGACAAAGGCTTATGTCCCAGAGAGGGGGAAAACGCAAAAGAAAAAGCATGTCCTGAACAAGTTCGTGTCCTGTTTTTTCAGTTTCTCCATGATGACACGTCTGTTTTGTGTTGGATGCTAAGAACCAATCTGTATCAAAAAGTCTCCTTAGAGACATCTAAATTATATCAAAAGTCAATCTCACTGAGTAAACATTTCATCCGCATTCAAGTTAATCAACCAATGGTGCCATATAGGTTGAATTTCTTGTCCTATAAGGAAAAACCTTTTAGACAATCTAATGCAAAAATACAATAAAAAACGAGTTCAATATATCAACAAGAAAAAGCGGTTGTCAAGGTTGACACTGGATTGAACGAACTTCACTTTTTCTTTTAAACGAAACTCCTCAATGAAGAACTAAAAACAGATAACAATCTTTTGCTTGGCACTGTCAATTGACAATGCCCCAACTGTGTAATGGTCTTTTATATCGCTATTGCTTTGTTTCCTTATTTAAATATATATTAGAGGTCTGCAGTCTAAAACGTTCTGTAAATTTGTTTTGCCAGAAAAGAGATGTGAAATGGAATGGCCATATATTCAACCTCTTGTCAACCTTATATCTTTTAGGCCACTATTAAGTTTACAACACGGATAGATTAACTAGCTATTGTTGCTCCCTGCACTTTTATCCTCCCGCAACAACAGCCCCCCTTCTCACCACCACCCCAAGGTAGCAAAAAGAATAAATAGGCCAAAAAAGGGAGTTAACAAGACGTATTTATATAACCAAATGCTCTATTTAAGTGGAGTGCCTGTCCAAATCCTCAGATAGAACTCCGCAATATCTGCTTAGTTGGAAGCAGAAGAGCTTTAATTTTGAGAAATAGGAAAAAGAAGCAGTAGGCTCCATCATTCTACACAGGACGGCATGAGAAAATACACCCAAGTAAGCCTTTGAACCAAACTAATTGAGATCCAACTCCTGGTAGGAAAGAGTAATAGAGAAAAGGGATAATTGCGAAAAATGCCCTTGTGGTTTGGGCCTATTGCAAAAGGATCCTCAGAGTTACAAAAGTTGCAAATGACCGCCTGTTGTGTCAATTTTTTTGCAACTGTTAGAAAATTCATCCAAATTAACGGGGCGTGATGTTCACTCTCTCAAAAGTGTGTTTGATAGATTTTTGATACGTTGAAAAGACGAAAGTACCCTCATTTTCTTTTTTTATTCCTACTCAAGTCCCAATTTCTTCTCCAATCTAATCTAACCAAACCCTAACCCTAGCCGTCACCATTACGAACCAAAACCCTAACCGCCACTCTCACAGCCGAAACCCTAGCTACCAGCCCGCCACCCTCACCACGCCCCATCCACCACCCATTTCTGCCACCACCTACCCGCTGCACCACCACCACCATGAACCCTTTGCAGCTGCCGCTAGATCCATTTCTCCCACCTCGAACTGGATCTGCATCGCCAGCCTCGACCACTTACCATGAATCTGCACCGCGAACCCCATCGCGACCACTTGACCAATTCCCCCACCACGATCGAGGCCCTTCATCGCCACAAGCCCAAGCCCTAATTAGGGCCGGCGCAAGCAAACATATGAGGCAACAGGAAGGGGACGAGATGGAAGGGGAAGGGGGAAAGAGAGGGAACGTTGGTCAGCGGCAAGGCCGAAGCTATGGACGGAAATGAACGGCGGCAGATGGACGGAAAAAATGGCCGAAGCTACGGCTGACCATTTCTTTGGGTGGAGCGGGCGGCGGCGGAAGAAATGACCGAGACTGCCAATGTGTAGACCGTAGATCCCAAGAATCTGGCCTTTCACCACCATGTCGTCTGTTACGACAGCAGATGGACGGAAGAAATGGCCGAAGCTACGGCCAGCCATTTCTTTGGGTGGAGCAGACGATGGGCATCATTCAGAAAAAGAAAAAAAAACACCCTAGATCTAAAATTAGGGGTTATATAGAGGGGCAATTTAGACATTTCAATTATTCTGTTCCAGCAATCGTCTGTAGCAACACTTTTGCGTATTCAGGCAGTCATTTGCAACTTTTGTAACTATGAGGGCTTTTTGCAATAGGCCCAAACCACAAGGATATTTTATGCAATTATCCCTAGAGAAAAAAGGCAAACAACCACAGTAATCCTTCCAACTAACCTCTTTGGGCCAGTGGCCTTGTACTTGTGTACAGGTAGGGCATTTATCTCTTCCTCACTCATAGAAGTCGTTCTTGTACCATTATCGGAATCCAAAGCTCTCAAAGTCTCATAATCTGCAGCAGTACAACATAGAGTTTACCTCATTTGCAAGTAATTGCCCCCCTTAAAAAAGAAACAACGAGAAAAGTTAAGTTCCAAATTTCATCTAATTTGGACTGCAAGTATGTGGAACCCCGGATGCAACTTAATTTAACGTATGTCTGCTCCGGAAACAGTACCAAGGTCATCAAATTCACGGTCAAGAAGAGCAAGCTGAAGCCTCAATCCATGCAATCTCCCTCTTGTTGCAAGAGCTATAGAAGGTGGCATCTGCAAACGGAATTCGGTGCGACTCAGCAAGCCAGTGGCCGCTGCAGCATGAGCTTGAGCCTGAGCTTGGAGTTGTTGGCAAGTTGCATACATCCTAAGTGTTGTAGCCACCAAAAAAACACCCAGTACTAGCCAGAGCTACATGCACAGGTCAGAAAAGGCCATTTCAGTTACTATGCTTGTCAAAATCAATCAGAAAACTAGCATGCCCAAGTAGATACTAAAGTTACCAGAAAGTTTGGTGACATTTGATGAGTATTCAATATTGTGAAGAGCAAAAGAACTGCCAAGGAGAAAGGTTATGCATGGTTTGATATGTACTGTGATAGAGTTGTGAACATACTAAACAAAATGTAAGGAGATAAAAGCATACCCGTGACGAGAAAAGCTAGTGAATTAGTATTAATTGGCCGGGCTGCATGTAGACGCTAAAACAGGCAAGAAACAATCACAAAAACGTGCACTGATATCTAATGTAAAGAAAATAATGCGACTGCTTAAAATATCGTAATATACACAATAGACTAGGTAGCCAGGTGAAGGAACGTACCATTGTACGTCGTCCAGGAACAAATCCTGATAAGCCATTTTCAATATCAGGCCTAGCACCGCGGAAAACAAAACTCATGGCCACAGTAGTTTTAGGAAGAGCCCCTAGTTCAAGAAAGAGCTTGTTTGATCTTGATTAGTCCTAGACTATTACAACAAAGAAGAGCAGAAGTTTTGAAAAGCATTCAGTCTTTTAACACGAGCTAAAAATCAAGTTAAAAAAAAAAAGGATCATGCTACTCAAACGTGTTGCCATAGCACATTAAAATAAATGAAGTCAGACAAATCAGCTATCAGTAATAAAATATGGGCATACGTAAAAAACAACACCATCTAGCAGAATTAAACTAGTCTCTTTATATAAAGCTAAATGGCAAGATAGGTGACCCACATCAAATCTAGTCTAGTTCTGCTTAAAAAATGAAGTGCAACAACGTGCCATTACTGTCTTCTAGAACTTATGTCACCCATTTCAGTTGAAAGGTGGAGACTAGGCATGTAATATTAAGATAATAGTGTGACGGACTCATTGTGTGGACATCTAACACATGGGAAAATGGTGTTACCAACCGACGGGATTAGCGGAAATGCCACAGCTTGACGCAGTGGGGTTTGCACCGGTCCTAACACAACCCAGACACTAGGGATTTAACGCAAAAAACCTAAGGCCTCATTTAGGTATAGCTGGGTGTATATGGAAAATGTTCCAAGGTGTGCAACAAGTGGTATAACAGCCATGCCCAGCTATTTACTACTTCCTCCGTCCCACATAAATTGATCACATTTTTTTTTTTTTGAATGCAGATTAAGGATTCAAGTCATTTATTGTGTGTTCCTCATTCTACACTTTAGAGAGAGGAGGGGAAGAAAGCAGGCCAGAAGAGAGAAAATGAGTTAGTAGAGTGTTAAATGTGGAGAGAGAAATAGAATAAAAAAGTGTAAAAAAGAACCAGGAGAGAGAAAATGAGTTGGTGGAGAGTTAAATGTGGAAAGAGAAATAGAATAAAAAAATTGTAAAAAGGGTAAATATGTAAAAATATCTACGAAATCTTTCTTAATTTGGCAAGTGAGCAATTTTGTGCGACGATCCAAAAAGGAAATATGATCAATTTTTGTGGGAAGGAGGCAGTAGTAAAAAACTGATCATTTGGGCCCAAAGTCTCACACTTAGTTGCACAAAGCGGGGGCGGGGGCGGGGGCGGGTGCGGGGGCAGGGAAGCGTAAGCACCAAGAAGAATCTGAGGTTGGGAGCGGCTTGAATAAATAAATGCATAAAGAGTATTATCATTTGTTTAGCATAGTTTACAGAGATAGCAATAACAGACAAGGAGACTTTAAGGACTTGAAGGAAGAGAGAAACAAGGAATTGAGTTGAAAAGAGCTTGATTTTCATGTATTCTATCACTTGTTCCATGCATCTCTATCCAACAAGCGGGATCGAGTTCCCATCTTAGCTTGGGACGAGATCCCATGGAGTTCCTAACTTGGGATCGCAAAAGCGAGTTTCCGAGAGAGAAACGTCACCATATTAGGAGTTTCTTGCAACTCTCACAAATACTTGGGATGAGGGTAGACCTAGCAAAATTTTGGCCCGTACCTGCGGGTCTAACCGACACGTTAAAAAAATCCGGGTACGGGCATCTAAACCTGAGACCCATTGAAATTCGACTCTTACCCGAACCAACCTGTCGTTTCCGATTCGGATATAGGTTACCGGTTTACCCAGGAATTTAAAGTATATATAATGTCAGACTTTGCCCTAACCCATTTCGTTGTAATTTAGGTTTCTCAATCCTCTCAAATCTCAATTTCACCATTGCCCACTCCTTCTCTACCGCCGCCGACCACCCTGCCTTCTCTGCTTGCCGCCGCCCCTCTTTGTATCCCTCACTGAGTCACACTCTCACTCTCACAGATCGACCACCAACCGCTGCCATATATCCATCACTCATGAAGTCGTCAGCCCCCTCACTCTTCAAGTCCACCACCGACTGCCACCTTCCTTCTTTGCCTGCACCACCCCTCTCTCTCTCTCTGTCCCTCCCTCAGTCACAGTCTCCTCTGTCATATCATTCGCGGACCACCGCCAATGTTCAAGTCCACAGCCGACCGCCGTAATCACCTCCACCACTGTCGTTGTTCACCGCTGTTCGTCACAAAGTTTTAGGCGGAAGGTGAGTCAATCCTTAAACTCTTGGAGATCCTGTTATCTGCGATGTTTGTAACACTTTGGACTATTGGACATTTGGAATTGGAGTTTGGACATATATTCAGTTAGTTAAGTAATGTCTGAAGTAACAGCTACACAGATGTTCTCGAGAAAATGATAAGAATGCTTAAAGCACTTATTGAAAATGCTGAAATCGGTGAAAACACTAAAGTAATCAACAAAACTGATATTCAGTTAAAAAAAACACTTGTGAGCAAAAAATATCACTGAAAAAAACATTTGCATGAAGGGGGGGAAAAACATTGAAAATGCTGTAATCAGTAGTGAGTGAATTCTTGTTTGATAAAACATTTTTGTGAAAAAAAAAAACCGAAAATGCTGTAATCAGTTAGTGGATTATTGTTTTTTTGCACCGGAAAAAAAAAAAGAAGAAACACTTAAATTGCTGTACCGAGCGAGTCTTGAAAAAACACCGAAACACTGAAAAACACAAGTGTTTCACAACTTAAATGGAATCTGTGAAATGCTGAAACTGAAATATATGAAAATGTTCAAGATGGGTTATGTATGCTGAAAACACCGGAAAAATACAAGTGTTTCACATACTACAATGGAATCTGAGAAACGCAAGAGTAATGCTGAAAATGTATGATGTCTACAGGTTATGTATGCTGAAAAATGTTATGTATGATCTCGTTTTTTTTTTTTTTTCTTCTCTCTTATTAGTTGCTTCCTGCTATTGTAGGATCAATGGAATCAGTGAACGTAATTGGTTGTTTGGTAATAAAATTCAAAGTAAGTCTTTATTTTCAAAGCATTAGAATTACAAAGTTCATTTACAGATTGTGATGTGAGAGCTGCACAGAACAAACAAGACATAGACAGAGAATGCATTAGCAAACTTAGATCAACGAACAAGCATACAAATCAACACAGAAAATGAAATCAAACAAGGGTATATTATCGCAGATTCCATATGGGCATGGTCAGAGAAACCCTAACAAAATGCATCATTGGGGGAAGGAGATAGAGGCTTTACAGATTGTGATGTGAGAGCTGAACTGATCACCAGCGATCAGATTTCTGTCAGTGGGAGAGGGGGAGAGAAGCCGTTAATGGTGTCGGTGTCGAAAGGCAGTTGTAACGCTCTTTTTTGTCCCAAACTAGGAGAGAGGAGTTGGATGGTTTTGGGATTTTGTTAGGCTTGTATCCCTTTAGGCAGCGACTGACATGTCAATTTTTGCTTTTGAGGGTGTCCACTGCCAATGAGGATTCCTTGCTCTGACGCACTCTCTTGCGGTTTATCAGTAAAAGGTATATAGCGGCAAACGGTAATCAATGTTACTGTTAGTAATTTGTCGCATTTTTATATGTCAAATTTGAGTTTTTTGTGGCTAAGACTTCTTAACAATGTTAGCTGGTGATGTTTTACAATAGGAGCATGAGCACACCTGTGAAAAAGAAAAAAAGAAAAAAAAATTGTATGGAAAAAAAAAAGGTTAACATGCTGTAATCAGTGACTGAGTGAGTGAATTCTTGTTCGACAAAACAATTGTGGTGAAAAAAACACTGAAAATGATGTAATCAGTGAGTGGATTATTGTTTTTTCACACTGAAAAAAAACGCTGAAAACATTGGAAAACAAAACACTGAAATTGTTGTACTGAGTGAGTCTTGAAAAAACACCGAAACACTGAAAAACACAAGTGTTTCACAACTTCAATGGAATCTGTGAAATGCTGAAACTTAAATATATGAAAATGTTCAAGATGGGTTATGTATGCTGAAAACACAGAAAAATTCAAGTATTCACAAGTATTTCACAACTACAATGGAATCTGTGAAACGAAGTGTAATGCTGAAAATGTATGATGTCTACGGGTTATGTATGCTGAAAATGTTATGTATGATCTCGATTTTTTTCTTATTTGTTGTTTTCTGCTGTTGTAGGATCAATGGAATCTATAAACGTAATTGGTAGTTTGGTTATGAAATCCAAAGTAATCCAAAGTAAGTCTTTATTTTCAAAGCATAAGATTACAAAGTATATATATGCGTTTCGAGATTTAGTTTAATCACATTTTCTTAAATATAGATGAAGGTCTCGAGGATAGTGAACTGGTGGTACGGTTGCCAAACAATACGAACATGGGCAGTTCGTTGAATGCAAGAAGTTTGATGGAGGTCAAAAGACTTGAAGTTGAAGGAAGGAATTGAGGACTTTATTACGGATTATGCATGTGGTGTTGTATCTATGTTGAAGCTTAATTGTTTTACTTTGGATTGTGGGCAGGCCGGTGGGTAATGAGAAATGATGCTATAGTTCTTATGGTATTTAAAATGCTACTGAGTATTAAGTAACTAAGTAGGGGACTAGGAGTCATGAGTATTTGATATTATTTTTTATTTTCGCTAAATTAAAATTACTTCTAACAACTAACAAGAAAAGTGCTAGCAAAAAAAGGGGGAAAAAAAGAAAGAAAGAAAATTATGCCTAATTAGTAACAAGTAACTATCAAAATGGGGTAAAAAGTATTGTTTATTAAAATCTATATAATTTAAACCACTTACCCGCCAGTATACCCGACCCGTTGGGTAGGGTATGGGCACAAGAAAAGGCTATCCCGAAAAAACCGGGTAAAATCTACCCGGACCTGGTGGATCCTCCAGTTTGGCAGGTCTACATGAGGGAATCTAAAGCATCGGTGCGTCATTAAGGCAGCCGTACCAGCACGCGTGCGAATTGCGGCGGGTGCGCCTGGGTTCGTGTCCAACATTAATTAATATCATAAATAGTTTTCTGTATTTCGGGTACCGCTTGGACACGGCTGGACACCTACTAGGTAATTCTGGACAAAGAGGGAGAGAGAGAGAGAGAGAGAGACAGAAGAAGGAGAAGAAGAAGAAGCAACGATCCAATATTGTAGGCAGCAGCGACGACCGAAGACCGTCGATCGGAGACCGACCGTTAAAAGAGATGTCGATCTCTGTTGTTGATCAGGCAGTAGCAGCGGCATCCAGGAAGAAGAAGAAGAAGAAGAAGAAGAAGATTAGGGGTCAGGTACAGCTGCTTTAGTCGATTTGTTGGTTCCTTAACCCATAATAACCACATGTTCAAATGCATGTGGTCACTCAGGAGTCATGACACGTGTATGGAACTAAAATTTATCCCAACTTTCTAATATTATACTCCCTCATCCCTAAAAGATCGATCCATTTGACTTTGCACGTATATTAAGGATTTATGTTATATATTGTGTATCTTTCCCATTTAACCCTTTAAAGAAAGGGGGAAGAGAGTGGGCCATGAAAGAGAAAATTGGTTGATAGAGTGTTAAATGTGGAGAGAGAAATAGAATAAAAAAGTGTAAAGTGATGGGTCAGGAGAGAGAAAATGAGTTGGTAGATAATTAAATGTGGTGAGAGAAATAGAATAAAAAAAATATAAAAAGGGTAAATATGTAAAAATATCTACAGAATCTTTCCTAATTTGGAAGTGATCAATTTTTGTGGGACGGCCCAAAAAGGAAATATGAACAGTTTTTTAGGGACAGAGGGAGAATTTAGGTACCCATTATTAGCTTATTATTATACCCAAAACAGCCCCAATATTTTATAGAATTAGTAGTAACACCAAAACCAATACAATCTTTTAGTAAAGTCAGCTATACAATTTCCAATAACTTCAAAACAGGCCATCAATTCAAAAAATCCCTCACTAATTTTGTTCGAAGGACAAAATATTTTTCATATATAGTTAGATATATAAAATATTAAATTAGTTGTATCCTCGCCACACCGGTATCCCGTATTTTTTCAAAAATGACGTATCCGTGTATCTGCAACTGCACCCATATCCATGCTTCCTAGATGAGGGGAAGCCTGCGACCAAACTAGGCACTATACCCTTCGAAGACCTACCCTGTAACGGAGTGACTTAGAGGTCATGATCATTAGAGGTGCCAATGGAAGAAACCCGGAGGAAAGCCCACACATGATAGCGGGCAGAAGCACTCAGAACGCCCACGGTAGTGTCCCATAGAATCGAACCTATCACGGGAACGTTACACTCCAGAGAGCTAGGCAAAGTATGTCCTACGACATGGCACGCGTGGTGTGGTGAAGATAGACACCGGCGTCGGGGCATGGTGACATGATGCTCTGCCGGGGGCATGACACATGACATGGCGTAAGATGGATGCGATGGTCGGGGCATGGCAAATGGAGACGGTTAGATGCGCGATCGCGCATCACATTGCATGGGCGCAAACTCGCCTAACGAAGCATGGGCACATGGCAAACGGAGACGGACACGGGTGCGAACGCGCATCACAGCACACGGGCTGAACACACGTCACGATGCAGGGGCACAACGAAGCATCTCATCGGGTGTTTAAGTAGCCAGAATGGCTAAGTACATAAAGTGTATTATGGAGGTTGGCGATGACCATACCTTTGGGGAGACGCGTGGCAAGTGCACTTAAAAGTTGGTAGTCACGGATGTATAGACAAGAGGCCAAGAGGGTTAGAGAAGATGGAGTTCCGAAGCATAAGGAAAGGAGAAGTAGGCCCCTTATCCACCCGGGGCGAACCCCAAGGTGGGCGACCCCTCCTTGGCCTTCGAGCTGGTTCGAGCCTTAGGCCTTTTTTTGGGCATTTTACGCATGCTTGACGGGAGTGACGTGTCCCAGTTCACCAAGTCAATGACGTTGACCTTTGAATGTTGGTTAAGTGACGTGTCCCCAAAACCAGGTCCTAAACACAACCACGTGGGTGTAGCCAAAATAGGCTAGCAATACTAGCCCTTACAAGACATCACCAAATCAAACTCTTAAAACAGAAACTTCAAAGCACTAACACATAGCCGAGCAATTCCGACCATTAAGTCGCCTATGATATTCACACAAAACTAATGATGCGCGCAAGGTCATCGTTAAGAGCATATATTTACATCAGTCGGCATTCATCGAATTCTCAAATATAATATCTACAGAGAAACAATTGTGCCGAGAAGCAGTTCTCCAACAGGCTCACTATGACCAATCCACGAGGCCCAGAACGAATTAAAAAAAAAAACCCAGAAGGCCATAGCTAACACCACGTGTTAACAGATCACCCAAATTTACAAGTAATCAGCACCACAAATTCAAACGAGTCAACTGGTTACCAGTGAAACAGTTAACCAGATACCAGATAGATTATAACGTAAAAAAAATGGAATCCGCACCCTAAGCAAGCCCTAGCACAACAACACAGCCATTACCGTCCTCTCTTTGTTCGTACAGTTACACAATACGTGATCAAATTCAGTGGCTACATCCAATTAAACTCCGGAACAGAAAAATTAGGCCTGCACCCAACCAGACAAAACATAGACATAGAATGCAGTACCAAACAAAGAACCACGAACATGCAGACAAATCAACACCGAAGACGAAATCAGACAAGCGTAACCCTACACATCACAGATTCCATTAGGGCAGTGCTGAGAGAAACCCTAACAGAATGGATCAGTGGGGGAAGAGAGAAAGAGGCTTACAGATTGTGATGTGAGAGCTGAGCTGATCACCAGCGATCAGACTTCTGTGAGTGGGAGAGGAGTTAATGGTGTCGGTGTCGTTAGGCAGTTGTAACGCTCTCTTTTTGTCCCAAACTCGGGAGAGAGGAGTTACGTGGCTTTGGGATTTTGTTAGGTTTGGATCACTTTGTGCAGTGACTGACATGTCAATTTTTGCTTCCGCCTACGAGGATTCCTTCCTTGCTCCTATAGCGACAAACGATAACTTTATTTTGTTACGTAATGTGTCGCTTTTTTATAATATCAAATCTGATTTATTTGTCGCTACTAACATCTTAACAATGTTAGACTAGCGATGATGTTCTAAAATAAGAGCATGAGCACAGGATAGCTTCACCATTTGGAATAGTCTATCATTCCTTGTTCTTACTATCTCTTTGACGTTTCTTTATTGCAATTTTGGTTCTTAAACAACATGAATGATAGAGCTTTCGAATTTTACTTGAGTGTGTGTATTAGATGTGTATGTTTTCTTCTTTGGTAAATAAGAGAGCAGCAGTGATGAATTAAAATTTGACAAATTTGCCTTTTTTTTACTTCACACTTTCAATATAAACTGTGTATTAGATGTGTATGTTTTCTTTTTTGGTAAATAAGAGAGTAGCAGTGATGAATTAAAATTTGACAAATTTGCCTTTTTTTTAGTTCACATTTTCAATATAAACGGAAAAGTCATGACTAACTCAACCTAATATAAATTTAGAAGATATAAAACAAATATCCAAAGACACCCGAATACAAAATTCATAACAGCCTCAAGAACTGAGAGTAAATCCACCCCCTAGGGAAAAAAACACAGCTCAAATCAAGAGATCACCATAATTGCACGCTCCATTACCTTCCACCGCAGAACAACGCACTAGTGCAGCACCCGGCCCAAATGAGAGACCGAACCATTTCGCTTTTTTTTTTCAATTTCATAAAAGCCCCAAACCCCCGCCTTCCGAGGCCCTATCCCGCCCGCCTCTCCCTCACTCAAGGAAATTCACAATTATCCTTTACAGTAACCTAGCTAAATGAAAAAGGCGAAGGGTTCTTAGGATATGTATGTTTTGTTAGTGGCGTCAAAAGGGCCGAGGAGGCCCGTGGGTCGGCCCGGCCCGGGCTAGCCCGGCCCTAAAGGAGTGCGGCCCTGGTCCATAGGGCAGGCCTAAAAATTGGAAGAAAAAGCCCAGCCCAGCCCAGCCCAGCCCAGGCCCTAAAAAGCCCGGGTTTGGCCTAGCCCTGATTCTGAACAGGCTCGGATTGGACCCAAATCTGGCCAGGATTTTTGGCCTGGCCCTAATTTTCAATTTTTTTGTTTTTTTAACTTGATATTTTCATTGAAGAGTGGTTTTAAGAAAATAATATTAAAAAAATAAGTCATAATAAATTGATTTATCTTCTAGAATGAGTTTATAATGACTGGAAGCATTTTTTGACATTACATAAGACTTACGAATATAATTCTCATTATCATTCGAAGCTAATTAAATTTAAATATTAAGGACTATCTAAATTTAAATCACTTGTTAGATCATTTTTTGTACTAAGCCCTCATGAGCTGTTTGTATTTTAATTGTAACATCATTTTTTTCTTCTAAATATAATATGATTTTTTGTTTTTTCTAATATCTAAATTTTATGTCCATATTAGAAAGTGATTTTAAGGATACAAAAATCAAAATTAAGTTATACTACGTCAGTATACTGATTAGGTTAAGTTTTGAAATGATTAGGTTAATATTAGTTTTTAGGTTACATTTGGCTGACGGATATGACCCTCGTTATTCCTGTAAAATTAATTCAAAAATGAAGTCTCTATCCTTATTTAAATCATTAGTTGGATCTTTTTTCTGTTCTAAATTACATAAGTTACGGTCTGTTTGAAACCAATTCTTTTAGGATTTGAATTTGAAATTCAAAAATTGGATTTGAAATTTAATTCACTTTCTTTTGTAATAAGCTTATTTACAAACTTATTTCAAATTAATCCTTAATATATATATACATATATATATAACAACCGATCTTAAGCTCAGATAAAAGGAGGAAGAGTCTATTTATTTTAAATTTAATTTTTTTCATAACATAAAAAATTTTAAAAAATCTAAAAATGTATTCAGGGCCGGGCCTGGCCCAAGCCCGGCCCTAAAGTTAGGGCCTAGGGCTTGGACCAGGCCAGGATATCCTCACATTGGGCCTGGCCCAGGCCCGACCTTGTTTGCAAGGCCCGAAGCCCGGTTTTGCCCTAGCCCTCTTTTTGGCCCGGGCTGGGCCGGCCCAAGCCCGGCCCACTGACACCTCTATGTTTTGTGTATGAGAAATTTTAGAAGATTCTCCATTCGATAGGTCTGGCAAAAAGTCTAGCCATGTTGTGTAGCTTGAATGTATAAAATTTGCGGATGCAAAGCTCGAGCTCAATGTCGTGTAGTTTTTTTTTTATCCGAACTCAATATTAATGAACTTTTCCTTCTAATTAGGCAAAGAGATCAAATGGTCCCACTCCTTAGAGATGTCTCGGTCTCGTTTACTTGAGGCCGATTCAATCTCCTCTCAAATTGACCTCACCAATTTTCATTTCAAGTAAGAACAGGGCACACTGTAATATAACCCACAACATCCAATGCAGGAAAAGTTTTGATCCTGGTAAATGCATATATGTTAGAACAAGAAAATCAAAGCACAAATATGTAAGAACAAGGCTCCTTTGTAACGCCTGCCCTAAAATAAGGTTTTGGCTACTTCCTAGTACTACAAAAGGGAAGGAGAGGAACCATTTATACACCACTCGACCACCCATGAGACCAAAGTAGAAATCAAATTGAAAGCGGAGCTCTGGGCACGCGTTAAAGCGAGTACTTCACCCACCCACATGCAAAAGTTTCTGAGTGGCTTCCTGTAAGGATTGACTCGGAAGTCCATTCTGAGACAAAGGTAAGGGGCAAAGTTGGTCTCCAGAGCTTAGCCATTTCCTCAAAAGATGTACCTTTGCTTTGCTAATCGTATGCGCGACAACCCTGACATCGAAGGCATAAATGAACTTCACCATTAATGCAAGGTTACCAGCAGATTAATGAACCAGAGACTTAGCAATCACTGACAAGCTAATTACGCAAAACATCAATTTGCCACTCAATTTCCAAAACTAGTTAATCTGCTGCTGCTGCTGCTAATTTGCAGCCAATCAACCACAATTTCCTTGACCAAGAAACTGAACATCTCTCAATGCTCAAAGATGAAACAATTCTGCTTCTTAAGTTTATGCTATTTACACCGAGTAACAAGACTATCTTCATTCACATAAACTTTCTTCTGCCCATCTGCATCACCATCTGGACATCCCATTCTGGTCCTCCATAACCCAAGCTCTTCCACGCCTGCTCACATACCTGCTGAACACCGAGCCCGCCCGGCTCCGGCTCCTCGATACCGATCCTCCAGACTCCGAATTAGCCCCCGGGGACGAAGAATTAGAAGACCTTAACCTCCCCAAAAACGAAAATAAATTACGAAAAGCCCTCCCGAACCCCCCTTCTCTCGCCCTACTCCTCCTCGACCCCCACGTAATCCTCCTCGGCGCACCTCCGTCGTTAAACCCTCCGTCCATCTCGGTAAACACAACCGGCAGCTGCCTCTCGCCGGCCCTCCTCCCTCCGGTAAACCTCCCGACAGCGAATCCGCCCCCGGGCAGTCTCCATATCGTCAAGCCAACTGTCTCCTCTTCACTTCTCGTATTAATATCTTCCGACGATGGGTTCGGCACATCCGGAGGCAGCTCGTGCCGACAAACAGGGCACGAATTGCGGAGCGAGAGCCACGGCAGGATGCAGTCTGAGTGGTATATGTGCTTGCAGGGCATCTCGCGAGCCTCAGCTCCCAGCTCGAAGGCCTCTTTACACACAGCGCAATGGCACTCGGTGCTGACGTGTCCGTTCCCGATCGAGATAGTGGGCATCGACTCAATGGAGGCTTTGGACGCCGGCGGCTGCTCGGCTTGATCCAAGCCGTTGATCTCGATCTGCGAGAGCTGGTCCAGCAGCCGATCGAATCCGGATCCCATCAAAAAGTCCGACATGGTCTCAGGTAGAGGCCGGAGCCCCGAACCGGCTCCATCATCGTAGTAAAACTCAAAACTTCCATCTGCAGAAGCTCCACCGCGGGAATTCTCATCTCCGCCGCCATCCGGCGGGCCACGGAGGACGATGACAGGATTGAACGGGGATCGGTCGCCGTTGTTCCGCCGGCCGCGGCGGAACCGAATTCCCGTGCTCCGATCCGGTTCCGACGGGTTGTTCCCGACCATGTACATCGCAACCGCCGGAATCCGGTGGGTGGAGTCGGACGGAGACGTGGGCTCCACTGCCTCGACGAATCCACCGTCGCAGCGAGGACAAACTACGCTCTCCTCTGCCACAACACGGACCACGCGCGTGCATCTGTAGCACCAGTACGAAGCCGCAGCCGTCGACATCTTCCTTCAAACTTGAAATTTACGAACAAATAACTCGACCGAGTTCACCCAGTTGAGCTCAAGTTCCAGATCTGAGAAGAGGACAAAAAGGTGCAGAGAATCAGAGATAAGGAGGTGTGGCTTCGAAGAATGCGAAAGGGAGGAGAATATGAGGATTTTAAGCACGCGTGATAATGGCGTGTTAACGGAGAAGGAGCGTGTGTAAGAGACGCGTTTTCGAGTGTGAATAGGGGTGTAAACGGCGTTAATTTCGCCGTCGGGTCGGATCGGTCATTGGTTAATAAGCGAGGTTTTGGAAAGAGAGAAGGGATTCGGGAGGGAATGGCGCGTTGGACCGAGGCCGGCTTTGCAGGTTTGCGAGTGAAGACGTTGACTTGAGCAGGAAGTATATACGATTTGTAGAGTGGAACGCCGATTTGGAAGTTTGGAGCGGCGAATAGTCGGCGATTATTTTGTAGAGAAGATTCCCTACGACGAAGAACATTCCTCGGGAGGTGGACGGTGGACTAGGACTGCACAGTATGTACTCTGTGCGGACTTTGAAATTGAAATTTGAACTGGAACCGAAATTTGAAAGAATATTTAGCTCAGGGTGAGCGAAATTTCGAGAGGAGGACTTGATCCTGTACGTTCGAGTTAACTTGTGATAATTCCTCATTGTCGTAAAAAAAAAAAAAGGGAAATAATTACAGCAGTGTAACTCACTTCTTGGTCTTCGACCCCCTCAGTCACTGCAAACACTCCCGATCAGTGCAATGGGATGTGTCTATTTATCTATCTCTTTATAGTGTAATTACAGTTAAGGATATTAAGTTTCAAAATGTAACATGTTGTGACAAAAAACTCTAATTTTGTAATATTTGTGTCCATTCGTTAGGGTTCAGTCCAAAAAGTTTATTTTTTTATATGAATATATATTTTTAAAATGGCAATACTGATCTTTACTGCATATATTAAATTAGGGTTTGTATAAAAAACCCTAATTTACAAATTAGGATTTCAAAACCTTAATTTGAAAATTACGGTTTTGAAAATTTGATCGGTTCACTCTCTCATTGTCGGTGATCAATCTACTGTTGGCGTTGCCCCCATCGCCGGCGGCGTCGCCCTTCCCCCTTCATCTCTTCTCTCCCCCCACCCTGCCCCTCGCAGCTAGCAGCCCCCTCCCTCGCCCTACTGCCGGCAGCTCCATCGCCCCACACTGCCGGCAACGTACTCGTCGTCTCCCTCCCTTCCAAATTTCACCTCGCCCTTTGAATTTCGCTGGAAAGCCTTCTCTATTGGAGCCAAACGTCCCCAAATTAATTTCCAACCAGCCCTATAAATAAATCTGCACACTTTACCTTCATACATTAAACAACCAACCCACACACGGAGGCAGATCCTCTGCTGTAGCTAGGGCTACAGCAAAGGTGTTGTAGCTAGGGCTACAACAGAGGTGCTGTAGGGTGATCCAAACCATCCAAATTAATCTTATGCCTAAGAATTGGCCACGTCATCCGATCACTTAAAACCTCAAAAAAACTTGGTTTGAAGACTAACAGCAGCCCTCCTCTCCGTCAAACAAAATTGATGCAGACTTCGCTCTCTCTCTCTCTCTCTGTTTAGATTTCAGATTTCTTCCTCTTCTCCGTTTAGATTTCAGACTTCTTTCCTCTCTCCAATTTCAGAATTCTTTCCTCTCGAACCAAGAAAAAAGAGAGATTTTCGGAGAAGAGAGAGAGATTGCAGATCTCATCGCTGGAAGGTAGGGAAGGCAGCCGGTGTCGTCACCGGTGAACGGTGTACTTCCATGGCAGCGCTGGCCGGAAGTTGGAGCTATCGACTCTGGTTGAACGGTGTATTGACGCCGCTACGTCGCCGCCATAAGGGTTCAACAGATCTGCAGATGCGTCGCCGGAATCGTTGCGTCGTGGCCGATGGGTGATGGTTCGTGGCTTCAATTTTCAAAGAAGAGAGAGAGATTGTAGAGAGCGTCGTCGCCGATGGGTGATGGATGTGCCGTCGTCGAAAGTGAGTTGAATCGTTGTCGTCGTCGGCGGCAGATGGAATCGGGGAAAGCGAGATGGAGAGACGACTGAGTTTGGAGAGAGAATCACCGATTCAGGCCGCTGCGACTTTCGTCGGTGATTCCGAGATGGTCGCGTCGCCGAACGGTGAGATAAAGCCATGTCGCCGGTTAGTGGGGCGTTGGAATTATCGTCGGTTTGGAGAGAGAGAGTCATTAATGGAGAGAGAAGGTTGGTCTCCCGACGTAAATGCTGTCTTTCTCAAAGTTGATGATGTGGCTTCGTCTCAACCGTTACAGTCCACTTATCTCGATCGAACGGCTATAACAGGCGCTACAGCACCCATGCCGTAACCCTACCTATGGCAGGGGATCCGGATCTACCCACACACACACACACACACAAAATCCTGAAATTTAAAGTCCAATGTTAAAACCGTTTCAAAATAATGCAAAAGGCCTAAAACCAACTCTAAAGCCCTGTCACCCATACAAGCCCGCTAGTTAAAGATCCCTCTTACATTAGGCCATCAGCTTATTCTTTTCTTCCCTCATATGTTCATCTCTTTCTTCTCTTTCTGATTTTTGTTCTTGGACTGACAATATCCACCTTCCTACCAACAATGGATTGCGAAGAACGATTTTCTGGGCACATTGAGCACTTTAGGACGGCAAGGCAGATGGCTACAGCAAGTTGATGATGAGATTAAGAGGTTTGACGTGAGTGTTCCTGAATCAAATCTATCTTTTCGAGTTTGGGGACCCTGGAGTGTATATATGAATTTAATCACACTTTTCAAGTAAAATGGAAAAGGATTTTCTGGAAACCAATTTGGTGATTACCAATTTCCGGAAAGTAGGGCTTTCTAATTTCAATATGTTTCCTTTTTTCAAAAAAAAAAAGCCACCTTAAATGAGCTAAACCGATCTGCGTTTACGTTCGTATAGATTTTGCGAACACGAGTTCCAAAATCACTTTAAAGCTCGTGACGAACACGAGCTCACGAGCCGAGTATGTGCAACCACTAATTAGACAAACACCAGCTCAAGCACTTTTAAACGAGACAAGTACACGTTCATTCGCAGCGCTAATCATATTCGGTCTATTGTGTTTAACAATGGTTAGTGGCATAATTGACTCTCTCCCTTCTCACTCTTCATCATCGCCCACAAGCAAGGACTATCTTCGCCACATCCGAGCACTACCCTGTATAGCGGGTCCATCAATCATTTTAGCCCATCACCTAGCATTAATAGTACCATGATCCAATTGAAGTAATTGGGCATCGGAAGTTTAGTGGACCATCGAAGGGAGTAGTGCGTGAGACATAATGCATGGGTAACATGTGGGATTAATAGACGTTAAGAACCCACATGCCAAAAAAGGTATAAAAGCAGTGCCAACTTTGTCGAATTGGGTCTCAATTATACTTCTTATAAGGCCCTAGCATTCTTGAATGAAAACGCAGTAGTCTTCGATAAACTAACATGATCTTAGTAGCCGTCATTGTTTACTAAAAATTATCCTCTAAGTGTTTATCAAAAATAACCTTCAGGATTCATCATCATGAGATAGCTCTCATATCTAAACTCGTTTAACTCAGAGTTTATTAAGAAAGTGATCTTCAGTGTTTATCAGAGTAACCTTTAGGGTTTAGCAAATCAATGGCCTTCAAGTGTATGAAGAAGACTAACCCAAGAAAGAAGAAGACAAACTCGAGGAAAATAATAGACCGTAAAAGAGGACAAGACTCAGATAATAGAAGCAGCCTCAAATAAGGCGGAGGATTCGAAAAGGAGAAGAACATTACATAGATTACATGATCAACAAGAAAGTTATGTCTATAAATACCCTTTTTATTTAAATGAAAAATATACATGAAAGTCTAAGTACATGCCACGAGTCTTTCTCACTTTCAAGTTACTAGTTCTACATATCGAATTAATTAGTCCGCATTTCCTTTACTCATTTTTCAACCAAAAAATGACTAGAAAATATCACAAAAATCCATAAAAACCCTCTCTAAATCAAACCTAGACCATGTGTAACGTCATGATTTTCCTTAGCAATTTCCCTAATACCCTCTGGTGGTACTCCTCACCTACGGAAAGAGGTTAGTGTTAGTCGAGAGAAGATTTTGGTTTGACCTTAAAATATTTTAGGAATTATCCAGGGCATCCCTGTTGCATATTTCACCCCGGGTTCTCTAGTTGATTCACGCCCTCGTTCATATGGCAAATGAAACCTAAAGAAAGCTCAACGAAATAAGTGGAGCATAAAGCAAAGAGAACAAAGTAGCCAGAGCCATTCCTAGTTAGTGCAGTTTAAGGAATGTTTTCATTTAGATTGTCTATGCAAAGCCATTGTTGCATGAGGTGAAAGTATCATCTATCATGGGAACGAGTGACTCCTAACTAAATGAGTGCGGGTCATGCCATTAGGCCAGACGAACCAAAAGTATAATCTAGCATGTGCGATTGTTCTGGGGACGTGCGAGACCAGTGAGATATATACCTTTTTATGTTTTCTTGCGGTAGGTAGTGTGAAAGGAATGGAAGTGAAGTTCTCATCCAATCATGAATGGGCCTCTTGAGGTGATTGGCTTAAACTTCAGTCTCCTTATTTCTTACCCATGAGACAACCTTAAGATCTTGCTCGGTTTGACTAGGCTTGTAACTAAAAGACAATGGAAAGAAAAGGGCTCTCGCCCTGTGTAAATGAAACTCATTCTATTACCAATATTAAGAAGGAAATTTTTTTTACCCTTAACCAAATGATTTGTTTGCTTTACTCTCATCCATGCATTTTTGTGTAAAAGTAGGCAAAAATCTTTTTGTCCAGCTATAATTACCTCAAGCGTGTATCTGGCAAACTAGGGAACAAAAGCTCTTTTATATGTAGAACGTAGCCAATTTACAGTGCCTTTTTAGGGTAGGGAACTTATTCAATACTACAGGCAAGCCTCGATTCTTCCATGCTTCTTCTTAACTTTTATACATGACTACATAGGATCGACCTCTTAAGGCTATGGGTTGAGATATATATGAGTAGTCTGTTTCTGTTGTACGTGGAGCCTAATTTCAATCCAGAGACATTGTTACAATAGAGGTAGTGATCTTAAAACTAGTTTTGTGTGGGTGTCTCACATTAGTTATTGAGAAAAGGTCACAACTTAGCCCAAGTTTATAAGTTGTCTTGTCTCACATTGGTTATTTAGACAAAGGTCACCTCTGAGTTCTAAATAAATATAAGTGATCTTATATTGTTTTGGGTCGAGAGAGAAAACCACATCAAAGAGTGGGGGTTAGGATTTTGGTTATAATACTGCTGAATAGTGAAATCGAAATCTGGTCATACTCCGAGGACGTAACCATATCGGTGAACCTCGTAATTCTTGTATTGTGCGTTTGGTTTATTTATTTTTTAAAATTTCTCGTTTCTTTGTTCTTCAATATATTGCTCCGTAGTTGCTGCGTTTCGTAACAACTGGTACCAGAACTTGGGTTCGAGTTTTAGCTCACGTAGGTCTTACGTTTGAGTGGGAGCAATGGCTGAGAAGGTAAAGGAAAGATCAAGAAGTTTAATGGTATGAATTTTCAGTGGTGAAAGATGCAAGTTGAAGACTACTTGTATCAGAAGGATTTGTATCTACCGCTGGTGGGAAAAAAACCTGAAGCAATGGATACGAGTGAGTGGGCGATTTTGGACCGAAAGGCGTTGGCTACAGTAAGACTTAGCCTAACCCCACAAGTAGCATTCAACATCTTCAAAGAGAAAACTACTGCTGCTGTGATGAAAGCGTTAGAGAAATTATAAAAAAACCTTCCGTTTCGAATAAGGTATTTCTCATGAAGAAATTGTTTAATATGAGAATGTCTGAAAATGGTTCTGTTGTTGATCATTTAGATGATTTTAACGGTATTACAAATCAATTGGAATCTGTCGACATTAATTTTGATGATGAAATTAGGGCTTTGTTATTTCTGTGTTTACTGCCTAATAGTTGGAATAACTTGGTGACGACAGTGAGTAATTCTACTATTTCTGGAACGCTAACACTTAATGATGTTGTGAGTTCTGTGATGAATGATGAAATGCGGAGAAAGACAATTGATAATGGTATATCATCTAGTACTGCTTTGTCCGTGGAATCCAGAGGTAGACAGAATAACAAGCAGAATAATAGGGGAAGAAGTCCTACAAGAGGAATGAAGATCAAGATCAAGAGGCAAGTCGAAGTCCAAAGGAAAACCATAGTGTGCTGGAATTGTAACAAGGAAGGTCATAAGAAGAATGATTGTATGGAACCAAAGAAGAAAAAGGGAGCAGGGGGAAGACCAGGTGATGATGAAGGGGCAAACATGGTAAGTTCAAATGACCAGACATATGACGATTTATGTCTCTTTGCTACAGTGGATGATAATTCCAAAGTGTGGTATGTAGACTCAAGAGCCTCGATTCATTGTACACCTCGTAGGGATTGTTTCTGTGATTATGTTCATGGTAATTATGGACATGTGACTGTTGGAAATGGATATCGGTGTAGCATTGTCGGAAAGGGGAAAATGGAATTAAACTATCAAATAGAGGAACCTTAGTTTTTAAGGATGTTAGACATATTCCAGAACTGCAGAAGAACCTTATATCCATCAGCGGGTTGGATCGCGAAGGCTATTTTGTGGCATTTGGTGAAAAACAGTGGAAGATGACCAAAGGGTCGATGGTGGTAGTAAGAGGAGAAAGAGTAGGAACCCTATATACTCTTTCAGGTACCCAAAACCACTCTATCTCTTTGACTTTTACAGAAAATCAGAGAACCACATTATGGCATCACAGGTTGGGACATTTGAGTGAGAGTGGTATGAAAATTCTGCACTCAAAGAATGCATTGCCAGGGATGAAGAACATTCAGTTAGATTTTTGTGAGGGTTGTGTCTATGGAAAGCAAAAGCGGGTCAGTTTTTGGAGGGATGGTAAAGAGAAGAAGATTGAAAGGCTGGAGTTAGTTCACACGGATGTTTGCGGACCTACTACAGTAAAATCTCTTGGAGGTAATTTCTACTTTGTTTCTTTTAAAGATGATGCTAGTAGAAAGACCGGGATATATGCCATCAGACAGAAATCTGACGTTTGTCACACTTTTAAGAAGTGGAAAGTTCTTGTTGAGAATGAAACTGGGAACAAGATAAAATGTCTAAAATCTGATAATGGGGGTAAGTATCATGATGGAAGGTTCCAAGAATACTGTTCCAACACCGGTATCAGGTTGATAAGGACTATTAAGAGGACACCTCAGGAAAATGGCTTGGCAGAGAGGATGAACGGAACCATCATGGAACGAGCAAGGTGTATGAGGATACATGCTAATTTACCTCTATAGTTCTGGGCAGCAGCTATGGATACTGCCGTATATTTAATTAACAGAAGTCTAGCAAGTGCTCTCAATTGTGGTATTCCTGAAGAAGAATGGTCAGGTGAACCAGTAAATTATTCTTTTTTGAAATTTTTTGGATGTATTGCTTATGCTCATATTGATAAAAAGGAAAGGAAGAAACTTGACTCTAACTCTCAGAAGTGTGTATTTATTGGATATGGAGGTGATGAATATGGTTATCGTTTGTGAGACTACAAACATAACAAAATCATCAGGAGTATGGATGTCATATTAGATGAATCACGGTTGTATAAGCACGGGTTACAAGAACATGGAATTGAAAAAGAAAACAAGGAATACATGGAACTTAATGAGCCAGAAGATGGATAGGTACCCAGGACTGAAAATTCAGAAGTCCTTGATGAGACAACTGATACTGAAATTAGAGCTGGTGATCAACAACAGGTGCCTGAAACTCTTAATCTCAGAAGAAGTAGTCGGGTAAGGAAAGCTCTTGACAGACTTTGTCTTCCACTCGATTATATTTTGTATATTGATTTCGGTGAGCCAGAATGTTATCAAGAAGCGATATAGGATGAATCCAGGTTACAGTGGGAGCAAACCATGAAAGATGAGATGGCTTCACTTGAGCAAAACCAAACTTGGGATTTGGTAAAGCTCCCTGCAGGTAAGAATGTTCTGTACAATAATTGGGTATATAGGATTAAAAATAAAGCTAGAGGAACAAAGAGATACAAGGCAAGACTAGTTGTGAAAGGGTATCGGCAGAGGAAAGGTATTGATTTCCAAGAAATCTTCTCTCATGTTGTGAAGATGACTTCAATTCGTACAATATTAAGCATTGTAGCTATAGAGGACTTACATCTGGAGCAGTTGGATGTTAAGACAACATTTCTCCATGAGGATTTGGAGGAAGAAATCTACATGCATCAGCTAGAGGGTTTTGAAGTCAAGGGTAAGGATGAAATGGTTGCAGGTTAACGAAGAGCTTGTATGGCCTAAAGCAAGCTCCTAGACAGTGGTATTTGAAGTTTGACAATTTCATGAAGCAAACAAACTTCACTAGATGTCACTCTGATCACTGTGTTTATTTTCAGAAGTTTAATAGTGAGGACTTCATTATTTTAACTATATATGTAGATGATATGCTCGTTGCAGGTTCAAGCATGAGAAGAATTAATGAACTCAAGAAGAAGTTGGCAAGTATTCTCTATGAAGCACTTGGGAGAGGCAAAGTAACTTCTTGGCATGAGGATAACCAGGGACAAAAAATAGAAAAAGTTATGGTTGTCGTAGGAAGAGTACATTGAGAAGGTTTTGATGAGATTTAACTTTCACGCCTCTAAACCTATGACGACTCCTTTAGCAGCCCACTTCAAGCTTTCAAAAGAGTTGAGTCCCAAGAATAGGAAGGATAAAGAATACATGGCACAGGTACCGTACACCTCTGCTGTGGAAGTCTCATGTATGCCATGGTCAGTACAAGGCCGGATATTGCACATGCAGTTGGAGTTGTGAGCAGATTCATGACAAACCCAGGAAGGGAACATTGGCAAACAGTGAAATGGATTCTCAGGTATTTGAAAGGAACATCCAGGTCCTGCTTATGGTTTGAGGGTAATAACATAGATGTGCAAGGCTATATAGATGCAGACCATGCAGGTGATAGAGACAATGGGAGAAGCACCACAGGATATGTTTTTTTTATAGGAGTGACTGCAGTATGCTGGATCTCTAAGTTACAGAAGATAGTTGCATTGTCTACAATGGAAGCAGAATATGTTGCTATGACAGAAGCAAGCAAGAAAATAATTTGGCTTCAGAGATTGTTGACAAAGCTGGGATATGGGCAAGTAGATTGCAAGTTATGGGCTAATAGTCAGAGTGCAATACATCTTGCTAAGAACTCAGCATTTCATTTGAGGACCAAGAATATTCAGTTGAAGTATCACTTTATACGGTCTCTGTTAGAGGATGGACAACTGAACTTGGAGAAGATTGAAGGCAACAAGAATCCTGTGGACATGTTAACGAAGGTGGTTGACTGGCAAAAGTTGAGCCTATGCTCAACTTTAATTAGTCTTCGTTGATGCTTCTTGGATGAGTATGACCAGCATTTGTGTGGAGTTTCAGCATTGGAATTGTATCAGTCTCCAAGTGAAAGATTGTTGTATGAGGAGCCTGATTTCAATCCAGAGACATTGTTACAATAGAGGCAGTGACCTTAAAACTAGTTTTGTGTGGGTGTCCCACATTGGTTATTGAGAGAAGGTTACAACTTAGCCAAAGTATATAAGTTGTCTTGTCCCACATTAGTTATTTAGACAAAGGTCACCTCTGAGCTCTAAATAAATATAAGTGATCTTGTATTATTTTGGGTTAAGAAAGAAAACCACATCAAATAGTGGGGGTTAGGATTTTGGTTGTAACGTTGTTGAATAGTGAAATCAAAATCTGGTCATACTCCTATGACGTAGCCATATTGGTGAACATCGTAATTCTTGTGTTCTGCGTTTGGTTTATTTGTTTGTTTTTTTTAAATTTCTCATTTCTTTGTTCTTCAATATATTGCTCCGTAGTTGCAGCGTTTCGTAACAGTTTTGTACTAACTAATTAGAGAAATGAACTAATGGCAAATCCAAATTGGACGTTTTTCTAGGGAAACTCGGTGCTTGAATATGGTCAACACTTGCATCTACTAAACCTATTTAAGAATTTGACAGGGGAGTACTACACATTAGTATACCAAAAATAACCTCAAAGACTCTTATTAGGCCCTCTTTTTCTTTTATTAATAACGTCAAAGACTCTTTTTGTGGGACGGATGGAGTATAAAATTATCAAATTCTACGACAAATAAGAAATGCACTTAATTTTTCCTTGCACTGAAACTTTTCTTTTCTTGAATTGACTTTGCATCCCACTCCTAAAACTTCCAATTCCCAGACCAGTTCTTTTCTCTCTAAAGCTTCAAACAGTATAAAATTAGAAAACAACAATCTTAAAAAAGAAGCACCAAAACATGGATAAAAAAGAAGAAAAACAAAAACGAAGGTTGTCTAACATCATTGAATTGTGAACCATGTTCAAGAGAAATGACATTGTGTGAAAGAAACACAAACAACCTTTACCAAAAAAAAAAAAATTTAGGGGCGGGGGGGGGGGGGGGGAGGAAACACCAACAAAAGCTTACTGGTTCAAAAAAGGCTGGAGATGGAGAGTGGGTTCATAATGTTGAACAAAAGAAATGATAGAATGGAAGAGACAATTGTAACATATATATATATATATATATATATATATATATATATATATATATATATATATATATATATATATATATAAGTCAGAGAAGAATATTGCAATTAGTTAATCTAAAGAGATTCAGGGAGATATTTTCGGAGATTAATTAGTAAAGATGACGATGGTAAGATTTTCAATTTTGAAACAAGTGTCAGCAAAGGCTAATTTATGTAAATGAATATTTTCAATCACTGATTTGAAATCACTAAATTTGAGGGATATATAAATTTAGAAGTAAATATATTGGAGTGGATTTTTCAGTCCACATGGCAAAAAAAAAAAGAAAGTATCCACGTAGGCAATGATGTGGACGTATTCTTTGAGCTTCCGCTTTCATACATATATATATATATATATATATATATATATATATATATAAAATAATAATTAGATTTGATGGAAGATAAGAGAATACATCTTTGTAAGATATTTGGCAGTTTCAGGTGTTATTTGTAAGTTAGTACCTACTAGTAGTAATTGTTTTTCTATTGCTTTATTGTTGTTTTGGGTAATATTTCATTGGCTTTGTTAGTCAAACTTTTTGCAACAAGGGGTTTTGTAAAGTTTGGCATATGAGCACCACGGTGTTTTCAAAAGTTTGGGTATAGAATTGTTGTGCTTATTAAACTTCTCTTGTTATTGTAACTAGTTTTCTCTATCTATCAGTGGAGTTGATAATTAAAAGAAAAAAGTACTTTGACCCCCTGTACTTATATCAATGGGCAGTTTGTTCCTCCTTTGTTCAAAAAGTTTTGCTAAACCGACCTTTACTTTTGAAAACTGTACACATTGGATGGATTCTTTCCAACTTAATCGTGTTTTGGAGTGAAAATTCTCTGTCACCCTTTAAATTCACAAATACCCTTTTGACATATGCATAGAGAGCATGGTTGCGCCCCCTGCCCCACAAACACCCACACCCTACACGTACACACAATCATGCACCTACAAACACCACGGGTTGTCCCCCCAACCTCCCCTCCCTATTAGCCACCATACACACATGCACACGCTCGCTCGCGTGCATATTGCATGCGCACATTACATGCACACACAAACACCCAACCACCCTCTACACACTGCACGCACACACTGCACATAGAAATCACACTGCATATGCATACACAAACACACACTCACTGCATGCATACGCAAATTGTACACACACAATCCCACTGCAAAACACCGTATTGCATGCACACACACAACCAAACTGCACGTACACAAACACACAGCAACAACCATACACATACACTCACAACGCATATGCACTCTGCATGCACAATGACACTGCACGTTCATCCATCTCCTATTTTTAACCATTTGATTAATCACCACCAACCTTAATTTCCTCTTTCTCCCCCTCTAATTAACCACCACAACCCACCGTACTCATTTCCCACCACTACCACTACCAACCCCAACCTTCTGTTTCTCTCCCTCTGATTAACCACCACAACCAATCCACGTGCATCTCCTATTTCTTTCCCTCTGATTAGCCACCACAATGTACCTACATCCATCTCCTCGTTCTCTCCCTCTGATTAAGCACCAATATAAGGGGTGGTACTTAATGTTAACGGTCATAACAGCGACGGTGTTGTGGTGTTTGGCAGTGGTTTGTTGCGATGGCAATCATCGGATGCTATGGACAGGGCTGGGTGGCTGCTATAGTGGTGAGCATGGATGATAAAGTCGATCGGGGTTGTGGAACCCTGATTGAAGAAAAAATGAAAAATAAAGATTTTTAAATATTTAAAGTAAATAAAATAAAATTATGAGAGTAATTATGACACCTTAATACTTATACAACGGTTTTGATTCATGTGCATAATTTTCAAGAGTAGAGGTAGGTCTAGTACAACTTTTTAAATAGTAGGATACTAAATTGCACATTGGTAAAAGGGTCCATAGTTCTTTCGCCCTAAATTAATAAAACCAAACAAAAAGAAGAAGAACACATAGAGAGAACAAAGACTATGCGATTACATTACTTAGCATAGCGCTGCCATTTCTCTCTCTACATTTAACACTTTACTAACTTATTTTTCTCTCCTGGTCCCATTTCTTCCACTCATCTCTCTTAAGAATAGAATGAAAAAACACACAAAATATGACTTCAATCTTAATTTGCGCGTAAAAAAAGCGACCAATTTATGTGGGATTGAGGGAATATTATATATATTATTTTTATATAGAAAAAATGGGCCAAGGTAGACCGAAAATTTTATTTTTATTTTTATCTTACTTCTTCAAGCTTTTCCTTTGTTACCAAATTTGTTTATTTTATTTTTTGTGTGTTCTGGTGTTATCTTTTTTTTTTCTTATCTCATGCGCAATATTTCATAACTTTCTTTCTAATAAAAGGGTACTAAACTCCACCCTTTTTTTGGGTTAGTGATATATCACAAGATAGGTCAACAATTCAAGAACATCGCTTATAATCACCTAACATCTTATTATACGAAAACTGCTTTTTATATTTTGCTTATAATTTTAACATTCGAAGAAGTTTATGTTTTTCTTTCGTATGTTTTTGATATATGGTTATTCATAAAACAGTTGTATTACGAATCCATTCAAGTGGTCAGATAATATTTTTATAATTCTTATACAGGGTTTCGTGCGCAGCGCACGAGATCAAAGCTAGCGGGATAGTAAAAGCTAATAGTAATGCTTTTATGCCTCACTTATTATTATTTATATTCATAAATAATGATAAAATATCTCCTATCTTAGAATTCCCATGAGGTTCAGACATGTAACCTTGACACGAAGAAGAGAGGCTTTAACCATGCTTTTATTCTAAATAAATAAATATTCTTGTCCCAAATGCATTTATGCCTCAACTCACCTTAATGCATGTGCATCATTCTAGTCGAGGCTATTTCAACATCCTTAATTGTTATCTTAGCCCTCATAAATAACTATCCTGGTGCATTTTTAATGACGAAAAATAAATCTATCCTATAATAAGACAAATTAAAATTTTATGACATATTAAAAGAATTTTTTTTAAGCGTCTAGAAAGAATCTTAAAAATCTAATTCTATAATAAGAAACAAAGCAGGAAAATAGAAGTTTTCAAACGTATCTAAACCTTTATGATTAGAGGATTTTAAAAAATAAAGGGTAAAAAAAAGCACATATCTTGTTTACGGACATACATATTTAATAGTTATATTTATTAAATAAAAGTTAGACCGACTGGATTGTTTGGTTGAACATGCCTTCAAAAATTTTGCCCATGCCTACCTCATTTATTTTAAGGGCTCAAAATTTTGTACCCACTTCACCACGGTTTCTATAAAATAAGTGTACACGGTTTGCTCAACCTAAGTTGCATCCCTAATTTTAATACTTAAATGCCTTATTTTGGTTTTCACAACGATAAAATCTCTCTTATCTCAGAAATCCCACGAGACTCAACATGTAGCCCTGACAAAAAAAACAAAGACTTTATCCATGTTTTTATTCCTAAAGTATTCATGTTGCAATGCTTTAGGCCTGAAGTCACCTTAATTCTTGTGCATTATTCTACTGGAGGTTATTTCAACATCCTTAATTGTTAACTTAGCCCTTCATAAAAAAATTAGCCTACCGTACTTTTAGTGACGAAATGTAACACTCCTAATAAAAGGTTGCCTCACAGTACTCATCCAAAAGTAGTCTATGATGGGCTGGTAGTAGGGCTGTAAACGAACCGAGTTCGAGCCAAACATGTCGATGTTCGAGCTCGGTTTGTGTAAGATTTACTATGTTCAAACTCGGCTTGAGTTCGTGTAAGAGTAGAGGGATGATGTTTGAACTCGGCTCGAGTTCGGTTCCATCGAACTCGGGTTCGGCTCTTCAACTCGTCTAACTACGAGCCGAACACGAGCTTGAGAGCTCGGGTCGTTCATGTTCAATTTGGAAGTAAATCCCTAATTCTGCTAAGATATCGCACTCCTTCAATTAGTCAGTAATTAACATTACTAAATTGCCTAAAAATAGAACACACCTGAAAGAATCGAATGGAGATACTCTGTAAGCAAAACAAAATCGACCTTCCATCTCATCATCATTCGTTAAGGTGATACCATGTAGGAGAATGACTTATTGACGTGATCTGCATCATTTTGGTTCAATGGAGATAAAAGGAGAAAAAATCTAGTGCCTTGGTGCTGCAGAGGAGGAGATGAAAACTAGGATCCAGATGTCGTGATGTTACAGAGGAGGGGACGAAGACTTGGAAGCTGTCGGAGAAGACGACTCTGCCAAGTTGCCATGATGGTTGGTGCGTGAGTCGTGGCTGGGTGTTTGCTGCCGAGGGAGGCAACGAAGGCGTGCGCTGCCGACGAAGGTGCCACGATGTTGGTTGGTGTGGCTAGAACAGAACACAGATACTGTTTGGGAGAATAAGGGTATTAGGGTTTGGGGTTATTTTTGGACTTGGGATTGGGCTTGGCTTAGTCTGGGCCAGTATTATAAAGCGCGTGCCTAGGTGCGCTAAGGCTCACCACCTGCACTAGCCTAGGCTCAGCGTGTTCAAGAAGGCGCGCGCCTGGACTCACCAGGCGCAAAGGTGCAAGGCGCGTAACGGCACGGGAGGTGCACGTCTAGGCGCATAAACCATAGCCATTGGATGTGCTCATGTGCCATCATCTCTTTACCTGTGAACCGTGGATTTTCTTAATAAACATTTCAATTTACAAGGAGACGACCAATTTTACAAACCTAAATTACAACATCCAATTCTGTCTCACTCTCACCGAAGCAACTTCTCTCTCACATGTCGCATCACACCAAAATCCTGTTGCTCTAGCCGCTGCTCCGGCAGACACTTCGGCTGTTTCTCTTCGCCTTGCTGCTCGAGCTTGACTGCTCCACCAAAGCAGTTTCTCTCTCACCTGCCGCATCGCCTTTCCCGTTGTCGTTGAAAGCCCGTCGCTCCGGCCGCTGCTCCAGCTAACACTGCAACTGTTTCTCTTTGCCTTGCTGCTCGGTTGCTCTATTGAAGTAGCTTCTCACCTGCACTAGTGCTTTTGTTGGTTCGTTACTCTCTTCCTTCCCATTTGATATGTTCTGCTGCTGCTACAGTGCTGCTAAGTGCTACCTCAATTGCTCGTTGCTCAATGTTTAGTTGTTTAGCTCAATGATTTAGGGCATATAAAATCTAACATGACGAAGTATTATACACTTCAGTTATTAAAAAGTGGAAGATTAACTGATATGAACCAGAACATTACTCTGAAATAAGCTAATCAAATTTGTTCATGGCTGCTGGGTGAATTCCAACCTCTGTCCTTTTTCAAAAGAGCTAACTTTCAGATTAAGCTTGGCCCGTTTAGCAAATGAACCACCATGAACAAACTTCGAACAAGTTGATTCGCGAGCTTATGAATAAACAGCTTGATTTTTTACAGTCCTACAATTCAGTGTTCAATGTGGTGTTTGTGCGTGTGAGGCATGGAAGGGATTTGTGGTGGGGGTGGGGGACATTGTTAGGCCAATCTGTCTCCAATAATCCAGTGGTGGTCAAGCAGGCCCCTAACCACAGTTTAATCCAGTTGTATTAAACCGTGGTTAGGGGCCTGCCTGACCACCCTAATTGATTCTACATTTTTTGTTAGACTTAGCCCCCTGTTATTGGTCACCACAATTGATCCTACATTGTTTGGGGCATATAATTGCTGGGGATTGATCCTACATTATTGGTCACCACAATTGATCCTACATTGTTTGTATTATCTTAAGGTTTTTAAGCTAATTTTAGTATCAATATAATTTAATCTCAGGAATATACATGTCAAACGCAAGCACTGATACAAAGGACCTAGCTTGGAAATATGGACGTATGGCTAATCCGAGCGATAAAAATGTAGTCACTTGTAATTTTTGTCAAAAGATTACAAGGGTTGGCATTTATCGACATAAGCAACACCTTGCTGGAGGTTATAGGAATGCTTCAACATGTTGAGAGTGCCCAGAACATGTAAGAAATGAGATGAAAGAATTGCTACATGCTGTCAAGGAAAAGAAAGAATTAGCTAAGTGCGTCCCAGATTTTGATAACGTTTTCAATGATGAAGAAGAAGACGAGGACGATGATGTAGTTGAGATATCCAGGAAAAAGGGAGTTTCATCCAGCGGGAGTTCTTGTCAACCTCCTCGTAGGAATCCAAAGGCTAAGGGCCCAATTGACGTGTACTTCACCCCGGACCTGGAAGAGGTAGTGAGAAAGAGAAAGATGAAGCAATCCACGGTTTTTGAAAATGAAGAAGCAAAAAAGGAGATGAGAAATCGGGCTTGTGGTGCAATAACAAGATTTTTTTATGATGTGGGGATTGCATTCAATGCCGTGAACTTTGACAGCTTTTCGGCTATGGTTGAGGCTATTGGGCAATATGGTCCGAGTTTAAAGCCACCGAGTTATCATGAGATTAGGGTTACCCTACTACAGAAAGAGTTTGATAATACACGTAAGTTGATGAAGGATCATGAAGAAGAGTGGGAGAAAAGCGGTTGTTCGATTATGTGTGATGGATGGAAGGACAAGAAAGAAAGGACTTTAATTAACATTTTAGCAAATAATCATAGAGGAAGTTTGTTTCTTGAGTTCGTTGATGCTTCTGAATATTCGAAGACCGGAGACTTGATGTATGACTTGATTAAGAAAACCATTGAGAAGGTTGGGCCAAAGAATGTGGTTCAAGTTGTCACTGACAGTGCCTCGAACAACGTCAAGGCAGGTTAGTATATTTTAACATATAGTATAGCTCAAGTAACTTAATTTTTAATATATACAATATTATTAGCTAATAGATACTTCAACATTTAATTTTTCAATCTATTTGCAATTTTGTATGATAGGCAAGTTATTGGAGCGTGATTATCCACACCTATTTTGGACACCATGTGCTACGCATTGCATTGACTTGATCTTAGAGGACATATTTAAGTTACCTAAGATGAAGTCAACATTTCAAAAGGCTCTTGCTTTGAATGGTTACATATATGATCGCTCGGGTGTTGTAAACTTGTTAAGAAAATTTGCAAAAAGAAAGTTGCTTACGCCTGGCAAAACGAGGTTTGCTACTGCTACTATCACTTTGTCAAGGATTCATGAATAGCAAAATAACTTGAAAAAAATGTTTACGTCGGAAGAGTGGAGCAATAGCAAATGGTCAAAGGAGATACAAGGCAAAAAAGTGGCAAAAATAGTATTAATGCCTTCATTTTGGAATAATGTTGTGTATACATTAAAGGTAGCATGCCCTCTTATTCCGGTACTTAGATTGGTTGATGGTGAGAAAAAACCTCCAATGGGTTACATTTACAAGGCTATGGATAAAGCTAAAGATGCTATTGCAAATGCTTTCCATGGGAACGAGTTGAAGTACAAGGAGGTTTTTGAGATTACTGACAGTAGATGGAGTATTCAACTCCATCGTCCTTTACATGCTGCTGGTTATTTCTTGAACCCTGAGTATTACTACTCAACCCCAGATATTGAGAGTGATGAAACTGTTATGACGGGTTTGTATGATTGCATTCAAAGGTTGAACCCTGATATGGCAGTACAAGATGCAATTGACAATGAGTTGAGTAAGTATAAAAGAGCGGAGGGTTTATTTGGGAATCCCATGTCAAAGAGGATGAGAGATAAAAAAGCACCAGGTATTATTTTTTTGTTTTATAGCACTCATTATGATATGTAAATTAATGAATAGTTACATCACTTATTAGTTTTGCAATTTTCATGCATTGAATAGCGGAATGGTGGGCTTCATACTGGTCATCAACGTCTCACTTACAAAAGTTTGCAATAAAGGTTTTGAGTCTCACTTGTAGTGCTTCTGGCTGTGAACGTAACTGGAGCATTTTTTAGCATGTAAGTCTAAATCTAGTAGTAAAGTTTTACGCTAACGTTCATATTTATTTTTTATGCAATGACTATTAATCAATTTGTTTACTGTACTTTACAGCTTCATAGCAAGAAAATGAATAGGCTTGAACAAAGTCGCTTGAATGATTTGGTGTTTGTAAAATACAATAGAGCGTTAAAGCGAAGATACAATTCCCGCGACACGATTGATCCTATTGTATTGGATAATATCGATGAAAATAATGAGTGGTTGCTTGGGAGGCCTGATGAAGATGCAGATGAAGACGGTGACAAAGTGTTTGAAAGTAACCCTTCAAGTGGTACGGAGCTGAACTACCATTCAAGGTCAACAGAAGAAGGCCGTCATCAGATAGGGCTGCAACGTCAACTATATCTAGTTCTTTAGTCCACGTGGTAGACGAACAAGATGAAGTTGAGGAGGAGTCTCTACCAGACTTAGAGCCTATGATTCCATTTGAAGAATACATTGTTGTCTTGGCCCTTAGTGATGATGAGGACGGTGGTGTTATGTTCGCTTAAATTTTAGTGATTTGCTATGATTCAGTGGATTTAAGACTTTTCTAATGTTGGAAGCTTGTATATTATGGTGTTATGATATTTGAAACTTTTTCTATTGTTTGGAAGTTTATTAATTATCATGTTTTGAATTTTTTTACTTAATTTTATTGTTTTAATGCACTATTATTTATTTATTTTAATATTGCCCCTTACTTCGAAAAGGCGCACGCCTGCGCCTAGGCTCCAAGGACCTTTTGCGCCTTAGGTGCGCCTGCGCCTTTAATAACACTGGTCTGGGCTTAACATATATTTTGGTTTATAAGTGGGCTTGATCTTTTAGCTTATTGAGTTTAGGTTATCAAGGCTTTTAAGTTTATTTTATATGGATATATTTGTAATTAACTGTGATTTAATTAAAAAACTATTAATTTATTATACGAACACCTATGTTCACGAACACAATCATAAACATTTTTAAATGTTCATGCTCAGCTTGTTTAATAAACGAGTTCTAAAAAATTGTTCATATTCGGTTCATATAATATACAAACGAACATGAATGATTTTTTTAAAAAACGAACCACGAGCTATTCGTGAACAGCTCTGTTCACTTACAGCCCTAGCTGATAGTACATATGGATCGGGTTTAGCTTGGTTTCATATGCACTTGGTTTAAAGTTTATAGCCATTGAAATCTTCGCTCAGTTTTGGCTCGCCTTACTTGGAAGAAAATAATTATGTCCCCTTGAATAGAAATTAAAGAAAAATTCACATCAAATTCAAAATGTAGATAGATGGCATATTAAACAATGTGATGAATCATTGTTTTTATTTTTCGTTTTCTAAAAGTTCAAAAACTTTACCCCCGAAGGAAAGTACAAGAAGAAAAACTTTGCCTGAAACTCTTGAACTCAGAGAAGAGTGAAAAATAATCTGTAAATAGAAAGAAAATACGAAGTCTCGTCAACTTCTTGGAGAACTATTCCCTTTCGCGAATGAATAGTGAATTACATACAAGAAGTTTTGATTAATCAAAAGAAAAATATACAAGAATTTTGGATGATGTATTAACGATAATTCTAAAAATAAAAATTTGTCACTCAACTAAAAGGCACAAATTCCATAGATGTAAAACTTGCAAACATATTACTTAAAAAAAAAAACGTTGAAAATGCATTGTAGTCATCCAATTTAGCATAAAAATATCGATTGTATCAAAATTATCTAAAGCGTAATGAATTTGTTGTTAATGTAAACTTACTAAGCAACCACGGTCCGCTTAAAAGAAACCAATTGCACAATCTGACCAAGGAAAGAAAGCTATCCAACGTGAAGAACATCAAACATTGTCGTTGCGTGCATCGCTCGGTAGCATTATCCATCATGCACACGTTAACTTACACAGAGACACCAAAGTTTCTCCAATTTGAGAAATTGCTCTAATAAATTAGTCATACCAGTAGGGGTGCAACTTCACATACTTTTAAACTAATCGAGCTTAAACCAAAGAAAAATTGAATTAATGGGATCGTTTTGGGTTGGATTGGTTGGTATATTTGGGATTCAATGAGTTGATCAAAGTAGAGTAAACTTTTTTCTTTAAACAAAAAATAAAATTGTGCCGATGGCGGTGACTATAGGCATCAGGAGGTGATAGCGGCCGCAGCGGCTAGGGGTGACACGTGACAATGGACGACGGTATAACAACACATGGTTGTGGCTATTTTTTATGAAACTTTTCAACAAAGTAGGAGTTGTTACATAAATGGATTTTAAAAGGCCAACTCAAGGTAATCCAGTATATTGTGGCTAACCCATCTAATCTATTTTATAATTAGGTGGGTTAAATCGGATAAAACTTATATTTTTTTAAGTTGAGTTAGCTAAATCAAATCACAGTTTTTGGGTCGTCCAAGTTTACCTCATAAGGCACATAATAAAGCATGAAAAGGAAATACCCAAGAAGACAACGGTAGCCAATGGTGTCTTACGTCCTCTCAATCACATTTCACTTTTTTTCATGCCTCCCTTACGACAATGAAAACCAATTCACGCTTGCAACAAATGCAAGGATCTTAAAAAGTTTTACCCATTAGTTGTGTTACATCTTGTAATAACTTGCCTTGATATTACAGCTAGTTTTATGCATGGTTATGTACGAAATTACCTTAATAAAAACATATACTTTATATTGTGACAATGAAGTTACATGAAAGAGAATAATGTCAATACTCAATAGACAATCTTGCTGCAAAACTGAATTAAACCACACTATCATATCTCACAAAAAATAAAAATAAAATGTAAGTGCAGAGTGGACAAGTAAATTGAAAGCAATTTCTTTGTCTCTCACGGTGAATTCAAGCGTAATTAGATGTGTATAATCTACATCTTAAGATGTTCTATTGGTAACCCCCTAGCCTCCCCCCCCCCCCCACCCAACCCAAACCAGCATGAGAACTAATGTGCAGCCATATTAATACTTGAGAATTAATATTTGAGCTCCAATTTATTCATTTGAATTTTACTTCTATCACTAAAATTGTTACATAGATGTTAAAATCTTTAACGATCATAATAGGGTTTGTATGGTAAAAAGTGAAGCTCGAATATCACTTTTCTTATTAATTTTCAAAATGAACATGATGCTTTCAACTTGAAGATTAGTTAAGCGTCTATGAAAATAAAACCTCAAAAACAAGACATTCAAACAAAAATCTGAAAAATTAAAGCATAAAAGTTTGGCAATGTTCTCAACGTATAATAATCTCCTACTCTTTTCTTACACCCGCCCTCCTCCTAAACGAACAAGCTGAATCAATATCTTCAAAGATCAATATAAAGATTGTTGAACATATTATATTTTTGCTATTTTCTTATCTTAAAGTCGATGCTACGATAAATTAACGATCCGAGGCAGTGGAGAACCCTTTTTAAGTTTGATCCTGGCTCAGAAGGAATGCTAGCATGTTAAGAGAGGGAGAGGGAGAGGGAGAGGGAGAGGGAGGGAGAAAAAAATCTAAATGCGAATATTCAATAAGGATAAAACGGACACTTCAAGCAAACACCAACAAAAGTACATATGCCCACTTTTAGGCACGGTTGTCTTAACAACAAGGGCAGTTCAGTTTTCCACATACCACCACCGAATCTAAAGTCTGTATGTACGTGGCACCCACTAGTTCCCCTTTGGAACACTTGGAAAACATGGCATCATTAGGGCCCATACGCTTACGAGATTTTTTTCTATATTCTGTATTCTGTATTTTAAATTTTAGTATTCAGTTCTAAAATTGAATTTTGTACTTTTAGTTTTTTCCGTATTATTTTTTTCAATTTTTCTTGTACGTTTGTCATTCTCATTTCTATTTTTACCAACTTTTTTGGATCCATTCTCTCCCTTCCCCTTCACGAGTTCCCTTTCCCCTTTCCCTTCCCCTTCCCCTTCCCTGTTCGAGTTCCCAGCTCTGTGTGTCCCCCTTTCCCTTCCCCTTCATTACCCTCACCGTAATCCCAACATCCTCAATCCCATCAAATAGCCCACAAGTCCTTCCATTTCCACCGCCGACCACCACGGGCCACAGTCCAGCCACCGCCACAGCACCACCACATCAAGTCCGTAGCCGCGCCAGCACCACAGCACAACCATTGTTCTGCTGCCACCACATCATCACGGCCACAACCCCACCAGCACCACATCACGACCATAACCCCGCGCTGACCCAACAACCCACCACCACAACCAATCCCACGACTGTTGCCTGAATTAGCGGCATCAGTCGATGAACCCACAAACCTGAATTCCACAGGCAACGACTTGATCGACTGGATCTCCTTCGGCTGATGGGTTATGATGAGATGGTTGATCGACTGGATCAGAGCAGAACCTTGTAGATTCCGGCGCAAATCTCCTTCGGCCATCTGTCACTGCTTCGGCAATCTCGCCATGGATTCCAGCGAGATCTCCTTCGTCTGGATTCCGGCGAGATCCCTTTCGGATGGGAGTTGATCGTGTTCTGTGGGTGAAGAAAGAGCACATGAAGAGAGATAGGGAGAGAGGGGGAGAGAGAGAGAGCGGATGCAGCATATGGCAAAAGGAGACAGGATCTGACAAGAGAATTCAGATAGTGGAAAAAGGTGAAAACACCATTTAGGTGTTTTCACAATTTTTGCTACTATTTGGATATTTTACTCAAAACGGATACAGAAAAAAAATAAAAGTACGTAAAAAAAAGCATCTTTTTCATCATCATTACAAAAACGAAAACATAATTTTGTAAGCCTGCGGGCTCTTAATTTCTCTCTCTCAAAATAAAATACTTTGTTCCTCTCTCTCTTTCGCTCTCTCTATATCTACTCAACCTCAGTCAGTTATCTACCCTCTCATCACCTGGTCAATTAGGCCCCTACTATTTAGGGTAAATAAATGATCTTATTTCCCTCACAAAATTAACACTTTCCATAGATAAATGCCCAGGTAAAAATATAGAAATATTAAAAGAGAAAAGAAAGCCAGTTACTGTATTTAAATCCCCGTATATAGTAGTAGTTTAGTAGTTGAAAAACAAAACCCTAAAAGGGGTTCTCTGTAAGAACCAATTCGCCGCCGGAATTGATCTCCCCTCACCTTCTTCAGTTCTTACTTCTCGACACTCCCACTTCACCACTATGTAGCTTTGTTTCCTCTGTTTTTGATGACGGCTTTCCTTTGATAAAGAATGGATTCTGTTGCCAAGAACTTCCCTTCATCTGGGTTGTCTTAATTTATTATGGAATAAGCATCTATTCATATTTCACACTTGTTTGATTGGTGGGTTTTGCTATTTCGGTGCTGGGAGTTACTTTCTTGGAGTTTAGATGATCAAAGATTGTTTCTTTTTAGTTTCGAAAACGAATTTTTAGCATGTGATGGAGGGTTTTAGAGTGTTTAGATCATAAAGTTTTGATTGTTGCAGTTTTTTTTCCATTAGGGTTTTTAAGGTTTGGGATGCTAATTTTGGTTTTAGAAAGTTATGAGTGATTACTTTAGAGATTGTTAAGATGTTATCTGAATTGGGTAGGAGGCCGATGTTAGGGGGTAATGAGGGATCGTTTGGGGATGAACTGGAGAAGGAGATAGGGATGTTGCTGCGGGAACAGCGGAGGCAAGACTCCGATGATCGGGAAAAGGAGCTAAATTTGTATAGAAGTGGGTCAGCTCCACCTACTGTAGAGGGCTCATTGAGTGCAGTTGGTGGTTTGTCCAATCATGGAAGTGGCGGTTCGACCTTTTCAGAGTTTGCTAGGAATAAGAGTGGCAATGGGTTTATGTCTGAGGAAGAGCTTAGGTCTGATCCTGCTTACTTGTCATACTACTACTCGAATGTGAACCTAAACCCTAGGCTGCCTCCGCCTTCGCTATCAAAGGAGGATTGGCGGTCTGCGCAAAGGGTGCAAGGAGGAAATTCTGGTGTTGGAGGGATTGGAGATAGGAGGAAGGTGAATAGGAATGATAGTGGTGGTAGCGGTGGGATATCAATGTTTTCAATGCCACCAGGGTTTAACTCCAAGAAACAAGACAGTGAGAGTGAGTCGGAGAAAGTGCAGGTTTCGGCAGAGTGGGGTGGTGATGGACTTATTGGCTTGCCTGGGTTGGGGTTAGGTAGCAAACAGAAGAGCCTTGCTGAAATATTTCAGGTAATTCATTGTATATTTATGGTTTTAGTTATGCATATATTTCAAGTATTATGCTTCCTGAGATTATATAGTGCTTCTTGATTAACTCCACATGTGGTTGATGGCGACTCAATTTGTGATTGATTGACATTTGTTGTGTCCTATTGATTTTTTATATTGTTGCATCTTTAGAGCTACGTAATTCCATTTCTTGAAAATCTGGTTATTATGTGTCCAGAAGGCGTATTTCCTTTTCTCATTCTCCCACTTTTTGCCAATATGTTTTTGCTTAGTGTTGGTTTGGATATCTTGTCCTTTAATATTCTCCTTCCCCTTTCGTTGAAAAGTTTGTCTTGATGATATTAAATCTTTTGTGGCTGCCTGATAGCTTTGCTTTTTACCTGTTGCATCTTTTGATTTGTGGTTACAGTTGTGCTGGAGATGTCAAAGTGCAAATTAAGTAGAATTTGTGTACGGAAAATGTAATCTTTGTGAAATTCAATTACGATGGTCAGTTAAGTATGTGATCTTAAGCTCAATGGTTGCCATATCAGTGTTAGCCATGTAAATCCTGCTCAGAATTGGAGGAATATATCTATCCCTTCTTAATTGTTTCATTACATGTTGTGGTAGTAAGATTAATATCCTGATGACTTTTGTGTAGTCGTGGAATCTGTCGTGTTGTCTCGATAGGACTGTCTGCACTGACTTTGTGGAATGCATCATGTCATCACTTTCATCGTCACTATTGCCATTTGTCATCACGTCTTTGCACTAACTAGAATTACCAGAAGAATGTGCTATCCTTTGGTTAGCAGAATTTATTTTCCAAACATTATAGCTTTTTATTTCCATGAATGGAATATTTGCGTCGATATGCTTTTGCTTCTTTACCTTTTGAGTGGCAACGTTTTCAAAGTGGCATTGAAGATGGAGTGAGAACCGTAAGATGATACACAACCAACGGGCTTGCAATTATGGTAAACTAAAGTTTTTCGGAGCTAGCATCCTGTGATGAGGACTTTGGGTTGATGAGTGGATGATGCAGATAGCTTCCCGCAGTGTGCAGTCATTACTTAAAATAGATGGTATGTTTCAATGAAAAGATACGAGAGCAGATAAGGGTAAGCCTTATAGGTGTCTCAAGAATATAGGAGATCTCCTAAGTATACTCCATAAGTTTAACCAAGTATACTGTGATCCCCCTATGAATCTTTTGGTTACTGTGGCTTGGAAAGAACAAGATGGCATTCGGAGAGGAGCTTTTGCTAGAGAGGCTGAAGAATTTAATCTTGTCATCTCTGTTTTTTGGACTAAACTGTGACAACTTTTTGAATCTTTTGGACAAAGTTGAATGTTAAATAGGTAGCTAGCTACTTTTTTCAGGGATGCGCTCCCTTTGACGCCTTTCTTTATATATGTGTTTACTTATTAAAAAAAAAAACAAAGTTTGACTATACTTACAGAGCTGCTGTTTCAGCCATGGAGACTATTTCCAAATTTTCTCCTTTTATATCTTTGAAAGCACTTATTAATACCTCTTACATTCCGTTACCACTTGTGTTTATGTTTGCACCTCTCCTAGTTTCTCCTAGTTGCACTGGTCAAATGAACTAACTTCTTCTCTTGTTGCCCAGAAATCTGATAAATGGTTAATCAAGCTTAGCTAGTTTTAGATATCGAAGATTTTTGCTGAATTCACTTGAACTTAATGGCTTTGCTTATTTCACTCCACTTGGTGAGTTTCAGGGGTAGTTACGAATGCACAAAATATGGAAAGCAAGAGGCATTAAGTGCACAACAAACATGTCCAAGATTCAGAATTTTTTTATTTTAATTCCAGAATTACTGGTCTGTATGGAAGGATTTGGATAAATGGATGATAAGGAATATAAACTTAACATCTGAAGGGTTTGACATTTGTTTTAGCTGTTTTGTTTTGATTAGAAGATGAGAGAATAAACAAAGATGCACTGGATTATGTATTGATATATCTTTTATGGCACGTGTGATATGTAGTCTCGGTACAAAGAGAGACGAAGAAGAATATAGGTGTTTGTGGGGAAGGTTTTGGTGGGGGGAGGGGGAGATGATTAATTGTGCTGTGTTAAGCATATTGTGTTTTTCAACATCAAAGATGGAACTTGACACTCAGAATTTTTTTCTTTGCGCGTCCTTGATGTTTATTATTGAAAAAAGCAAACAGATAGACGGTGCTTAGGATAGGTTCACACCTGCGTGCTCACAGACTTCAGCTTTTATTCTCGTTCTTAATGACCTGAGTATTATCATATTGAGACAACGATTCCATAGTGACCTTGTGTGATTATAATCCGGATTGACAATTACGGAAGTGGTGCGCTTGGACAAAATATACCGTTGTTAGTCTGTTCAGCTTCTTTGTCGGCTAAATTTCTAATTCCTTAGTTGGGCTTGGCATGAAGTGTGTCCAAGCAGAACCTGTGTGAATTTTGGGTTAAATGTGGCAGGGCTGTGGACATCTACTTATTAAACCCCACGGTGCCTTACTATGATTGCCGCTCCCATCAATATCTAAAGTCATCGTGTTTTATAGAACGCATTCTCTAGCTTCTCACATGTTCAGTTTCATACTAGGCTTCTTTCAACTTAAGGTTTTCACTGGGGGTTGTAGTTTTGCAAGGTAAAGTGGAGTTCCTTAGCATATACACTACTGTTTCAACTGGGGCTTGGACGCTTACATGGTGGCAAAAAATACATCCTTGTCTCTCACTTTTCTTCCCAATCTTCCCAATCCCATCTTCCCATGCTGAAATGGTTCTCTGCGGTCAATAACTGAGTATGTCTCGGTATCATCATAATTGGAGAAGAGGAAGGAGTGCTCCTTGATTTTGTTTTCTCGATTTTGTTTAACGAGAAATGGATACTTGGTTCGATGTCTAATGCAATCTGACCTTGCATATGCTGATTTTAGGTTGTTTCTTGGTTAGCAGCTAGTACGTTCCAACCAGTTTGGTAGACATAGGTTAACCATAATATCATCAGCATTGGTCTGAAGTTATGGGCTATACTCAAGTATCTAATGCTCTCAACTAGTTGAATTACCCTATTGCTGCTTTTATTGTGGAGAGTTATTCTTTGTCAAGCTTTAGCTTCCATGAAAAGACTTTAGCCAATATGTATGAAATCCATCTGCACTTGAGTAGAACTTTCATTTTGTTTTCTGCACTTGAGAAGAACTTTCATTTTGTTTTTTGTTATTTAAGACTTTCTTCTTTGTGGTGTTCATGTAGGATGATTTAAACCGTGCAATTCCTGCCTCTGGACACCCTTCTCGTCCCGCTAGTTGTAATACTTATGATGAAACTACAGAACCATTAGGTTCAGCTGATGCCGAGCTGGCTCAACTGCACCGAGATTTGGCATCTGTAGATGCTGTACGATCCGGTACTGTTCAAAGCTCGTCTGCTGTCCAACATGTTGGCCCACCTGCATCATATTCTTATGCTGCTGCTTTGGGTGCTTCCTTGTCGAGAAGCACGACACCTGATCCTCAACGCATTGCTAGGGCTCCTAGTCCTTGCCCTACTCCTATTGGCGGAGGGAGAACAGGCACCTCAGAAAAGAGGACTGTATGTTCCAATGCATTCAATGATGTCTCCTCGCACATGAGTGATTCTGCAGATTTGGTTGCTGCTTTGTCTGGCATGAACCTGGCAAACGGTGTAATAAGTGAAGAGAACCATTTGGCACCTCAACTTGAACAGGATGTTGATGATCATGGTAATTATCTGTTCAATCTGCCAAGTCGGAATAACCTGAAGCAACATTCTTATCTAAAGAAATCTGACTCAGGAAAAATTACCTATACAAATTCCGGTATGAGTAGTGTGAGTGGTATGGACCGTAGTAATTCTTCTCTCCAAGGGGACCCGCACAAGGCTTCTCTTGCTTCCAATAACTCATACCACATGGGAACCTCCATTTCCAATTCCAATGGTGGTGGTGGCTTTTCTCACTACCAGCATGTAGATGGTGCATTTTCAAACTATGATATGAGTGGGTACTCAAACTCTGTACTGCCATCCATGATGTCAGGCCATCTTGGCAATTATAATCTGCCTCCTTTGTTTGAAAATGCGGCTGCAGCTTCAGCTATGGGTGCCCCTGGAATGGACTCAAGAATGTTTGGGGGGAGTTTGCCTTCTGGAACAAATCTGAGTCCTGGTGCATTAGAATCACAAAATCTCAGCAGAATTGGGAACCAGATGGCAGGAACTCCTCTTCAGGCACCTCTAATGGATCCAATGTATCTTCAGTACTTGAGAACAGCTGAGTATGCTGCAGCACAGGCTGCGGCTGTTAATGATCCCTCTGTAGATAGGAATTACCTGGGTAATGCCTACCTGGACCTGCTGCAGAAAGCTTATGCCGGTGCTTTGTTATCACCTCAGAAATCACAATATGGAGGTCCTTTTGGTGGTAAATCTGGTGGTTCTAATCATCATGGGTACTACGGAAATCCTGCATATGGAGTTGGCTTGTCTTATGCAGGTAGCCCGTTGGCAAGTCCTATTATTCCAAACTCCCCCGTTGGACCTGGTAGTCCTATCAGACACGGTGAGCTGAATATGCGATTTCCTTCTGGGATGAGAAACCTAGCTGGTGTGATGGGTCCTTGGCACTTGGATGGTGGTAATATGGACAATAGCTTTTCATCCTCCCTGCTTGAAGAGTTTAAAAGTAACAAGACAAAATGTTTTGAGCTTTCAGAAATTGCAGGTCATGTAGTTGAGTTCAGGTACCTACTGCTATAAGTCTATTTTTGGTGGTAAGAGTCATGTTTAGCTCCCTGCTTGGTTTAACAACTTCTGTGATTATCAGTGCTGATCAATATGGGAGCCGGTTTATTCAACAAAAGCTTGAAACTGCCACAGTTGAGGAGAAAAACATGGTTTTCCAGGAAATCTTTCCTCAAGCTCTTACTTTGATGACTGACGTGTTTGGTAATTATGTGGTCCAAAAGGTAATTTGAATATGGATTATATATCCAGGTTTACATAATGCACAAGTATATGCATTTTGTTGTCCTTTAAACTTTTACAAACAATTTTATGTGCTATTACTTGCCATTGGTCTCAGTTCTTTGAGCACGGAATGTCATCCCAGAGAAGAGAAATGGCCAACAAGCTTCTCGGGCATGTACTCAATCTTAGCCTTCAAATGTATGGTTGCCGTGTAATCCAGAAGGTAACGTTCCTCGTTGCATTGGAACTATGGTAACTCGTATTTTGATCTGTACATATTTAACATTTGTGAGTTCCTTCAACATCTCCCCATCCCACCCTCCACAGCCACCCACACGCATGCACACACTCAGTCAAACAACTCAAACTGACACACACACAAGATAATGATAATACTGAGAAGTAGATTTTAAATCTAGATAACAGAGAAATACCTAAAGTGATGGCCCTTTCGTAAGCAACGTTCTGTATGGTTGCCAACTTTGCTGAATCTCTTATTTGAAAGTTGTTCTGCAGGCTCATCAGTTATTACTTATTACTTATGCAACATAATTCTGGGACCAACCAGGACCATATGATAGTAGCTACTTCAAGGCTCATATTAACTCACAACCTGCTGTTGCTATGAGCATCAAATTCAGGCATGGTTTAATAGAGATTTATGTAATATGTTTCCTAATAATGTGCTTCATTCAATTATCAGGCAATTGAAGTTGTTGATCTGGACCAGAAAATCAAAATGGTTGAAGAGCTTGATGGTCATGTCATGCGATGTGTACGTGATCAGAATGGCAACCATGTCATTCAAAAGTGTATTGAATGTGTTCCTGAAGAACATATTCAGTTTATTGTCTCAACATTTTGTGATCAAGTTGTGACCCTTTCCACCCATCCTTATGGGTGTCGTGTGATACAGGTTTAATTCTTGTTTATTTAATCTGTTGTTCTAATTGGAATAGATAGAATGGCTGAGTCTACCCCAAATTTGCTTTCCAAACCTACTAATTGTAATGTCAAGTTCTTGTTAGTGGTGGATAAGCATGTTTGAGGGGCGATCTTGCTACTCTTTTTCTAATGTTCTAGACATTATTTCGTTTATTAGCAAAATTATGTCTTCTTCTAACGACTAAATACATGTGACAGAGGGTATTGGAGCACTGCATGGACCCCAAAACCCAGAGTAAGGTGATGGATGAGATTTTGGGATCTGTAAGCATGTTGGCACAAGATCAATATGGCAATTATGTCATTCAGGTCTGTAACCATTTTTCTCAAATAACCAGTGACGCAATTTGACTTGCAACTTTCTTCATATTTTTAATGCTATGCCATCTTTGCTTCAATATCTGTGTTAGATGAAGAAAACCCCTTCCTTACTTTGATAAACATCTCACGTTGCGTTATGTTGCGAGGATTTTGGTATTTGTATTCGACTGTTTTCTAGCCAATCTTTATTCTACAACATGGCCAAAATGCCAAATGCACCAAAGTTTAACGTTGTGGGTGGGTGTAACTGCATATTAATGATCTTGTCCTCAAAAGAGTTCTGCTTGTGTCTGCACATATTAGAAATGTTCTACATCGATTTATCTATCCTGTTCCGGGTACAACTTTTGAGCACCTGATGAGCTCAATTTTAAGTTCTTTAAACGCGGGGCTGCTTATAGCTGCTTCTGTGGATCTGATGCATTATATGTAACAGCATGTGCTGGAGCACGGAAAGCCAGATGAGCGTTCTACCATAATCCAAGAATTAGCTGGGAAGATAGTTCAAATGAGCCAGCAAAAGTTTGCTTCCAATGTTGTTGAGAAATGTCTAACTTTTGGTGATGCTGCCGAACGTCAGCTCCTGGTGGATGAGATACTTGGCCTAACAGATGAAAATGAACCTCTTCAGGTTTGCAACCCATCCATTAAATCGGCCGCACGTTGCTTGTATGATATATAGACGTCTATATATTACATCTAAAAAACACAATTAGAGTGTCCTCGGAAAGTCTGTAAACTGCTGTGTTTTTACTTAGTTCTTTATCCCTTTATTTACGTAGTCTGCATTTTTTTTAATCTTTGCTTTCTGTTTTCCTACTCTTCCTCCTCTCATGCTTCTATTATGGATATCTTGTTTGTCTAAATTCTGGTGGGTGGTGTGGAGGTTTAGAGAATCATATTATGAAGTGCAAGCTGCGTGGGTAGATCTTGCAATCTGAAGTTTAGGCAACCATATACTTGCATTTGGAGCAGTCTCAGTGTTTCATGAATACATCATCCATGAAAATGTTTTTTACCTATACCACCCCTTCTTCTACAGATGCCTACATGATTATACTTCATTGTCATTATTCATTCCTTCACAATCTGAATGGGTGCGGGGATTATATTTGTAGTATCTTAGTTGGCTGATGTTGCACGCTGATCAGAAATTTAATTCCCTATACTACTATACCGTCTATGCATGTGGCTGAACTCTTGTTTGTAATTTACTTACTATAGTTATTTCGTTTGCGTTCAGGCAATGATGAAAGATCAATTTGCAAATTATGTTGTACAAAAAGTACTGGAAACTTGCAGTGATCAGCAACGTGAGCTGATCCTGTCACGAATCAAGGTTCATTTGAATGCACTGAAGAAATACACTTACGGAAAGCACATTGTTGCTCGTGTAGAAAAACTTGTTGCTGCTGGGGGTACTTATCCAGTTCCTTTGTATATGACTTATGCATCTATGTTGGTTCGTCATTTTGCGCATTTACAAAAGAAAAGTATCATCTTGGAAACATTTATCGCCTATCATCTTCAGCACCTTTCTGCTCTTTCCTCGGTTGCATTTGATGATTGTTCTATAAGTATGCTGATGTTGCAAAAGTACTCCTTACCGTCCCTAACAAAGAAATGCCTTTGACTTTTGACAAATCTCAAGACAGTTATTTAGATTCATAATTGTTGACAAAACTTGTATATCTTTCTTTAACTATATCTAGTGTGTCAAAGTGATCTTCCTTTATCTTCATTCCCCCCCCCCAAAAAAAAAAAATTGTATTAAGTTACTATCAAAGACCTGCCCAAAAAAGTCAAAGGCATCTATAGTTTCTTAAGTAAGTCTTCTCACGCGTTGACTTTTTGTCAGACGTAATATTAAAGCATGTTTCTTTAACAGAACTAGAATTGTAACTAACTATCCGGTCTTTCTGTTTGCAGAGAGGAGAATGGCTGCTCAGTCTCTGCACCCTACTGCTTAGGAGCCATAGAGAAGAAAGTTGTACAGCTGACTGAGGCTAGTTTGAGCTACCTCTTTTCCTTTTTCTCTCCCTGTATCTATTGCTATGCTCTACCTTTACCTATCTTTAAGACAGGTAAGGGAGCTGATTGCAAATAAAGTTGCTGCTTGTACTAGAAACCTGTACATTCTGTAGTTCTAAGGTTTATACATAGAATCTAGTAAAGCCGAGGCTCAGATGTTGGATTTTCCTGATGCCTTGCAGAGGAGATAAAAATGACGAGGATGAGTTTTAAAGGGTGTAAAAATGATAAGAAAGTGAGGTAGTCTATATTTCAATGCGACTGTACAAAATGCTGCCATGTAGAGTGTTGATGTTTAGCGAGGCGAAGAATTTCCATGTATGGTATTTGACAATTTTCTTATGTAACCGAGGATATCCTTTAGGTTTCTTGGATCGTACATTGTGGTGTGGCGTGGTACTTTGACATTTTAACTCGCAGATTTTATGACTTTCAGCATCCCACTTCGCTTAGTTTGGGATCCTGCTTTTGGTCAACTCCCTAACTTTTTTTCACAACCCCCCAACATCTTGGTGCTGCGCCGCTTTAAGAAGCAACCCTTTCCTGGTGATCTAGATTGTTTACGAGCTTCTCTGTGGATTGAAGGGACTATCGTAGTCATTGTTTCAATTTTGACAGGTTGATCTTGTTCTTCAATTTTCCGGTGAAGAACAAATGGAATGCAATTCTGTCGAAAGAGAGCAGGAGGTGAGTATTATAGGGGGCATTGCTTTGCTAAAACAAACCCGAAGTTTGTCCATTAATCATTGAAATAGCGAGTAGATTTGATATTCTAGTGGGTCTCTCTCCACATGTGGGCTAGAGACCGAGGTAACTTTTACTAAACTCGTTGAACACACAGCTTCGTATACAATTTCGTGATGGTTCGTTGGTGGTGTTAATCGGCCAGTGGGGATGTTTGGTGGTTTGTGCGAGGAGTCTAGTTCGGGTTGTGCTTTTAGTTTTTTGGTGTGTGGTTTTCGTGTTCTTCAGCTTTGTTGGTGATGTTCTTTCAGTTTTACGGGCGCTTGGGTTTTTAGTTTTGTGCTTTATGTGGTCCTTTGCTCGCTCTGGCGTTCCTTTTAATTTGCATTTTAGATTATAGGGGGACTGGAGTGTATATTTACTAATCTACCAAGAAAAGAAAAGAACAATTCTAACTGTGGGCATTGGCTGCCTCATAGACCGAGTGTAAATTCTTTTTAATTATTTTTTAATTAACAACAACCATAACGAAGGCCAATGGCAGTAATTTTGTTGCCATCGGTTAGGTTGCCTTAATGACAAAACTACACTGATACTTCAACATGACAAGGGAAACGAGAAAAGGTAGATTTTTGGGCCTCCCAATTTTTGCCCAATAATTTTAAGTTCAGTACTATTGGCCACTTAGTTTTTGGTTAATCGAGCATTTTAAAAGTTGTTTAATTAAATCAGAATCCGTCTTCAAAGGAATTTTTAGTTCGTTTTTAACAGAATCAATTATCATTGAGAACAAGTCGCAAAATTAGTTGGTGAAAGATGTGGAAAGAATGTGTAAGACGTTGTGAACAACAGTTTTAATGCCATAAAGTGACTGAGAAGGGCTTTAAGGACATAATTTTGATGTTCTGCACACGTAACATTTTGTATAACTTTTTGGTGGCACTTAGATCACTAAAAGAAGCAAGCTACATATTGATGTTTAATCCTTTTGTATTATCATATTAATGTTTGAAAAATGACATTTGTTGTCAATTTCATTAGAAGCATTTCAACAGTGACAAATAGGCCTTGTAATAGCACCCAAAGCAAAGAGTTTATACTTTAACTCGCAAGTTGTGGTGCCTCAAAGCACTTTTACATGGGATGCTTTTGTCTCATGCAGCGGCCAGGGGTTATCGGCGTCTCCTTTGATTGTAACAATTATTACAGTACTTAGATCAACTGGTATGCAGTATTATTGTGAACTTTTAGGAATTGACAGGTTATCTAAATTAAGTTAAAGTGTAGGATATGCTCTACTTTAACTTAATTATAATGTGTCTGAGACCTAATAGGGTAGCCATTTGTTAATCTGACATTCGTAGTTATTTATGAAATCAGAGTCACGAAAATGTTGTGACCTACTGTTTAATGTTTAATGTTTCGCATTTGGACAACTGGTAAGATTGTGTAACTTTTATCATCAATGGAATTTTCTTATTTATCAAATAAAAAAAAACACTTTTACAAAACGAAAATGCAAGCCGTGTAATTATTTCAATCTTCCAACTTATTAAGCCTATAGCTTGATTGCTCAAGTGTTCAAGGGACGTTACTTTAAACGACAACTTTTCCTCTGGCTGGGCAACTAAGGGTGTGTTCGAGGGTTTGGCGTAGTATTTTGGTTGGGGCAGTGTGTCCTTAAACAGGGAATTCAATGGCATATCGGGGACAAGTGTTCGATTTCGGTTTGGATGGATTTGTGGCTGCTGAACTTCCCTCCTTCTTCCTTACAACAATTTTGCAGTACCAGTAACCGTCTTTAGAGAGTTAGTGATCTGTTCTTACCGAATGCCCGTTCCTGGAATTTGTGTCGTATACTCCTGATATTCCCTGTTGTCATTGCATCTCATATTTTCAACCTTCTTTTGCTTCCCTTGGGTTCTGCGGATACACATTATTGGCCCTTTATGAAGTCTAGGAAGTTTTCAGTCAAAAGCTCCTACTGCTTCCTTCTTAAAATTGATATCACTCGGTGCCGGATTGACTTGTTTTGTCACCTATGCTGTGGAAACGGCTGTGGTCTTTGCCTCTCCCAGAAAAAATTAAAATCTTTCTCTGGCAATTGATTCACCGTAGACTTCCCCTACGCTCAGAACTCATTAAACGAAACTGCCCAATCCTTGATCTTTGTCCTTTGTGTTCCTGTGCCTCCGAAACCCACCAACATCTTTTCTTGGAATGTCCTTGCATCCGCGATCTTTGGAACGCTCACTTTCTATGTAGGAATACTGGCTTTACTTATAGGACTCCTATTTTGGAGTGGTTTAGTCAGTGGCTAGTTTTGCTCTCGTCCCGACGCGTAGCTGATTGGTTGCGGATCATTTGGATAGTAATTGCCCTCTGGTCCATTTGGGGTGCCCGCAATGACTGTGCGTTTCGGAATTCTGTCGTACTCCTTCCAGCAAGTCCTGAAACGGGTGACCATGCGCAGTCAGCCTGACGAGCTCTTAGCTCATGCCTCCTTCAACCACTTCTATCCCCCGTTGTACCTGTTACATTTCTCAGACCCTTGCCATTGTGCCTTACCCAGCATTCCAGTGTTTTGTGTTATCTCTGTTGTGTTATCTAAGCAGGTTCCTATAGGCTATGGTCTAGGTTTGACGCTACTAAATTCCTTATGGAAGCCGATAGGTGCATATATTGACTTGGTTATTTCCGATGGACTCAGTCATGCCATGGCAGCTGCCTTCTCTCTAGGCCTTACCTGGCTTTCTACTCTTGGTTACTTTCATGTTATCTTTCTCCTGCCTCACTCTGAAATCATGATGCAGATGACTGGATGTTCGCAGAGTGACGCTTCTACCTCTAGTACGATATCATGGGTCCTTAGTTGCTGCAGAAGATTTCATTCTGTACATATTGCCCGAGGACATGACAACATTTTGACTCTATCACTAGCTCTCGCCACTTTTGCATCAGACGCCTCTGACGATGTTCGGCAGATTTGGGGACCTTCACAGGATATTGCAGCTGCATCGTGAGCAGGGTTGACGATGTTCGTTTACCTTTGTGGTGTTTTGGCTCCTACACTGATTTAGGAGTTATGATATAGTACCTTTTCTTTTTGGCTTGCTGAAGTTCATTAGCTTCCTGTAGTTGTTTTGTTGTACCTAGTTGGCCTTAGCTAGTTTGTTTTTGGCCTTGTTTGCATATTCTTCTCTACCCCGACTGCTTGTATTTGACCCTCTTTATTTTCATGGTATATATTTATGCTATTCTCAAAAAAAAAAAAACTTATTAAGCCTATGTATCAAGCATAAATTATTATTAAAACAACATCAAATAGTGACACAAGAACATCGCTTGCAAAAGGAAATGAAAAAAATGAAGAGTACTACAATTCAGTTGTAAATTGCGGTCTTAAGGCAATCAATGTCCGAGTTGCAAGGACAATGCAGTATTTTTTTTTTTTTGGGTCAAACATGGATCTAAAAAAGTGCTTAAAAATAACCACTTATTCGAGTTGTAGATTTACAAAATTTTATTGTTGTTCTTTTCATTCTTGCCAAGTACCACCATATTGTTTTAAGTAGGTTGCTCGATCATATCACCTCGGAATAATTTCACACGTGATCCAGCTAATCCATTCTGAAATTCTGGAAGCGATAACTTGATGAAACGTCTAAAACATGCACTTATCGTGTATAATTGAATTAATCGTAAAAAAATGATGAAATTCACGAATTTAACGATTTTATCTTTATCGCGTGTGAGAGGCTTCTTCTTCTTTTTTTTTCTTGAAAATGTAGGATCGAAAACTTCAAGGGATAGGTTGGAGACCTAGTTAAGTCAGCAAGGCACGGCTTAGCACCATTACGCCACAATGTGAACTTTGTCTGATTTTTGCAAGAAAAACATCATATTATATGTTAAGCAATAAGCAAAACCACTACCATTCTCTCTCTCTTTTTGGTTTTTGACCCATCAATTAAAAGAGTAAAAGGATTATTACAATTTTTGTTATTTTAATATTAATTACATACTTTTATGATTTTCATGTACTTAAAATCATTCTAACATAAACGATTAATTACAATTTATTCCTGATTTCCAGTACAAAATTTTGTTATTCCCCTGAATTACTTTCGATTCATCGACAATGTTTTCCGAATAATTTCCAGATTCCAAGTTATTGCTCACAGGACAAACTATTGGACCTTCCGAATAATTTTCGAATTTTGAATTATACTCATATGACAAATTATTGGGCCGGGCACAACGCGTTGAGCTCACATGTCACTTGGCCCAATTTATCTCTTATCTAGAAGTCTAGAAGATGTAAATTTTCTGGGCCACACTTGAACTCCTAGTCCTCCTAGAAGAGTTCGAAATTGTTGCCGAGGGCCCCTCTCACACTGCATGCCAAGTCACCGGCCTAAGGCAAACTATAAATAGCCCCCAAGTCTCCAACTCCAAGCCTCTAAAACACAACTAGAAGTGCCAAATGGGCCGGGCTTGAGCCGGCCCATCCCAAGCCCATCGGGCTAGGGCCGCTGTCAAACAGGCCGGGACAGAATGGGGGAAAATCTGGGCCCAGTCCAAGCCCAGGCCCTAAACCCAACATCTAGGGCCGAGCTTGGGCCGGGCCCAAATTTTTTTTGTTATTCAAAATAATATTATTATTTTACTATCTATTTTGTTATTATTATTTAATAATATACATACTAACTTTTTATATGTATTTTAACAGTTATTTTTTTACGCATGGTGCCAATACTAATTTATATGTAAGAGGGTAGAATTAGTTGGTTTGGTATTTATTGACAAATAAGTTCGGCCCATCCAAGACCGCCAAGGCCTCTTCAAGGAAGCTCATGATTTCTCACGGTTCGATTGTAATCTTTGTAATATAATTCTTATTTTACGTCAAACATATCTTTGATTATTGCACCAAGGAAGAACGATCATTATAATTCATGTTCAGATTCATTACTCATTCGATTATCGTTGGACATGCACACTTATATATAATAATGTTTGTATATAATAATACTGAGTCAAAAGAGGGCCTGTGTGTAGGGCCAGAAATAGGGTCAACCTTAGGGTCAAAAGAGGCCATTTTTCTGGCCAAAAGAGGGCCGGGCCAAACTCGGGCCATTTTAGGGCCGGGCCTGTTTCTAAAAAAATTCAGCCTGGCCCTGGCCCAAGCCCTAAGGGTTAGGGCCAGTCCGGGCCCAAAAAAGGGTCGGGCCAGCCCGCGGGCCGCCCGACCCTTTTGATAACTCTAAACACAACCAAGTCCTCTTTGTCACAGAAGAAAAAAGGGTTTAAGGTAAGCTTCTATCCCTCTGAGACCTCAACTTCAGATACAAGATCATGTCTTCAGTTGGCGAGCTCGCTTGCACTTACGCCTGTTTGGCCCTTCACGATGATCCAATCCTCGTTACGGTATGATTTTAAACGTCATTTTGTTGTTGTTTTTTTTTAGTGTATTCAAAGAGTTGGCTTGAATGGCAAAACTAAGAAGAATATACTGTGTCCTTGACGCTTGTAATGATGCATATTGCTGCATAGCGTTTATGACCCTCAGATTATTTATTTATTGTTAGATGGCTTATAGTTAGAAGAGATATGCTACGAAAATATCAATTGTGTCTACAAATTTATGAAGTTATTTGTTAAGAAGCGTTGGTTTTTCTTAGAACGATGGAAGCACAAACAATGACCAATTACAAGAATGGGCAGTGCAACCCAATTTCAAGACCTACTTTGATATGGAACAGCTTAACCTAATTAATTCTAAGATGGGATTTTGAATAAAATTGTAGCAACAATTTTCAATACTCTCAGCTGTAAGATGGCACATTAAATAAAGAAATATATCGTAATTAATTCAAAGATCAAGTTGTAACCATAAAATATTTTGTAATTAACTCTCTATTTCAGTAAGATGGCACATCTAAATAGAGAAATTCTATTGTCCGAAAGGTTGTAATTAACATCTCATAAGGTGAATATCAAATTTTAAAATAAAATAAAATAAAACTAGATAAGAACATTGAAAGAAACATGTTTCCAATTGTTCTAAAATTGTAATCTTTTTCCCGCCTTAGTGTTGAATTTTTTTTTCTATAGATGCTACTTTTTTTTAACCGTAATTTGGCCCCTATTTTTACGTTTTAACGGTGATTTATCGACTCTTAGCAACCGTGTCGTGCCATGCTACTTTATGTGAGATAAAAATGATAAAAGAGCATAAATAGGAGAATTTTGTATTCATGCCATATCTCAATAAATAACATTTTTTTAATTACACGAGATGCTAGTGGGAGGGAATGCTTTCTTCTTCTTCTTCTTCTATATCGATGTGAATCAGGCTGAGAGGATTACAGCCATGTTGAAAGCGGCCAATGTGAATGTGGAGTCCTACTGGGCAGTACTTTTTTCGAAGCTTGTGCAGAAAGGGGACATCGATGACCTTATTCTGAATGTTGGTTTGGCCGTTAATACAATGACTGTTGCTGCATCTGTTGGTGGTGCTGCCTCTGCTTCTACAACTGTCGAGGCACCCAGTGGCGGACCTACGTGGTGGCAAAGGGGCTGAAGCACCCCCTGACTTCTGAAAAATATATATATTTTTTGTTTTCGGGAAACGCATAGACCCCGTTCCCGAAATCCCGTTCCCCGAGACGCCATTCCCCAATCCCCGATACCCCGTTTCCCGAGACCCACACTCAGCTCTCTCTCTCTCTCTCTCTCACACACACACACACACTCTCCGATGGACAGTGGACTGAGCTTGTAGCTACTCCAACCGGCAACCAGATTTGGCCATTGCCAACGACGCGTGAACCTACCTTGTCCCTTGGCACCTTCTGACCTTCAGACAGTAGATCTTCGACCGGAGACCCCAAATCTTGAAGAAACGGCCGACCGACGACCAGATCTTGTCGGCTACGCCTACTTCGTGTCTCCGAGTTTCCGTCCGACGGCAACCAGACACCAGATCTGGCCCTTCACCGCTTCACGGCCTGACCCTGCCGGCGACCGCGAGCTGCTGCAGTGCCACTGCTTAACGCCGACGATGGAGTGACGGACGATTGCTGCTCGGTGCTGGCTGCTTGACCTGTTGCGGGTGCTAGTGCTGGCTGCTGCAGTGCTGCTCTTCGACTGCTCGTGGAGACGTCAGACGTGGAGTCTTTGACTCTTCGGTATATAACTTTTTGTACACCTCTCGTAAATTATTGTTAATTTTATCACTTATCATAGACTCCATCTTAATTAAATAAATTTATTATTAATTTATTACTGTTGTCTGTTGCCGACTAAAATTAATTACTGTTGCCAACAGGGAATGTTGCTAATTGATTATTACTGTTCCAATAAAATTAGTGGCGCAAATTGAAAAAACAACTTTCAAAACTACAAAGAGTCTTTAATGGTTCTCGTGAAACTTAATACTACTTTTTATATGCTTTATAAGTGCAATTTTATTTTTAATATTATTTTAATAATTTTTTTTGATAAATTCAATTTAATTTTTGTACCCCCAGAAAAATTTCTGGTTCCGCCCCTAGAGGCACCTACAGCGAAGAGAAGGTAAAATAATTCAACATGCTTATGTTTGGTTAACTACCTTCTTGTTAAATAATGCACATCCCATCGTAACTCTGCTTATGCTAAAATTTTGCAGGAAGAACTCAAGGAGGAGAATGATGGGGAGATCTTCAGCTTATTTGATGACTAGGAGTCTCGTGATCAGCATGGCTAATGAATAGGACTTTTTTGAATTTCATGTTATTAATTTGATCTCCTATTCATGTTGATGAATAGGAGATGTTCAGCTTATTTGACGTCTGGGAGTCTCGTGATCAGCTTATTTTTTGAATTTTATGAATAGGAGTTTTTTTTTATTTTGCCTTTTGGTGATACACAAATTTAAACACCTTTAATTAAATATATGATATTTATGTTGGATTTTTTTTTAATTATTGACCAGTAGTAAGCAAGCCCCCATATCGGTAGTTATCACCGATACATCAACGCCCTACTTTGCGTCGCCACTTTTACCATCACCATCATCATTGCCGTATGGCTAAGTACCAAACTGTTTGATGCCAAGAAAGTAGGTTTGTACTTACGTGGAGATGTCACAAATGATGCAGTCCGAGTCAGTTGCCAGCTGTACAAAGTGAGAGACAGTGAGGGTGGAGTAAGGGGAGACAACAAGGCTCCCCAGACAGGCCGTGAGGGCTGGCAGTGCTGTTGAAACAAGGCAGAGACGAACAAAGCCGCAGTCGACAGTCCAAGCTAGGGTCTGAGTTAAAGGTGCAGCGTCAGGGGAACGATGTCAAATGTCCAAATATGTTTCTCTTTCTAGAATTTCAGAGAGAACGAATTTTTAGAGAGAGAAAGTAGAAATGTCAAATGAGAGAGTTCTGTTAAAAATGAAATTCAAGGTCCCTATTTATAGGAAAAAGTGTGGCTGTGTCATCATGGTGTCATCCCCTAAGAGTGACACGTCACCAGGGGGTCCACAAGTACCGGTTCTCTGTTGGACTGCCGGTTCCCAAATTTGCATTGCCTTGCCCCACATAGCGTCGCTCTACCTGTCTGAGAAGACTGACCACACACGACGACAAGAGTAAGCCTGTTGCCCCAGCTACCTGTCCAAGCCTTTACTGAATCCCACGAGGTGCGTTGAGAGACACGTAGAGAACCTGATAGCGGCGAGGGTTGCCCCTGTGACCAACTGCAAGGTGAACTAGGCGCAATGCCCTCCCTAGACCTGCTCCCAACCCGGAGTGACCCAGGGGTTATCGTCCTGGGGAGCCGATGATCACCGGTAACGTGAGTGGACATGGTCGCAGCTCAGTGCTTAGTGTCACGCAAGTCACCCCAGGTCGCGATAGCTTTGTGGTAATGAGCCTATCCCGCTGCGAAGTGTCCTCGCTCCAGAGCACTACGAGCGGAGCCCCATAGAATGAAGGCGGCGATAGCTTCTGTGGTAGTGAGCCCATCCCGCTGTGAGGGGTCCTTCTGCCGTAGCACTACGAATGGAGCCCCCTAGAATGAAGACGGCGATGGCTTTTGTGGTAGCGAGCCTAGCCCGCTGCGAGGGATCCTCATGTCGGAGCACTACGAGCGGAGCCCCCCAGAATGAAGACGACGATGACTTTTGTGGTAGCGAGCCCATCCCGCTACGAGGGGTTCTCGTGCCGGAGCACTACGAGCGGAGCCCCCAAAATGAAGACGGCGATGACTTCTGTGGTAGCGAGCCCATCCCGCTGCGAGGGGTCCTCACACCTGAGCACTACGAGTGAAGCGCCTAGAATGAAGGCGGTGATGGCTTCCATGGTAGCGAGTCCATCCCGCTGCGAGGTGTCCTCGTGCTAGAGCACTACGAGCGAAGCCCCTCAGATTGCTGCACACTCTGGAGAGTGGGTCGGAGCATGTTCCACGTCCATGGCAGGGGTGCATGGTGTGGTGAATAAGAGTGGTGCTCAGAGGCATGTAACATGATTGTGGAGCATGGGCGCTGCGACGACCGTCATGAGACAATACCTGGTGCCGGGGGCACACGTTATGGAAGTGGCGTATGGGCACGGCGACGACTGTCGCGAGACAATACCTGGTGTCAGGGGGCACATGTCATGGAAGTGGCGCATGGGCGCAGTGAAGTGTGTGTGGTGCCCGAGGCACGACAGTGTGATAGAGAGCCAAGGGGCATGACTGTATTAACAGCGCGGTGCATGGGTGCGATAGAGTGTTGGAGACGACATGTGGGCGACGGAGGTTGCGGAGACGGCGCGCGGGCAACAGGCGCCGCAAAGACTGTGCGCGGGTGACAGGGGCCGCGGAGACGGCCAAGGGGGGGGGGGGCGACGGTCATTGAGGCAATGACGTAAGAGCAAAAACGGGCATCGTACTATTGTGGGTGATGAGAGAGCATTGTAGACCATAATGCGTTTGCATGAGTTAAGCAAAAAAAGTCAGCAGCCCCCCATGACAAAGGGTGGCTGATCCCCCCCCCCCTCCGAAAAGGGTGGCCGACCACTCCTTTAAGAGGGTGGCCGACCCCCCCCCCCCCCTTTAAGGGAGGTGGCCAACCCCCCGCCCCCACAAAGGGAGGTGCCGACCCCTTTAAGGGGGAAGGAGCGCTAAATCCAAATTTGTAAATTTTTCTAAGTGTTGGTGGGGCCGACGTCGCTACGTTGGCGACAAAAAGTAATTTTAGTCATGCAAAAGGCTGATGAAAAATGCACGTGACTCGAGTGTGTATATTTTGACCGGTCGATAGCGTTGAAAAGTTGACCGTTGAATATGTGATGTGTCGTGCAAAACGGGACACCTGGTGGGCCCTTGGGTGTGACCAGAATAGGTTAGGAACACTCTTCAAACCAATCCGAACTATTCAAACCAAACTGATCCAATCAGAATTGTCCAAAAATCTTGACGGTTCGATTTTACATTTCTCAAACCTATCCCGAATTGGTTCAGTTCACAGTTCACTTTTTTGAAACCGATTACAAACTGAACCAAACCAAACCGACCTATAATATATTTAATTTATATTGAATAACATTCAATGATAATTATTCTCAACCTACTCTGGTCGCACCCAAAGGCCCACTGAGAGTCCTATTTTTGCGTGACACATCGGCACAGTCAACAGTCAATATTCAACGCTTCCAAACTGATCAAAATGTGCACGCTCTGTACATGCATTTTCCCTTTTTCTATGTCACTTTGTCACTAAGAAGTTCATTTTTACGTGATGCCTCATCACCCTTCGACCGTCGCATGTCACACGTCGCCCGTCGGCACCCCTTGGCACTTGCCCAAGGAGGTTGTCCTTGGCCTTTCCCTTGGGGTCTGCCTTGGCCTTCCACCAAGAGGGGGCCTTGGCCTTCCCCCAAAGGTTGGCCTTTGGCCTCCCCCCCCTTAGCACCTCCACTTCTCTTCAAAGGACCATGCATCGTCCACAACACCTATCTCCCGTGTCCATGCTCCAATTCCACGACGCTCGTCACCCGTCGCCTGGGCGCCGTCTCCATGACCCCCATCGCCCTAGCTCTCGCGTCGTCTTTGCAACCCTCGTCGTCCGTGCTCGAGGGCTGTCTACGCTACGCTTGTCTCCCATCACCTGGGCACCATCTCCTCGACCCCCAACACTGATAAAACCGTGCCTCCAGGCTCTCTATCACAATATCGTGTCCCCTGGCTCTCTGTCACACTACCATGCCCCTGGCACCATGAACATTCCACCATGCCCATGTGCTGCTCCACTAACACAGTCGTGCCCTCTGGCTCTCTGTCACACTACCATGCTCCTTGCGTTGGTCCATGCTTTCACCACAACATGCGCACCTTGCCTTGGTCGTGAAACATGCTTCGACCAACTCTCCGGAGTGTGTAACATCTCGGGGGGATATGCAACTCATCCGGGACACTTTCTCTGCCAGGGAGCTCCAACTCCCCTTCTACCAGGTAGACGGCTCCTCCGGGATGCTACCTCGGTCCGTTGGGTAGACGGCTCCTCAGGGATGCTACCTGGACACTCTCCGAGTGCTCCGACATAAGGACTCACCCACGGGGATAGGCGACTCCTCCTGGACACTATCTCCCTCATGGAGCTTTCCAACTCCCCTTCTGCCAGTTAGATGGCTCCTCCGGGATGCTGCCTCGGCCCATCAGGTATGCGGCTCTTGCGGGATGCTACCTTGAGCTCTCTAAGTGCTTCGGCACAAGGAATCACCCGCGGATATACGCTCGCTCTCTAAGACATTATCTATGCCAGGGAGCTCTAAGTGCTCCGGCACGAAGACTCCCTTTCCGGCAGGTAGACGACTCTTTCGGGATACTACCTCGGCCTGCGGGATAGGCGACTCCTTCGAGACCCTATCTTAGCCAGGGTGCCTGCGTGACTGCCCTACGTGCTCCAACACTGGGTGATTGCATCGGCACCTCTAGGGACTATGACTCCCAGGTCACTCTGAGACGAGAGCAGGTCTTTGGAGGGCATCGCGCCTAGTCCCCATGACAGTTGGGCGTCGGGTCTTCCCTATTGCTGCCAAGCCTGTGGGACTTTGCAAGAGCTTGGATGGAGGCTAGATCAAAGGAGTTCCCTGACCACATCAGGGTAGTGGGAGCCAGTCTTTCCAGACAGACAGAGGGACGCTGCGCAGGGCAGGTTGGGTGATTATGCGATCCAACAGTCCGTGGACCACCGGCACCTGTGGACCTCGGTGACGTGTCACTCCCGAGGGCATCACGTGTCGCGTGATGACATCATCATCTCAACCTCTATAAATAGGAGTCTTGAGAATTCATTTAGGGGACTTCACTCTTGAACATTTTCTAGAACTCACTTTCTCACTTTAGAATTCTTGAGAGAAAAACATACAGGACCTTGACTCTAGACCTAAGCATCGGACTGTGATTTTCATTGTGTATTCACCCTACGCCATTGCCCTCGCAACACTGCCATCCTCAGGCTCTGTCTGGGAGCCCTTGGTCTCTACCCTTGCTACACCCTTGTTGTGTCCCACATCACTCTACTTAACATCTAATTCGAATTGCATTCCTTGTGGCACCTTCACGACGACTGTGAACCCACTTTTCTTGGCATCAATAATTTTCACATGGTACTAAGTAAATTCATATAAAACAAAAACTTGAAAGCTAAAGAAAAGAGAATAACGAGAGCAATTATAACATAAAAGGCTAGTGATTAATATCTTTTCTATACCTGTTCATTCTTTCTCGTACGTCAATGACAAATATACAATTAAGTTTTTCTTGTATACATATGAGTAATACTTCTATCTTATGTTAACACGAGCACTTATATATTAAAACGTAAGAAGCTTATGTGCAATTTAGACAAGTATAACTGAACAATATTTTGATCCGATAATAGGTCTTTTAAATAGGTGCAAACTGATTTAACCAACCAAAGTGAACCGTTTAAACCGACCAAACCAGTAATGTTTGACTTGTTTCGGTTTAAAATTTTTCAAATCGATGAATAAGATTTAGTTTGCAGTTTAACATTCAAAACGAACTAAACCGAACCATGCTCACCTTTAAATTCATTGGTGTAGCTGACATGACCACCATGATCAATCTATGATCCTTTTAATGTTGAGGGACTTGCTCCGTCACGGGTTGTTACTCCAAGGAATGAATTTAGTTTATTGGAGCAAATGAAGTTAATTCAGGTGACCAAAAGAGTGCCTCTCAAACTTGTAAATGTAAATAAAAAGTCCCCCGCACAGCTTTTGCAACCAAAAAAAAAAGGCACTACGCAGGCATCTCTTTTACGAGCTGTGCTGCTGCAAACTCTCCACGTCTCCCTTTGCCAGCTGGTACCCAGAACACTCTGGAAAGAGTGATCGAGGGGTCCAGCCACAACTCAAAGCGCCAAACCTTTCGATCCTCAGAAGGGTCAAGAGATAAGGCCATGGCGGCATTACAGTGCATAGTTTTCTCCTTTTTTTACTTTTATATATATATATATATTCGAGGTAACACTAAAGAACTGAAGGAGAGCCCACCAACAGTGAACACGTAGCAGCTTCAAATTGGACTTTCTTGAGGCTAAATCATTACGATTCAGCTATAAAAACCCGTTATTGTTGGCTCAAAAAACCATGTTCAGTACCCGTTATTGTTGGCTCAAATAACTATTTTCAGTATCGAACACAAACTTGCTCCTAGTTTACGGTAGCACAGTCTCAATTACCTTAAATAAGTAGGTCTATATTATGACTGTCAAGCTAGCTCTTTGACTCACTCAAATAGTGCTAAAATTGTAATCTTTGAATTAGTGCTTTGTACACTAAAAGAGCTAGCATTTTCACATAAGGCTTTCACCGAAAACACTAGGAGGTAAACTGTCAGTATTAGTTGTATGGTTATACTTGGTTTGATTAGGAGCAGGAGTAGATTAGGAAGGAGTAGCAGTAAGATAAATTGTACTGAAAAAGTCCTAAAACTTTAGCCAAAAGAACTATGAGAATATTCTCAAGTCCTTGTAGATAGTTTGAAAAAAGTCAGGTTAGGCACACTTCCACATAAGCCAAACCTTTTAATTATATTTGAAAATTATGTTTCACACATGATCTGGTCTTCATCACCCGTACAACATAAAATTTTCGTGCTTACGCCTGAACGGTGCCTCAACATTTCATGAGCAAACAATTATGGAACCCACACATGACTCAACTGAGAGGATACCAGACAAGGTCAGAAGAGCTAGACCCTTGTGAGTGACTTTGCTCAAATTGGACTATCTTTATTAGTTGTTGGATCCCAATTTTGCTTGCACCTAATTGAAATAGAACTCGTTACCTTAGTACTTCAATCACCCTAGTTTTTTCTTGAGGTGACCCTCACTTTCTTGCTTGTCATATCAAAAGTATTATTAAAGCCTTATATCTCCCCGCTTAGAAAAAAAAAAAAAATTCATCGTTTCTTTGACGACGATCAATTATTTTTAAAGATAAAAAAATAAAGTACTTTAGCAACGAGACTCTTGCCTCGCCTCTACATCCCCTTTCCATCCATCCATTACTAAAAGAGAAGGGCTTTCCCTTTCATGGCTCCAAGCCCCATGCCCTCATGGTCCCATTCACGAACTCTTTTTAAAAAAAAAGGGGATTGAGATATTTAGAAGAGAATCAAAAATATCTTGGCTAAGACGTCCACGGTGGCACCTATCTGGAATCCAGATCTTGCACTTTTGCCCTTTCTTTTTACCTCTGGGCTGGCACACCCTTTTTCCCTTGTTAAAATTTCCGTTTTCTCCAATCTTCTTCCCCCAGCCCACTTCCTCTTCTCCGCCCCAATCGCTGACCCAACAAATCCAACTCGCCGCCTTAATCAATGGCTAACAACGACGATGACCGAGTTTCCGCATGGGAGATGGGCCTACCCACCGTCGACGACCTGACGCCGTTGACCCAGCCGTTAATCCCGCCGGAGCTGGCGTCCGCCTTCAGCATCACGCCGGAGAATCAACGCACCATGCTCGAGGTCAACCGTGCGTCGCGGACCACTCTGTCGACTCTCCGCGGCGGCCAGCTCCAGACGCCGTCGTTCAACAACCACATCAAGTCGTTCGCCGAAGGAAGGGACGACGACAACAACAATCTGTCGGTTGAGATCGACGAGGATCCGGATCCGTCCGATTCCCGGAAGATCCGGCGGACTGACGACGATCTGAACTCGCAGGCGGACAACTGCAACGACGAGTCGTCGGCGAGGAACGCGGCGGCGGTCAAGCGGCCGCGCCTGGTGTGGACGCCGCAGCTGCACAAGCGGTTCGTGGACGTGGTGGCGCACCTGGGCATCAAGAACGCTGTGCCCAAGACGATTATGCAGCTGATGAACGTGGAGGGACTGACGCGGGAGAACGTGGCGAGTCACTTGCAGAAGTATCGGTTGTACTTGAAGAGGATGCAGGGGCTGTCGAGCGAAGGGCCGTCGCCGTCGGACCACTTGTTCGCGTCCACGCCGGTGCCTCAGAGCTTGCACGAGCCCGCCGGGAGCGCGCACATGCCGGTTCCGATGAATTATCAGCCGCAGATGATGCAGATGCCGGTTTACGGGCACCCAGGGGCTGGCGGGTCTTACCATGGGTTTGAGTCTCATCCTTATAACAATTATGGTTCGTCGTATCACGGTGTTACTCATAACAATAAGTGATTGTTGGAATTGAATTGGAGGGCAAAGAATTATGGCCAATGCCGTTGGATTGCGACTCTTGTTAATTGTTATGGATAGGAGGAAGTTAGTGTTAGAAAAGTTTCTCATTTTTGATTTGTGGATGTAGAGTTTGATGATCAATAAATGAGTTTCTTTCGAGTATATGCAGCTGAAGTTTGTTCTATATTTTTGTGTAAAGGTGATCACTCTTGATTGCTGATGCTTGCTGAAGATAATGGTGAATGAATCAGTTAGGTTCTTGCAAGTAGTGATGGAAGTAGGAAGTCAAATTTATGCCAGATAAGTTGCACAGGCATACCATTGTGGAACTTTCCCCCAAATTTATTCAAGCTTGAATCTTTGCTGCATCCGTTCTGTTCCGCCTGTGTCTCTGAGTCTTCTGATTCTCATAATGTGTTCCCAGCATGTTGTTTTTGGCCTTCTACATTACGTATTCCGTCGAGATTACATGCCCACCCCTTTCTGTAATTCTACGTTTTAGGCTTCTGCATGTTCTAGGGGCGTAGTTCATGTCACGGTATCATTTTACTCTTACCAAATTGCAGTTTTCATACTCTAATGCGGTACACAGCACATGTTTCCAGATGCGTATTTGGCGCGTTTTCTTATTTTTGTGGATCAGAAATTGTATAGAACGGAGAGTCATGCTTCAATACAACCTCCCGCTCCTTCGTCCTCTCCCCTCACATTTGCATATTGTGATGTTCAGACCATAGCAACCTCGTATACGGAGAGTCATGCTTCAATACAACCTCCCGCTCCTTCGTCCTCTCCCCTCACATTTGCATATTGTGATGTTCAGACCATAGCAACCTCGTATTTGCTCACACGGATGCAAACTCTTTCATGGTCCTCTAAGTTTGAGGTGTTTTGTAAAGTTTTTTCTACTGATCCACTTGAAGCGAGAAAGTTTTTTCGCTGCTTTCCTTTATGATCTGTTCCACAACAAAGAGAATAAGATGCTCCATCCCCTCTTTACGCCAATAATGGGGCAAGAGACAATTAAACCTCTTTCCGAATGCCTTGTCCCGTTGCACAGTAAACGCTTTTTGGTTTGTATTCTTATTTTTGTGAATCGTAAGTTTTATGGTATGGAGAGTCGCGTGCTACTACGATGACTCTATCACGCATATGACTGCTGGACACAAATCTAACAAAAAGTTGTTGTAAGATGTCTGAGCTATTAGAAGCGAAAAATCTATATAACGCTAATTGGCATGATCACGTCGTCTAACCGGGAAGGCAAGGAATGCAAATCCATGGACCAACCCCGTAGGAACTACGAGATCACCCCAAGGATGCCTTCGGCATCCAAGTGTCACGGACAGACCATAGAACGCTATTCAGTTCAATAAGTGGAACACATTAACTGTGAGCTCTCAAGGGCAGTAAGGGTCGGAGAAGGGCAATCATTCATTCTTACAACTAGCGTTCTCAAGACCAAAGAGTCGGGGAAAAAGGGGGAAAAGCTATCCGTTCATGGTTCTCCTCTAGCTGCATCCTCCGGAACCACGAGAATCCTTAGTGAGAATGGGATTCCAACTCAGCACCTTTTGGGTGAGATTTGGAGAAGAGTTGCTCTTAGAGCACAATATGATGGAAGTTGTAACCTGTGTTTGTTGGGGGGAGGGGGAGGGGTAGGAGTTATTCCTTGCCTTTTCCAGTTATCCCTATTTTGTAATAACTAGGCATGCTAATCCAGAAATGCTAGTACATTTAGGAGCTCATAATAGCATTTCCATTTTTCCAGAGGGCGAGGTTGGACTATTGAAGATGCCTGAGTTCATGAAACTTCAGCAGCAGATGATATATTGGGTGGATGGAGTCAGAGGCTGAGCGATTGAAGAACCATTGGGGATCGTTCTGGAGAATATACATGACTACCGTTTGGGAAAACCATGCTTCTGAAGTGTACATCTAATCCACTGTCGTTAAGATGTCTATCCATTGTCATGGGTGTTGGTTATACATAAGCAATCTCTCAGTTGTTTTAAGCAACAAGATCTGAAGTGATAACTCAGAATTCTCCTCTTTAGTCATCTCATCATATTTGCCCGTTGTGAACTAAAACCTGAATATGATTTGTAATGTTGTCCAAGCTAATGAATGGACTGCTAATGAAATGTATGTAGTCACCATATTGCATGAAGGGCCAATTCAATCAATGGAATAGCATTCAGGGTTATATATAGAGGTTATGTTCATATTGACACCCCAACTGCGATATTAACGCGAATTGAGATTTTTATTGTTGCTCTACTTTATTATAAACAGGAAAGTTGTACTACATACATTTTTGCTCAGTGGTTGAGCTAAGATCTTTAATTAGACGACCCTTTTTTCACTCGTCTGATCGGTAGTTCAATGTTCTACGATTTTCTTGCGGGTAGAGCGGTTTCTTGAACGGCTACTAAAGCCTTACCACTAGGACTAGAGGTTCAATCAAGGTTAATCTGTGCAGCTGCACCTGTCATATCGACGAGTTCTTATGACTGTAATTAACCTCTTTTCCAATTACAGATGAGAACTTTAACGTAGAACTAAGCAAAAGGTTGTCGGCGTACTGGAAAGATCTTAATAGACATGTAATAAAACTAAGCGAAAGGTCACGGTTCCCTCTTCTCCTTCATATTGTATCTTTATGGCCTTCTGTTTCCTTGAGTTTACAAAAGGAATCACCGAACTATAGCTAAACTTCATAACACAGTTGTCATCAAGTTTTCTTGCTTGTTGATCTTCCTAACGTACTCTTCCAGGTTATATACTATTGGTGTCTACTTTTATAAGAGCTAGTCTTTGCCAAGTACATACTTCTTTGTAAGATGTATATATAAAATTTCTTTTTGTGTCGATGGATGCCTTGAGCTTTTTCCCCTCTAGCAATGCAGCAAACTAGTCATGTTAGCTGTGAAATCATTATATGCTGGAAAATTCGTTATGCTTTTCTGAGACCTTGCCTTGGATTTTCTTACCTTGCCTGTATGAGCTTGAGAGTTGGTAGATTTTGTACTAACTTCTTATCTTCGTTTTAATCACATATATGCAGAACATATATAAACAAGCCATTGAACACCTGGTCTGGTTTATATGTATGAAATGAATAGGAGAATGTCAGAGCTTACCATATGAAATTGATATCTGCGAGACCTGAAGATACGCTATGACTTGTGCCAGAATGTCATACATTCCACCATAAGATTCAGATTAGAAATTTGAGAGAGGCAGGTAGGATAGCTTGGGCTAGCTGGAGATGGAAAGAATGTGCTGCTAACCTGAGCATTGAAGATGAAGATTCTGCGCCTGATAAGTTTAGTCAAATAAAGCAGAAATTTACTTTGTTTTGTGCGGCACAACGATTTTACAGTAATCTCCCTTCGGCAGTCTAGCACTTCGGTTCCAGATGGAATATGCCGAATTACTTTTTTCTCCTCTACAATTCATATTCGTGAAATCTTGCATTCAGTTATGCGCGTGATTTTCTACTGAATGAGCATTGTGACCTCCGCCTCCACCCGCCAAGAGTAGAAAATAGTGTGTGGTGTGGGACCAATGGTCCCAACCATCTAGGAGCTTTGGATATAGTGCAAAATAACCCCCTGCCTCCTTTGGACCCTCTATCACGTAAGTCCTCCTGATCCAGTGATCCTAAATGGTCGGGCTCAATGGTCCGTAACCATGCATTATTACTCCGCCAACTGAAACTCACAGGATATATTGACACCCACTCCGTCTTGGTCATTCCTCCATTCCGCATTGCCCACCTTCCTCTATCACAGATTTTGATGCAGTTCTTGTTCAGTTCAGAAGTCCTACAACCTCTTTCGGGAGGGAAGGACTTTTCACTGTCAGCAGCGCTGTAGACATATAACTGCTTACTGTGCTGGGCGTCTTATTCGGTGGATATATTGAAATCCCAGCCATCCAAACCCTTCACATGATATGCCCCTACCCAAGATGGCGGAATCATTCACTTGGATTGCTAGTGACAGTGAAAATGATATAAAGAGCCAAAGGTAGGGCATGCCAAGACTTCTTTTGGTCCAGAAAGCTTACAGTGGAAGCATTTTTGTCATTCTATTCTGCTTCTATCCAACTGCAGCCAGGATTTTTTTCCAACTTTCTCTTCTTCATCATCTGCTTCACTCTTGCAGCATTTCCCCAACTACCAGCTTCAGCATATAAGTTTGACAGCAGCAGACTGCTTCCTGCACTCTCAGGCTCAAGCTTACATAAATGCTTCGCTGCTTTTTCAGCAAGATCTACATTTCCATGATGCCTACATGCCCCTAATAAAGCTCCCCATACAAATTTGTCAGGTTCGATGGGCATTTTCTGAATCAAATCATAAGCCTCGATCAACTCCCCTCTTCTGCTCAAAAGGTCCACCATGCACGCATAATGCTCTAATCTTGGCTTGATGCCATACTTCTCTTGCATGGAGCTGAACAAACTTCGTCCAACTTCAATCATCCCACCACAACTACAAGCTGTAAGAACTGCGACAAAAGTCAAGTGGTCCAGCTTGTTTTCATTATCCTCTATCATTTGGTTAAACAGTTCAATCGCTTCACCGGAGTATCCATGATTCGCATATCCAAAAATCATGGAGTTCCAAGTAACCGTGTTCCTTTGCAGCATCTTCTTGAACAATGTCCTCGCTTCATATATATAACCACATTTTGCATACATGTCTATTAGAGCACTCCTTACAAATACATCCTTTTGGACGCCAATCACCATTGCATACCCATGAATCTCCTTCCCACGTCTCAAATCTGCTAGTGTCGCACAAGCAGGCAAGAGACTGCTAATTGTTGCCGAAGTTGGATGCATCCCAAGACCCAGCATTTGTTTAAATGCATCAAAAGCCTTGCCATTCCTGAAATTTTGCACAAACCCAGAAATCACCGAAGTCCAGGATACCACATCGGGCTCAACCCCAGCATCATTCATCAGTTGGAAAAGTTCAGTAACCGTTGATTCATCGCTAGCCTGTGAAAAACCAGCAATCAGCGTATTCCATGTTACCACATTGGGTTGTAGCCCCACAAACTTCATCTTGTCAACCAAACCTAGTGCTTCTTTAATAAGCCCGTGTTGAACAAAACCCGAAGTAAGCGCATTCAAGGCGACCAAATCTTTCTCAACCATCCCATCAAACACCAGCCCCGCCTTTCCAATTCTCCCGCATTTCGAGTACATATCAATCAAAGTAGCATTGACAAATTCATCACATTCGAATTCATTCCTTAGTATCATAGCGTGTATCGTCTCTCCAGTTCGCCTATAGGACAGGTGTCCACATGCCTTGAGAACGCTGGGAAGGACAAACTTGTTGGGCCTTATGCCTTCCCTCTGCATCCCACAAAAGACACCCATCGCTTCTTGAAAAAAGCCATGGCGGGCGTACGCGCCGATCAGAACGATCCAACGGCTCATATTTATTTGGGGAATATCGTCGAACAGTTGGCGGGCATGGGATAGTTGGCCGCACTCGGTGTAGAAGGCTATTAGCTTGGAGGCAAAATGGGTCAGGCGAGCCAACCCAGCGATGATGAGGCGACCGTGTAGCACCCTGCCTGGTTGTAATGATCGGTGGTGACTGTACGTTTCGATGAGTTTTGTGTAGCCATCGTTTGATTGAAAAGAGTGGGTAATAGGCACAGTTGTTCTGTTGGGAGCAGAATGCATTGCAAAGCGCGGGAAAGCAACAGCAGTAATTGTTGTCCAAACGTCTTCTTTACCCGTCATCTTTGAACCAACTAATGGAAGCGTTTGTCATCCAAACAATAAGTGAGATCGCGTGCAGACATTCTCCGCACCTGTGCGATTAATGTTTGCATTTGTGCTTAGTTGCAATTTGTAGCTTTGATTAGGTAGTCAGATTGCGTGCAAACACTCTACAACTAACGTCTGCATCTTTACCTATTTGTTGGCTTTAATGATGTGTTGGGATCGTCCCCATGCAAGAAACAAAGGGTGCAGAGTTTAAGAAACAAAGGGTGCATGTTAATACTGTGTTGGCATCTAGTAGCCGAGATATGGTACAGTGTGTTTCTTGCGTTTCCTCATAAACAACTGCCCTGAAGTTTACAAACTCCAGTGCCTATTGAAAGAGACACATTAAGTTTTGTGAATTTACATGATTCATTTGGTATTGCAAATCTGCTAAACTAACAAAAAATTTCTGCTTGTTTACATTCGCCTTGATGCGCTCGTCGTATTCATTAAACGGGGCGACTTCAAGTAAGGAGAGAATGTCACCAGAAATCCCCACATGAGCAGCTACCTTGCTTAAAATGATGAAACCTATAATTATCTCTTAATATGATATCTCTGTCTTCGATTTTGGATATAAACTTCATCGTTGAATGGCAATCTGAGCATACTCTGAGATTCTTGAATACGCGAATTGGACTTCCAGCCGGCAGGCTTATAAGGCCAAAGCAAACTGCAAGTTTTTCACTGTGATATAAAATCTTTCCATCAGTAGACCTACCAGTTTCTGAGTTAAGCGGCGTAGTCGAATTATTGATATGTCCAGTGTCCTTAATTTTTTGCATTAATTGCTTCAATCTTTCATATGCTTGAGGCAATTCAGGATGTGTTTTGTCGCCTGAAAAGAACTGGTATGTCCTGTTGCCCATCTCCATCCAGCTACATCCGGGTTCCTTCGAAACGTTGTTTAATACCATGAGCTTTCTTTGTGTCTCTGCGTCAGCATGCCTTCCTATTTCAGCATACATGTTTGAGAGGGTGACGTAGACAGTCGCATCGAGTGGGTCTAAATCGAGAATGCATTTACTTACGACTTCTGCCAATTGTAGGTTTCCATAATATCTGCAAGATGCAAGTAATGGCCTCCATATTGCCGCGGTAAGTTTGATTGGCAAGTTTTCTATGAATTCTAGTGCTTCTTCTAGTTGCCCTGATCTACCAAGCAAGTCTACCATGCAGCTGTAGTGCGTCTCCTCTGGTGGAATTCTGTAATCTTTCACCATAGATTCATACAACTGTCGGCCTTGTTGAACTAAACTGGAATGGCTACAGGCAGAAAGAACAGCAAGGAAAGTTGAACTGCTTGGCCTTTCTCCTCCTCCAACCATTTTGTTAAACAAAAATGTAGCATTCATTGGATACCCATATTGTGCGTAAGCTTTAATCATTGAATTCCATGACACTGCATCTGGTTTTGGCATCAGGTTAAAAACCCTTTCAGCACCCTCTAAGTTTCCACACTTGGCATATAGCTCTATTAATGAGCTTGCCACATACAAGTTTGTCTCAAGCTTGGCTTTTATTATACGACAATGGATCTGCTTGCCACTTGCTAGGGACGGTAATGATGAGCAAGCTTTCAAAGTAGTTGAATATGCAAATTCATTACATACAACATCATCCTTGACCATCTTCAGGAAAGCTTCCATGGCTTCCTCAGCTTTATTGTTGAATACATAACCTGCTAGTAGTGCATTCCATGATACATTAGATGCTATTCTTCCCATCTCCTGAAGCTGCTTCTCTGCATCAACCATTTCTCCAAATTCTGAGTACATTCCGATAACTGCTGTCCCCACATAAACCATTGAGACCATTCCTTTCTTGATGACTTGAGCATGAAGTGCATGACCATTATCAAGATCCTTCATACCGCCACAACATGCAAGGGCAATCGCAAAAGTGTACTCATTTGGCTCTATCCCATTGTCTTTCATGGAGTAGAATAGGGCCCAAGCCTTCTCAAAGGCCTTGCTCTGGTAAAATCCAGATATGATTACTGTCCAAGAAACAAGATTTCTTTCACCAATACTCTCAAACAAGATTCCCCCCTCTTCCATCATTCCACACTTACTATACATGGTTAAAAGTGCATTAGCAACAGGTGCTTTTGATAAATAATGCGTCTTTACTACATGGCCATGTAACTGTCTCCCTTCCTCAATTGCTGAAACAGAAGTTCCACAAACTCTTAGCAAGATTGAGTATGTGTAGTGATTTGGCATGATACCCATATTTGCAATCTTAACAAAAAAATTGAAAGCCTCATTAAACAACCCATTGCTCGCATATCCAGAAATCAAGCAATTACATGAAGCAATATCAGGGTCCAGCATCTGATTGAAAAGGATCACTGCATTACACATCTCACCACACTTAGCGTACATATTCACAAGACTCGTACTCACAAATTTGTCAGCACCAAGTCCAGTCTTCATAACCAAAGCATGAGACACTTTGCCAAGTTCAAGACTTTTTTCCTTGCCACAGCAGCTGATAAACTCGACCACATTACTCCTGTTCATTACATTCTCTGCAGAATAGAACAAAATTGACATCCCTTGAATGCAACGTTCTCCAAATTCCTTATTAGAAGTATCAAATTCATTGGAATCACTAGTCTCCTCGATACCCATTTCAGGTTCATTATTATAATCACGAACATCAAAATCCATTGCAGAGACAACTCGTTTAGGCTCTTTATCGAACAGCTTAAGTGCATTACCAAACCTGCGGGGTTCAGTGACTTTACCTTGAGAAGTCGAGCTATTGAGCATTTGTGATTCCACGCAGCCAGTCACCCGGCAAGGACAGGAGCAATACAGTAAGTTACTGAATCCTAGCTTCAAATGTAACGCCATGGCCGGCTCGGGTGGACCAAACGGCGTTACACCCACTGACGCGCATGTATGTTGCCCAAAAACGACAGTATGGGTAGTTTCGTAAATCACATGGATCACATCTATATTTGGGTCCAAAACCATAACCACATCTTTTTTCCATTCCAACAGACAACAGTATGATGGCAGCTTGACTTTCCTGCAAGATTAATTATGAAATAGTCAAACTGGTTTAATGTAAACTAAATCAAATTGATAGGTATTTAATAAATATACTTTTTGAGAATTTATATATTTTTCTAAAATTATAATACAAGAAAAACGGGAGTTGTAAAGACTGTCCATAATAAGTTTGACAAAGTATTGGACATTCGTAGTAATTATTTAAACACTAAAATTTGAAATATTATTGTTTAACTACTTCTTATTCAAGCTCTATCGTAACTTAAAGCAAATTTTAATGAAAATAGCTCAAAGATAAATTTTATTTACTTTCGACTTTCGAGGATTCATCAAAGAAATCATTTAGAAGAGTGTTTGGATGAGATAATTGAACTGAGAATTTCACTTTTACAGAAGATTTTGAAATACGTTGTATAAAAAATTTTATTTGGATACCGATAAGATGGATTTACAAATTTTTGGAGGGATTCGAAAAAGGAATTTGGTGTGCTTAAAATCCTCACTAAAAATAATTAGTCCAGACTAGTTATTTGTCAAATCCTTTCACAAAAAAATGTCCACTAATTTAGGTAACTTCTTCCATAGAAAAATAAGGATCTCTATCATTAGTTTGTACATACACATCATCAAACTATCTAGGTTCAGTTTTTCATATGTACTAGCTGATGGACCCGTGCAAATGCATAGGATAGGTTTAGAAAATTGTCTTCCTTTTAATTTTAAAAGGTAAATTAAATACGCATTAAGTCCTACTATTAAATTTCTAATAAACATGTAATACACATTCATATGTCTCTTGCAGTTTATGTTATTCATGCATGTTATGTACGTACAAAGTTGTAATCAACAATCATAACTTCTTTGACAAAGCAGGAAGATGCATGACAATATTAAAGAGATTTCAAAGTATCAAAGTAAGGTATTGAAAATATTGGTTAAAACACATTAATTATTGATACGTTACAACTCTTATTAATTGCCGGCAAATATATAAATTAAAGTATAAGATCACATCTTAAAAACACCTTTTTGAAAAGTTTTGATGCATACTTTTACTTACAAATTGGATGTGAATGTTACAATAAAAATAATTATGGTATAATCTTATAATGCTTTTTCATAAGCAATACTTTTGACATTTATATAGTTACAAATTATGAGCGATAATCTCGTACTAATATATAGTCGTGAATTCATACCTCTTAACTTAATAATCAAACATCAATGTTTTAATCACATAATTAAAGCAATTTTATCTCCAAAGATACTCTGAAGGAAGAAAATCACCATTCATATGCTCATTTTTATAATTTTATTTGTTTTTATTAACAGAATCTAGTAAAGCTAGTAAAGAGTTACAATTTTTCCTAAGAGATGATGTATATGAAGCTTGACCTTCCTATAAGCATAAATGCTAATTGAGTCACCTAATATTTTTCTTGATACAAAGCACTTCGCATATTTTTTATTCGATGCATAATGAAAAGGAAATATAATACTCAAAGTACGTTCTATGTATATGTTCAAATTATCAAAGATTAATCGAGTCATCACTATGTCTTTTTTTTTTTGGGGTTGTCCAATCCAGATTTTGAGTATAACTCATGCATCACTACTACGGCGATACTATCTTGAAACACCTTAGTGCTACCACTGTAAATAAGCATATTTAGAACTACCACTATGCATACCTTATCACTTGCCCAAGGCACATTGGAACATAACTTGTCAACCACCATTATATTAATGTTACCTATAATCACCTTAGAATTATCACTTATTAATTGTTACCACTACTATCACCTCAGCCATCACTATAATCATACTGCTAAGATTACCACTACCACAACAATCATCTCGAAAACTGCATGTACCGTTGCAACCATGGCTTGTCAGAACCCTTACAAATCTCAATCTCATTAAGAGTGCTACAACTACCATCACAAAAATTATCACTATTACATTCGTAATCATTGTCACCTTTTCAGTTCTCACCATTGTCATACTGTGACATCTACCACTGAAATCTCCTTAGTACCATTACCTTAACTATCATACTTGGCCATTATTATCAATTAATGGAAAAATTTTCTTTTAACTCATATACCTGTACAATTATTTTCTTCCAAATACATATATGTTCTTAGTTGAAGTTGAGTGTAACACGTTAGACTTTAACGCTATAACTTATAAAAAATTAAATTCCTTTCAAACTTACCTTTAACGATCTCAAAGAATATATAATTCTCTTAGAACTTCTAATGTAATTGTTGATCAAGAGTTTTAAAAATCTTATTTGTCAAATATATAAGAGCTCAACAAATTTTACGTGTCGCAAATCTTACGTGTCATAATCAATAATACTTATGAATTATTTAATAATAAAATCATAATAAAGAGTTAGTAAGTACAAAAATTTTCATATTTTATATTTTTGAGATTTTATATTGTTATTTTAAAGTATTTTTGACGTGTTAATAATCAAAACTAAGACCTAAAAATCCTATAAGGTGTTAATAATTAAAATTAGGGCCTAATATATAAGTATAATGATTAGGTAGAGTTTTATAAAGTGTATGATTAGCTAATCAATTTTATAAAGTTTACAAATATAGGGTAAATTACACTTACGGATTTTCTAATGATAAATCATAGGAAAGAGTTAAATAGGGTAAAAAAGAAAAAGGACACAAAAACAAATAGGATTCTTGAATTGTATATATCCAATATAAAAAGTTGGACTCTAAATGTAGAGAGCAATTAAGTTGGGGAACAACGACATGCAAAGCTGAAACTTACGTATCAAAATGAGAAGATTTCAAAAAATCCTACGTGGCGTAAGATAGAGTCATAATTTTTTTAAAGTGCTTTTGAGGTATTAATAATTAAAATTAGGACCTAATATATTAGTATAGTGATTAGGTAGAGTTTTATAAGATGTATGATGATTGGCTTCTTAGTTTCAGAAAGTTTACAAATATAGGCTAAATTATATCTAGGAATTTGCTAATAATAAATGATAGGAAAGCCTTAAATAATAAGGTACGCAAAAAAAGAACACGAAAACAAAGGTGTGAAAAAAAAAGAACACAAAAACAAATAGAATTCTTGAATCCTAAAAGGTGATAATAATAAAAATTTGGGCCTAATATATAAGTATAGTAATTAGGTAGAGTTTTTAAGGTATATGATTGACTTCTTAATTTTATAAAGTTTATAAATATAGGGCAAATTAAACCTATGAATTTTTTAATAATAAATCATAAGAAAGAGTTAAATAATAAGGTAGAAAAGGAAAAGAACATCAAAACAAATAGGATTCTTGAATCATATAAAGTGTTAATAATCAACATTAGGGCATAATATATAAGTATAGTGATTAAGTAGAGTTTTATAAGGTGTATGATTGACTTATTCATTTTATAAAGTTTACAAATATAGAGTAAATTATACCTATGATTTTTGTAATAGTAAATCATATGAAAGAGGTAAATAATAAGGTAGGAAAATAAAAGAACACCAAAACAAAGGTGAGAGGAAAAGAACATCAAAATAAATAGAATTCTTGAATCATATAAGGTGTTAATAATCCAAATTAGGGCCTAATATATAAGTATAGTGATTAAGTAGAGTTTTATAATGTGTATGATTGACTTCTTAATTTTATAAAGTTTACAAATATAGGGTAAATTATACCTACGAATTTTCAAATAATAAATCATACAAAGAGTTAAATAGGGTAGAAAAGAAAAAAGACTAAAAAAAAAAATAGGATTCTTGAATTATATATATCCAATTTAAAAAAATTGGACTCTAAATGAAGAGACCAATTAACTTAGGGAACTAAGACATGTAAAGTTGAAGCTTATGTGACAGAATGAGAATATTCCTAAAAAATTTTACGTGTCGCAAAGATAGAGTCCTAAAAATTCTATGTATCGCAATTTTAAGCAAAAGTTTCAGCTTATATATATAGGAGAGTCGATCTCTGTCTACCGCTAGATAAATTGTTATTTCTCCACCATAAATCTAACCGTCCACGTGTACTCGTGAACGTCTCAGATGTGTTTTTTTTTTCTTGAAAAAGTTACAACCGCTGCTCTTTTCAGCGGTTGCAAAATTTGACAAAAATGCCCCGTCAGCCCGAATAAACCCCAACCTCAAGAAAGACTAGCGGCTGGGGGCCCACAGGAGCACACGCAACCACAACAAAGTGTAGCGGTTGGTCATCACCACCAACCACAACACTTTGTTGCGGTTGGTCATCATTACAATTTTTTTTCTTTTTTTGCTTTGCAAAAAGTGAGAAAAGCACAAAGAGAGAAAAAGGTGGGGCCACAAAAACATCCCAACCACTACACTTTTATGCTGTTGGGCATCATTACTTTTTTTTTCCTGCTTTGCTTCGTGTGTGTGTGTTTTTTTTCCTACTAAATTGCGGTTTATTATTGAATATTCATTTGAAGTCCAAAAATAGTCATTGTAGACTCAAATCGAAGAGATTAAAAATACAAATTGAATGAAACAAAAATAAGATAAATCGGAGATCGGATGACTGAGATATGAATTGGGCAAAATTTTTTAGATAAAACTTAATAGCACGAATATCGATAAAACCTTTTAAAAGAAATAGTCACCTGTAAGTGACACGTGGCTTGTCCTTTATCTATAAATTTAGAAACCAATCCCTCACGAAGGACAACTTATAAATTTAAGATAAAAAATAACAACTGTCCTTTTCGTTAAAGAAAAGGAGGCCACTGTTCTTAAAAAAAATCGATAGCTCGACTCGACTGTTCGTAAGGATTATATATATATTTTTTAAAAAGTCAAAGACTGATTGAGGGATTGGTTGAAGGAAGAAGACAATGTGTGTTCCTAAGGTGTAACACTATGTGTGTTTAAGGTGAATACGAAACCTAATTGTCGCTACAAGTGAAAACTTAATTAGATAGTTTTTCACAAATTTATAAAAAATATCTAGAGCTAGATTTTGCCAAAGTGCAAAAAAGAGACCCTAGTTATTTTTAAAATATCTATATCAGGAAAAACTTTCAGATTTTTCCAAAGACTAGAAAGGGGTTAACTGATACAGGGAACCTTGTAACTTTGCAGTGAAATATAAAATATCAAGTTAGAGCGATTTCGCGCGAAACTTTTATGAGAATCCTAGGATGTTGGGAAGTTCCATTTCCCAGGACTTTGGGCCATTCCAAAGTCGTTAGCTATTTTTTGGCCGAACGGACTTTTAAACGCTCGGTCCAAAAAATTATAAAATTTTTCGAAACTTATGAATTGGGCGCTAAAGTGTGCGTGAATAAACTCTTCATAGGAAAACCAAAAAAAATATTTGTCTCAATTTTTGCCAAAATTCATAGAAATGGGCTAACTAGAGTGCCTAAGGTAGAATGAGCAAAAAAAAGTGACAAAAAAATTACAAAATTTTTTGGAACTTATTAATTGGGCGCTAAAGTGTGCGCGAATAGGCCCTTCATAGGAAAATCAAAAAAATTATTTGTCTTATTTTTTCCCGAAATTCATAGAAATGGGCTAACTAGTGTGCCTAAGGTGCAATGAACAAAAAAAAGTGACAAAAAAAATTACAACATTCTTCGTAAGTTATGAATTCGGCGCTAAAGTGTGCGAGAATAGGCCCTTCATAGGAAAACTCAAAACATTATTTGTCTCGATTTTTGCCGAAATTCATAGAAATGGGCTAACTAGCGTGCCTAAGGTGCAATGAGAAAAAAAAAAGTGACAAAAAAAATTACAACATTCTTCGTAAGCTATGAATTTTTGTGCTAAAGTGTGCGCGAATAGGCCCTTCAAAGGAAAATCAAAAAAAATATTTGTCTCAATTTTCGCTGAAATTCATAGAAATTGGCTAACTAGCGTGCCATAAGTGTAATGAGCAAAAAAAAAAGTGACAAAAAAATTACAACATTCTTCACAAGCTATGAATTGTGCGCTAAAGTGTGTGCGAATAAGCCATTCATAGAAAAACTCAAAAAATTATTTGTCTCGATTTTCTTCGAAATTCATAGAAATTGGCTAACTAGCGTGTCTAAGGTGCGATGAGAAAAAAAAAGTGACAAAAAAATTACAACATTCTTCGCAAGCTATGAATTTTTGTGCTAAAGTGTGCGCGAATAGGCCCTTCAAAGGAAAATCAAAAAAATTATTTGTCTTTATTTTTGCTGAAATTCATAGAAATGGGCTAACTAGCGTGCCGAAGGTGCAATGAGAAAAAAAAAAGTGACAAAAAAATTACAATATTCTTCGCAAGTTATGAATTGAGCGCTAAAGTGTGCGCAAATAGGCCATTCATAGGAAAATTCAAAAATTATTTGTCTTGATTTTCCCCAAAATTCATAGAAATGAGCTAACTAGTGTGCCTAAGGTGCAATGAGCCAAAAAAAAGTGACAAAAAAAATTACAATATTCTTCATAAGCTATGAATTTTTGTGCTAAAGTGTGCGCGAATAGGCCCTTCAAAGGAAAATCAAAAAAATTATTTGTCTCGATTTTTACTGAAATTCATAGAAATGGGCTAATTAGCGTGCCTTAGGTGCAATGAGAAAAAAATGTGACAAAAAAATTGCAACATTCTTCACAAGCTATGAATTGGGCGCTAAAGTGTGCGCGAATAGGCCCTTCATAGGAAAATTCAAAAAATTATTTGTCTCCATTTTCTCCGAAATTCATAAAAATGGGCTAATTAGCGTGCCTAAGGTGCAATGAGCAAAAAAATAAAGTGACAAAAAATTACAACATTCTTCGCAAGCTATGAATTTTTGTGTTAAAGTGTGCGCGAATAGGCCCTTCATAGGAAAACTCAAAATATTATTTGTCTCGATTTTCGCCGAAATTCATAAAAATGGACTAACTAGCGTGCCTAAGGTGCAATGAGCAAAAAAAAGTGACAAAAAAAATTACAACATTCTTCGTAAGCTATGAATTTTTGTGTTAAAGTGTGCGCGAATAGGCCCTTCAAAGGAAATCAAAAAAAATATTTGTCTCAATTTTCGCTGAAATTCATAGAAATTGGCTAACTAGCGTGCCTTAGGTGCAATGATAAAAAAAAAAGTGACAAAAAAATTATAACATTCTTCACAAGCTATGAATTGGGCACTAAAGTGTGCGCGAATAAGCCCTTCATAGAAAAACTCAAAAAATTATTTGTCTCGATTTTCTTCGAAATTCATAGAAATTGGCTAACTAGCGTGTCTAAGGTGCAATGAGCAAAAAAAAAGTGACAAAAAAATTATAACATTCTTCACAAGCTATGAATTTTTGTGCTAAAGTGTGCGCAAATAGGCCTTTCAAAGAAAAATTAAAAAAATTATTTGTCTCTATTTTTGCTGAAATTCATAGAAATGGGCTAACTAGCGTGCCTAAGGTGCAATGAGCAAAAAAAAAGTGACAAAAAAATTACAATATTCTTCGCAAGCTATGAATTGAGTGCTAAAGTGTGCGCAAATAGGCCCTTCATAGAAAAATTCAAAAATTATTTGTCTCGATTTTTTCCAAAATTCATAGAAATGGGCTAACTAGCGTGCTTAAGGTGCAATGAGCCAAAAAAAAAGTGACAAAAAAAAATTACAACATTCTTCATAAACTATGAATTTTTGTGCTAAAGTGTGCGCGAATAGGCCCTTCAAAGAAAAATCAAAAAAATTATTTGTCTCGATTTTTGTTGAAATTCATAGAAATGGGCTAATTAGCGTGCCTTAGGTGCAATGAGAAAAAAATGTGACAAAAAATTTACAACATTCTTCGCAAGCTATGAATTGGGCGCTAAAGTGTGCGCGAATAGCCCTTTATAGGAAAATCCAAAAAATTATTTGTCTCCATTTTCTCCGAAATTCATAAAAATAGGCTAATTAGCGTGCCTAATGTGCAATGAGCAAAAAAAAAAGTGACAAAAAATTACAACATTCTTCGCAAGCTATGAATTTTTGTGCTAAAGTGTGCGCGAATAGGCCCTTCAAAGAAAAATCAAAAAAATTATTTGTCTCGATTTTTGCTGAAATTCATAGAAATGGGCTAACTAGCGTGCCGAAGGTGCAATGAGCAAAAAAATAAAGTGACAAAAAAATTACAACATTCTTCGCAAGCTATGAATTGGGGGGTTAAAGTGTGCGCGAATAGGCCCTTCATAGGAAAATTCAAAAAATTATTTATCTCGATTTTCCCCAAAATTTATAGAAATGGGCTAACTAGCGTGCTTAAGGTGCAATGAGCAAAAAAAAAAGTGACAAAAAAATTACAACATACTTCGCAAGCTATGAATTTTTGCGCTAAAGTGTGCGCGAATAGGCCCTTCATAGGAATATCAAGAATCCGCAAATCAAATCACAAATTAAAGATTCCACAAACCAAATCACAAATTTAAACATTATAAAAGTTCAATTTATACAACTGAAACATTAACACTAACACTCTTCCTCATCATCGTCCTCCTTGACCATACTGCTAGGTTCGATACCTAGCACTTTATAATGGTTTCTCTTGTCATAATCAGTCATCTTATTATAACGCACACTTTCATAATTGTTTTTGACCCGTTGCTTTTTCAATAGGATTCTTAATACTCGTTTTCGCCCTTTTGTTTGAGAAATAATTGGATCAAAAATATCGTCCTCCTTACCTTGCAGACTAGTGCTATCAATGACTGGCTGTGAAGCTCGATTGAATCTACCGGCAGGAGTCGTCCGAGTAGTCGGAGTGTCCCGTCTTTCTAGTAATGCCGTCCTAAACTATGTAAGGTTAGCCTTATCCCGTGCGGCTGCTTCAACTTGATAATTGTACCTATCAAATGTTGATGTTGCATCCAATGATAAACCGTGCATGATGTTACAAAGGTGATTATATCGCAGCGTCTCAGATTGCTCAAAATCAACTAAAACATTAGGCACGTAAAGAATGTGACAGTGTACTCTAGTGGCTTCCTTCGTCCACCGATCTAAGATATACTCTTTCACGAGCATTCTTGGCGCTAAAAAACCTCAACGCGTGTCGACAAAGTATACCTTTATGCTCAAACAGTCAAACAGTTGATAGTTGCAATTAACAAACCTGGTGTCCATACAAACTGCTACGGTAAAATGTCTTCTGTTCCTCGGAGCCTATGAAGAGCACGGATTGGCAAAATTCGTCACATTTTTCAAAGCATAAACCTTGAGATCTCTGGTACATAGCTCGTGCAACTTTGTCATGCTATATTGATTCGACTTTAGTAGTTCCTCTTGAAACTGTCTAAACATTTCCTTGGTATAGACTTGAGCCGCATGAGCCTCCAAAGGTGAAAGAACTACTATGGCTCTTTCTCTGTAAATTGTAGCCTCGTCGGCTTCTCTCAAGGAAAAATTGCTTGTTAAGGGCTTCATGCATCTCTAGTACGAACTCTTTTATACTTGAAGAATGGCCTACGTACCCATCAAAGAATGCATCCATACCTTCGCTTCTCGAGGTCGTAGTCATTCCGGCTGTAAAAAACTTTTTGGAATAGGCACCGACCCACTGTGTCTTGATCTCATACAACGATTGTAACTCATTCATGATTGTGCAAATAGTAGTCATCCATTAACTTGGCCAACTTCTCCTTGAACACGTCTACCGTCAACGATTTCTTCACACATGTATTAAAGTTACTCTTGAATGTCGGATGGTTTGCATATACATTGTGAAGCTGTTCGGGATATTTGTTGCTTATGTGCCATGTGCACAGGCCATGGTGAGTATTTGGAAGGACCTTAGCGATTGCATTTTTCATTGCCAGATCTTGGTCGGTGATGATGGGCTTTGGAGGAATATGATACATTGTTTCAAGTCACGTTTCAAATAACCACATAAATTACTCCTCCTTCTCATCACTAAACAGGCAAAGCCAAACAAGATTGATTGATAGTGGTGGTTCACCCCGGTGAACGGAGCAAAAGGCATAGAGTACTTATTTGTGCGGTATGTGGTGTCAAACGTCACAACATCCCCAAAATTTTGGTAAGCAGCTCTAGAACGGGCATCCGTCCAAAATATAGTACTAATGCGGTTCTCATCATCTAGTTGGAGACTATAGAAAAAGTCAGAATTTTCACTCTGAAGGCGCCTGAAGATATTAAATATAGCTTGAGAATCACTCTTACTGAAAGACTCTCTCCTCTGAGCACGAAGTTCATTTTGAAGGTCTACTTTGAAGCTCAACTTGTCAATCCCCCCAGCCTGGCTTGAGAAAACCCCCATCATTCTAGAAGGTAAAATTTTAGCCTCGGCCATTGTAAATATCAGTTGTCTGTGGGCCTCGCTTATTTGTTGGTGTTGATGAATTTGACCAATCTTACTAGGGGTCATCAATTGATGATTATGGCTCAACTCTACTCCCGTCACAACCCAATGGTTTTCATTTTTTCCGGTGTATTGCATACACATGGGCCTTGCAGCCGATACCCATAAATGTGTCCCTTTTTCTTTGTCTTGTTGGCCCTTTGTCACTGATCCTAACAACTGGGGTTACATGCGGTGCTCCTCTATGACACTCAAATAGTTGGGAACAAATTTAGTCTGTATTCGCTCATTTTCTAGTCATCTTAATTCTAACACCGGAACCTATCATTTTCGAATATGCTCTATAGTATGCTTCAACTTCGTCCAGTATTTGAAAAACTTGACCTTTATACGGTGGATCAGAATCTTCACAAAAAAAATTTCCTCCAGTTGCATCCATATTTATATTGAAATCTAAAACATAAATGAAATTTTTTGTAAAGAAACATAAATAAAATGGAATGAAATGAAATCGAATGAAATGAAATGAAAAGGCAAAACTTACAATGTAGTATTGTTGCTTTCAATTGCCTCCTCATTCAAAATAATTGCTCCAATATTAGCTTCGAGATAATATCACCAACGTTGGATAAACTAACTTCAAGATAGTGCAAGTAAATTTCGACAGTGAGTAAGTGGGGAGGAAAAAGAAAGAGAGAGATATCCTAGAATGAGAAAGTCCGAATGCGTGTGAAGAGAGAGACCCGTTAAGTAGAAAGGAAATCCCCCAACCGCTACTCTTTGTAGCGGTTGGGGCATTAATTATTTTAACAGTCCAAAGTGGGGGCAGCTGGGGGGTTTTATTAGGATTTTTAAATGTATTTGTGGGGTAGTTGTGGGGAAACTGAGGGGTTTTATTAGGATTTTTAAATGTATTTGTGGGCAGTTGTGGGATAGTTGGGAGTTTATTTAGATTTTTTTTGGGAATGCCTCGCGAAATAAGCGGAAAGACATGACAACGAGGCATTTCTGGCAAAATACATGACAGGACAAGGCTAAGGAAAAAAATGCAAGACCTAACAGCAAAAAAGTGTAGTCAAAGGCTGTAAAAGAAAATATTGCAGATGACTGTCCGGCCGAGTTATGAGCCGCATTGATATGGCATTTCGAAAAAGGACATCACGGATGGGAAAGGACACGACGGGACAAGGCAAAGGCAAAACAGGACAAGGGAAATAACAAAACCCATGATACCCAACCGCAGAAAAGTGTAGCGGTTGGGGGGTTTTAGAGGAATGATACCCAACCGCATAAAAGTATAGCGGTTGGGGTGTTTTGTGGGCCACCTTTTCTCTCTTTGTGCTACACACGAAGCAAAGCAGGAAAAAAAAAAGTAATGATACCTAACCGCATAAAAGTGTAGCGGTTGGGGTGTTTTTGTGGCCCCACCTTTTCTCTCTTTGTGCAAAGCAGAAAAAGAAAAAAAATTATAATGATGACCAACCGCAACAAAGTGTTGCGGTTGGTGGTGATGACCAACCGCTACACTTTGTTGCGGTTGCGTGTGCTTCCATGAGCCCCCAGCCGCAAGTTTTTCTTACTGTTGGGGTTTATTCGGGCTGGTAGGACATTTTTATCAAATTTTGCAACCGCTGGAAAGAGCAGCGGTTGCTACTTTTTCAAGAAAAAAAAAACACATCTGAACCGTCCACGAGTACACGTGAACAGCTATATTTATGGTGGAGAAATAACAATTTATTTAGCGGTAGACAGGGATCGACTCCCATATATATATATATATTCACATAAAAAATACTCAATCTACAAAATCGCCTAAATACTAAATTTACAATTTTATAAATTGGTAAATCAACTATTTTTAAAATGAATGGATTTTGAAATACAAGATATTTTGAAATCTTCATCCAAACACACTCTTAAGGCTAATTTTAAAAATTTTTGTTGGTGTTATGGAAATAATATGTAGCCTAGCACCAAAAAGCCTTGAACCAAGGAGCTCAATGATAAATTACAGGCGGGGCCTTTAAGTTCCACAGCCATATCTATTGCTACTATTTTCTACCCAAACAAGAAAGAACCACATCCATTACATGTCCAATGTCTGGTGAGAGACACAAGTTTCTGAGTCTTATGACTTAGATGAACATGCATGGATTTGCTCTGTATCTAACACCAATCAAGCTCTTCTCCGCCACTAATTTTCTTCCCTCCAGATCTTCCTCTCAGTTTTGCCATATTTGTCTGCATAACCGAGCGAGGAATCCAATACCCATTTGCAGAATTGGGCATGTATCTAACCTTCCTGAACTCAATGCAAGATCAGCCTTTTCGCCTGGGTATAGATATTGGAGGAAGAGAACAAGGAATATTACGTACGAAACAACCTGTGTGAAGGCGAGTCGCAGGGAATCTCCTTATCAAGTCTTAGGGGTCTCTCCCTCTGCAACCCCTGATGAGATTAAGAGGGCTTATAGGAAGCTTGCTCTAAAGTATCACCCTGATGTCAACAAAGAGGTAAATTATAAGCTGATTTTGACTGCAACTCGTTTGGGTAATACTGTGCTTTTACTTATTGGGTTGGGTGTGTATGTGGGTGGGGGTTACTTTGCGTAGGGAATGTTGCACTTCATGTGATAACTAGATACACTATCACACTATTCATCTCAAGTATTTTGTGTCTTGAATATGTGGTGACACAAGAACCTAAAATTGAATTCATGTTGGAGCACATTACCCATTGTTGAACTGATTTCGACTTGAAGTACATACTCCATCGTGTTGGTGGCAGGATGTGGAAATAGTTGCAAGGCAATTTCCAATTGCTGCTTCCCTTCAATTATTTGCCCCCACCACTCCATTGTATTGATATGCAGTTGTGTGCAGCTGAGTCAAACTACGAGGGTAAATGTGTGATGCGTGAGATGGAATGAAGTTTTTAAAATTTGTCTATGTACTAATTAGAGCGGAACTACGTTGCACGCGAAATACGTGAGTTCGGAAAGTGGTCACAGAAAGACATTCACTTGTCTTGCTTCAATGGGGACTCCATTATAAAAGAAAAGATTGAATGTTGGGATGTCTTCGTAAACGAGGATGATTACTGAATTTCACATGGCAATAACTATGTCTTAACTTGATTGTTGCAATATTGAAATTGAGGACAGATAGTGCTTTAGCTAGAAACCTAGATTACTTTATGTTGGTTGCATAGAACCTTTTAACCACTGTAATCTCCTTAAGTGGAGATCTAAGCCTACTAAATGTTAATATCATGTTCACGTTTTCAGTTTCGATCTCTCCTATGTTGCGCCTAATTGTTTATACTCTTGGAAAGCATGTAAGAGAAACAGGTTTAGGTCTTAGTTGTTGATACATCTATGACTTTGGTTCTGCCAAATTGGGTTTGTGAATGAGGCACTGCAATCATAATTCTCAACAAAATGGAAAATCTTCATAAAAGGATTTTGATGCTTGACTGAACTACATGTTTCCTAATGGAAAGTCTTAATAAATACATTATGTTTGCATTGAGCTTTCCTTATTAACTTCATGTTCAGTTTTATGCACATCTATGCAAATGTAGAGGTGCCTGACTGACATTGCAACCTCCAAAAGTATTTCGGAGTCTGTCCTTTATGATCCCATTAAATAAGGACTTGGGAACAAACTAAGGTGACCAACAAGTGAAATGATGCAAGTGATTCAACATTTCTTGCTTTCAAGTTCACACTGAGATTGTCTTGTTGTATACTTTTAGTTGTCCGAAGAGAGGACTTATCTTTTTGGTCTTCTTATGGCGGATAAGTTGTAATGGGAGTATAGTCTTTATCTGTTTGGTTCAATTTCTTTTCATCCAGACTCTTGAGTACATGTTCTTGGTCCATGAGGTCCAATTATCGATACTTAGCTTGTTGACACAAAATCTTTGACGAGCAGGTTCTCCATATCGCGCGTCTTACTGGTTGCTTATATTATTTTAGCTTTGTCTGTGTGTCTTGCATTCTATCTGGATCCACTTTGAGATTCTTTACGTTGTTCCAAATGTATCCTTTAAAACATAACATTAAACCCTATTCATCTTCCTTTGCTGAAACGAGATACAGCATATTAGAAGGTCAAAATTTGCATATTTTTTTATGTCTGAGGATACGGAGGTAAATAAACTCTTATTTCCCCCCCCCCCCCCCTTTTTTTTTGGGAAATGAATCACAATTTGTACATAAAAACAATTTTCAGAATATGGATCAAGATTCTCTCGTATCATGCTTAACATGCTAAGAGTTCTGGGTTCCATATTTTTTAAGTTCACATTAAGCAGGATGCTACGAAAAGTTCGAGAATTAATTTCTTCTGTTTGATCTGGGGCTGAGGGATATGTTACATGGACTCCTTAGAATGCCTGAGGTATTCGTGTCGGACACTTGATACTTGGACATGGGTATGGGATCTGTGTCTGACACATCTCATAGGATATGCTATTATTAACTCTATCATGTAGTGTTTCTTTTAATATGTTATTAGTTTGAGATGAGACAGGTTCTCAGTTAAAACCATTTGTCACATAAAACACCAGTTTACCTTAGGAATAAGTAAAAGTATTAATGTACGTGAGTAATTTGTCACGTCCCTGTGTCTTGTCAATTAAAATTAGATGAATCCGACACTTGGACACGTACCCAACCCAGACACTCATATCGAGTCCATGTAACATAGGCTGAGGGTTTTTACAGTTTCTCTATGAAATCAGCTCTAGCAACATTCAGCCGGGAAATCTTATCAGAGTAAGAACAACGTGTTGTTCCTGAAAGCCAAGAACATAGTTTTCTGTTAACCAGGAACCTCAATGGTTAGAATGTATTTCTAACAAGTCTGCATTTTTTCTGAATGTGATGGTTTGAGAGCGGCAATTAGGTGTATCACTTCGTGTGCTACATTAACGTGCTTTTTTCCTAATGAACATGCATAGTTTGCATAACAAATACTTCAATGGAGTATCCTAATGTGACAAACCAAGCTGAGAAAAATAATTTTTACCTAGACCTGCTCAAAAAAAAAAGAAGCAAGAAAAGGAATTCTATCCTGTCGATCTCTTTTTAGACACTTTTGGTTTGCAATTCAACATTTTAAATGTATCGCAATGCAGGCCAACGCACAGGAGAAATTTATGAGGATAAAACATGCATACAATACATTGCTCAACTCTGAGTCAAGGAGAAAATACGATACTAGCAACCGCGCATCTGGTTATTCCTCTTCTACTGCTGGAGGTAGCAAACGTGCTGAAGATGAAGAGGAGTTTTATGGATTTGGTAAAATCACCATTCGTATATAGATCCTTTCTCTGTTCTGCTAATGTTTATGTCATGCCCTTCTACATGTCTTCCCAGGGAAATCTTAGTAGTCAACCTGTCATGAGGCCTGATCTTTAATGGTAGCACTAAGAACTAAACTTTGCATACAACTTATAGATGATGATCATCAGTTTGAGATGAATGTCTCTTTAAGTTCTGGTAAATAATCATTAGGATCCTGCACAATGCTAGTTAAATCTCAAAAACCGGCCCATAGCAATGCCAGGATCTGACCTTTAGAGACATTGTGTCCTCTGGACTACTGATGGACAACTTCAGCTTTAGGAAAATCACAAATAAAGATCCTTTGCATCCCAAACAGCCTATTGGCTGCTGAGAAAGTAGTTGTGTCACGTATTTAGCTGCGATGCGACTGTATCAGGTGGCAAAATATTATGTCTGCAGTCTGGGTCTGCAAATTGTACACACACCAGTTGTCAGCTTTCCAGATAACAACAGGTTGGCCTGCATCTAGTGTTCGTGTTTAAAGTTGATGAGTTCATCTGCTTTGCGGCGTGTGTTTCCGTCAGGACCCATTAGATACTTGTAAGCTGTCTTAGTTTATTTCATTGACTGAGAGGTGGTTAAAAAGAGTGGAAAGAATGTTGGATTTAAATTGCATATGCTTTCTCGGATCACTCCAGAGAATTTCATACTACAAGGTAACAACCTTTGAATATGATAGCTCACTGCTTTGCAAACCTCATTTACTCTTGGGCTTTGTTAACTCCGAAGTGCTCAATGGCATTAGTTCCTTTAATGTCCTCACACCCCAAGAGTCGTTTACTTTGCGTCTACAGTGCATTTTACCCTTTTTTTAGAACTGAAGGATTTTCTTTTACATTCTCATGTTTAACCCCTTTATACTGCAGGTAATTTTTTCAGGGATGTTCAAATTACAATAGGTAGATATATCCTTTTCATGAGACACCAGACATTCTATAAAAAGATACATTGCATCATTTGCTACTCTGTCGGGCATTTGCCTCTTTATCTTGCAAGTTAAATCTGCTTTGTTGTGCTGCTGAAGTGTAGATTTCATGTTACAGAGGACTTGTTTAGGGATCTTCAAGTAGAGTTCCAGAACTGGGAGGCAAGTGCAGCTTCACAAGCAAAGCCAAAGAGCTTGTGGGAGGAACTAGCGGTAAGTTACTAAATCAACAGTCAATTTAAAAGATAACAAACACGTGCACGTTCAACACAACACATGAAATATGGTAGGAACTCACAATACCAAGAAAGTGTGTAGTGGAAGACCTTACTAACACTGCATACTTTTGGGTTTGACAGGACATTGGCGAAGAATTTGTTGAGTTTCTAGAGAAAGAGCTGAATATCACAGACGCAGAAACTGAAGTGAATAACATTTATGACACACCTGAGAAAAGCAGTGCATCTTATGGACCAAAGAGAGCAGGAGGTAGTCAAGATGAAGCTGACAATGGGAGCAGCATTGACGACAATATTGATGAAGTTGAGGCGGCCCTCGCACAGTTGAAAAGGGAATTGGGCCTATGATGGAAATGTTGTTTGTACAGATAGTTGGAAGATAGTAAGCTCTAAAGCCGGATTGTGCTTTGAACAAAAAGAGAAAAGCTCGGATTGTCCTCGATCTCAAATGAATCAAAAAATGGCAAAACCAGTGGAATCTCAGCTACAATTTTCTGTAGTCAACAAGAGCAATGCATGTCCTGGCCTTAGGTGAAGGTGATCATTGCCGCCGCAGTTGTTTCTTGAAGTTGCTATTAGTGTATGGGACTGGAACTGGGGCACGGACAATATGTTGCACCTTAAGAATTTCTACATGTTCACCTATTCGGCCCACCTCTAAATTCTTTATCGTCTTTTTTTACGGCAAAGATGTAAGCTTTCTATGGCCAATGAGGGGTACTTCCTAAGAATACTGTGCCGGCACCAGTTCTAAGCCAAACCCAAATTTGCCTTCTAGGCCTACTCGTTGTGACATTGTAATAATCATTCATCGTTCAAAACAGAAAAGCAAGATTCGAGAGACGAGAAAAAGGGAATCTGTCAAAAGGAACACATAATTCACACTTGCACTTTTCAACAATACAATCTTCTCCCGGGATGTTTCAGATCATAAAAACGGGGATAAGTAGCATAAATGAATCTCATGTTCACGGTGAAGACTAAGATACTTGTATCCTAAACTCGATTACTGAATCTAGCTCCCCGCTGACAATTCCTACAATTGCCGAATGGATGAATGCACTTGCAAAAAGTATCAAACTCAAGTACATCTTAAAATCTCTCGCCAAAACGGAAGAACACTGAACCAGTTCCCGAGTTATGATCGATGGCATATTCTGCCCTTACCAGACCTAGCTTAACCCCGACACCATACGAGGAACCCTGGCCCATTCGCCTGTAGACCTCAGTTGGGTTTCCCTTCAAATCCTTTGAACTACCCAAATCATTTCCATGTTCTGCAAATGCATAGGCATGTGTATTTCTGATAGGAACCCGTACCTCAGCGGCAAGCTGCAAGTAGCATCAGAACCAGTAATCAGAAGCAAAATGCACAATAAGTTGTTACCTCTTGTTAGATGCATATTTTTACCTTACCACATTGCAAGGGATCATCTTTGATCTATAGATTGTTCCATTTTAAAATCGTTAATATTATGAGATCACACACATTTTTACTTTAAGACAAGCAGCAATTGGTCAGTATGATTACCTCGAGGATATTTCTCGCAGCACCTATCTCTCCCATGTTGTAGCCCCTCACGGAATAAGGTCCCCCAAGAGTAAAAGCATCATAAGCAGGAAGATCTCCCACACAACCGCCATAGTGGCCATGAAGCACTAGAACCAGTGGTGGTGGTTTACCAGCACCTTCCTCCACTTCCTTCAACTGGATGAATCGGGTAATTGTCAGCTGGTGACGGTTGAAGAACGGAAATTTATTACCGATGCCAAGGCCTTGATCAAGCTGCAATTTCATATAAAAATATGCATTAGAAGACAATTGAAGAGATGGAATCTGCTTCATATAGTCAGACCATACTTTGTCACTCGAGACCAAACTAATTAACTGCTATCACAAGATCTTATTAAGAGTCAAAAACCAAACTAATTAATCAAACACTCTTCGGTTAATTTTGTATAGATCCTTTAGATAATTTGAAACATGATAGTATACTATCAAACACCTGTCATATTTATCAAGGTAAAGAGATCATACTTCAACCAAAAGCATGTACAAATCATACTCAAATCATGAAATTAGTTGATATGAGAATAATGACAGTTACATACAAAATAGAACATCGGCCTCAACTCACCTGGAATACATTCCGCTCACCAACTATAGCTCCATTTACAAACTTAGTGTTATCGCGCGTAATGTTTGCTTGTGCAAAAGCCATCCGGTCTATTCCAGTGCCACTTAATGTTGTTGGAGGTCCATCTGCACTAATGCCTCCACTTGGTAGCACCCTTTGCCCATTTGGAGAAATGTGACTGCTTTCATCACGTGTTGTAATTTCTTCCATCACAATTCCGTAAGTAAACTTGCTTTGGCGAGTAAAATTCTGCAAAAGCAAGAATTCGTCAGAAACTCCAGCAAGAAACTACTCTAGAGGATACCCATCCAGTCCTTTGGTGAGATTTTGAGTGAGACATGGCCTTCCTTTGTTTATACGTTCTTATTGGAAACTTCATGCTTTCAATTCCAATAAAAATTGTGCCTGATTGCTTACTTGTCTCAGTGTAATTAAAAGCATACAGAAACACCATGGCATCTTATTGGTTATCTTCTAATAATACGTCTCTTTTTGGGAAAGCACCAAAAAGAAAAGGATGTCTCCGTTAAGTGATAGAGGAAGTACAATCAAGAAGAACAGCGGTGTCCATTTGGAAAATATATAATGCGGAAACAACACAGCCTACCTCCGTTATATTGGCTTTAACGCCAGCTCGATCAACCCATATCGGGGGAACTTCGTCAACTCCTGGTCCACCTGTGAAGACTGGACTCAGTTTCCTGCTGTTAAAGCAACTTGTGCGGAGAGTACGATTGCGAGGATTGTATACACCATCCAAATATGGATGCACATACTCGAGTTTAAAAGCAAGATCATCCTGCAGAAAGGTGTCACATGAATACAACTAATGCAAATCTACTAACTCATTCTCAGAGATCCTGTGTAGGTAAAATTAAGGTTCACCTGAGGATTGAGAAAGTTACTAGTGGTCACCGAACCGAGAAGGGACCTATTTAGTCCTTTGAGATTCCGATGCTCAAAAGATATGGTTCCACCAGGTTGGATTGAAGCCTGAATAGCATTGGACAACAGAAATTTAGCAAAGAAGACTGGAACCTGAGTAATTAATACTATAGATAAACTCTATACCAGTGTAGGACGACCTCCACGTCCAGGAACTATGCTCCACTCACTGCTGACTTCAGCTGACTTTTGTTCCAATTCTTTGAGCTTAATCTCCACTATAATCCCACCCTCGTTCTTCTCATCAGGACGTGGGTTCACCTCGATATTAGAAAACAAGGCTAGCGAATTTATATTTCGCAGAGCTTGTTTTCCTGCTTCAATATTAAACACTTGCCCTTGCCGAAGCTGTAAAAATTAATACCGTTAGGCCATAATGAACCAAGTTGCCAAGCATCCAATAAGCCCAATCAGCTACTAACTCAGATTACCCATTCTTCTGGATACAGTAATCATTCATCTACTAAATTAACAAATCCTAGTTTATGATTTCCATTTGCTTTGGCTAGAAACCTACTGATTCGCACACCAACCTGCATGAAAACTAATTTTTTGCTTTCTTAAGAATTTGAAGAATTTTTCGCGATACAGGCATCTCACTCGGTTTCAGGGGAAATAAGTAATACGGGCATGCCTTGCTCAATTCTTATTGTATAGTTCAAGTGTCATATCAAGGTAAAACAAGGGTGAATTAACATATCTGATGCTTTAATCCAACGGCTGTCTCTTTCTCTAGCAAAGGTCCTATGGTCTTTCTCCTGAGTATCTCTCTACCCAAGATAAAAAGTTTCAAACTGCTTGATATTACGTTTGTTTCAAAACTGATTCCTCGCGAATATAGAGCATGGAGATCTGGAAAGTTGCACGAAAACCATACCCACAAACCAACAATTGAGCCGAACTCAATATTATGAGCAAGAACCACCACATTCCAAAATCAGTTACTAGGAATTGCAAACCATATAAAATGGGATTTGAACTCAAGAAAAAGTAAAAAGCAATGTCACGATTCAATCGGTTACTTAGAAATCAGAAAAACATCAAATTTGAGTATGCATGCCGCACCATTCAGTTTATGCAAGAATAAGCAACAAACCATAACGACTGAAAAGATATCCAATAAATCACAAAGCACCATTTATACCTTCTTGGGCAACTCTCTCCTCACCACTCCGAACTGTGTATTCCCCTCGCACACATTCCCAAGCTTATCCTGGAACTGCACCACCAGCTGCGTGATATCCCCTTCCACCACCTCACAAACAACCTCCTTGGTATTCAAGTTCCCGAAATTCACGACCTGCGCACATGCATACCCATTGTCGTGGTACCACTGCTGAACCCTATCCCTGATCTTCTGCAGCAGCCTTGCGCTAACCTTCCCCTGCTCCCTCAACATCTGCAAGATCTCCCTCTCAACTGCAGGCGGCAACATACATGGCCTCGCCCTGTCCATCCTCCTCCTGTAATCCTTCTCCTGACTCCTCATATACTCCAATTTCTCCTTCTCAGTCATGTCCGGGTCCATTTCTATAGGCTTAGACTGCGGCATTAGCCCCACATTGATGCACCTAAACCTGTCCGCGGACTGCCACGTGCTCTCCAGGAACGATATTGTTATCCCCAGCGTCCCGTCAGGGTTCGTCTTCCCTTCGAGATCGACTTTCTCAAACATCCCGCAAGTGGCTAGGGTTTCGAGCTCTTTTTGCAGCTGGGCCTTGGTGTAAACCCCACCAGGGCGGAGGGAAACCATCTCGAAGAACGAGTCCTCGGGGCCCACCGTGGCCCACCGCCGGCGGTCAAAGAACAGGATCTCCGAAAGCTTGTACTTCTTGAACCCGCTCAGCTTGTTGAGCTGGACCACAATGTTGGCCGGCAGGCCGTGGGAATCGAACTCCTGCGCCTGAGAATCATCGTCCTTCGCTATTGCGGGCAGAGAGAAGATTCTCGACCAGAATCCGCCGTTTCCTCCTCCGCCTCCTCCACCTCCACCTCCGCCTCCGCCGGTGTTACCACCGTCGCCAATTAGTGTGCGGATGGAGCAGGCGAGGTGGATGAGGAGACCGGAGGCGGCGGAGAGGGCAAGAGTTTTGGTAGGGGGAGGGAAAGGTGAGTGGGTGGTGGATTGTAAGGGTTTAGGGTTTTGGGGGATGGGGGAATGATCGCATTTGATGGCATGGAGGCGGGGGTTGGTGGCGGCGGTGGGGGCGAGGGGGATGGTGGTGGGGGTTGAGAGGGATTTGCTTTGGCGGCGGAGGGAGGGAGGCAGATTGGCGGTGAGTAGGTGCCCCGTTGCGGCCATTTTGGGGATAAGAGAGACAGAGAGGGAGCAAAAATGAAAGTACTCCTAATGCTGTGTTGGGTAAGAGCTGGAGAGAGTAAGCACTCTCTTGGGCCGGCTTTGTGCGCGGGTTGGAACCTCGGAGCCTGGGACTGTTGGCGACTACTGCAACTGGCTTACGGGCATGCCTCGAGTTGATCATAACACTAAAAAGCTTCAGTTCGAGTCGCTTTGCCAACGTGAGTTCACTTAATGTCTCGTATTTGGCCTACGTTACCGTTTGGCCTACCGTACGAGGATCCTCACACAGGGTGGACAAGAACGTCAATCTTTTTTTTTTTTTGTTTCTTTGAAGTCAAATTAATCGAAACATTATCTGAACGCGATAATCAAGTTTGGGCTAAACCTTCAAATGTAATTAAATTATAATGTTTCAATTGTAAGTTCACTTCGTTGGTTGATATTTTGTTACGATATGTAATTTTTTGCACATTTTTAGGGGTCAAAAGAGAAAAACTAAAAGACAACAATGAAATAATATAATATAAACAACAATTTGATCTAGAATTATGAGGCAAAGATATAAATAAAAAGATTATCCTCTTTAGATAATACAAGCATTATTTTGTAATCTAACTCTAAATATCAGTACGAATTTGATACACAATTTTTGTTTTCCTTTCAGTTTTTAAAATAGGATTATTTTTTAAATTCTCATTTTGGAGTTTTGGGTTCTAGCTTTGTTTTTATTACAATCGTTCTAAACTAAAAAGTCGCCGTGTGCCATTTATCGCTCATACCTTATTGCAAGTATTTTTCTCAAAATAATGAATTCCCTCATTTTTTTTATAAAAATTAAACCTAAACTAATTTTTTTTTTTTTAAAATTACAAAACTATTTCAAACGGACCACGTGCTTTTGAAAGTGTGGACTGATCTCAGAAGAAGGGAAGTCATGGCGCAAAAATGAGCTTGCGCTTGCCTACAGGCCACAGACGGTGTGCCTTGCAATCCTCTTTAAAAGCAGCCAACCAGCTATTTTCCCGCGCTCTAACCACCCATGACCACCGTAGTCCATACTCAGATCGCTTCCTCACCCATAACAGTCGAACCCTTGATCACAACGAGACCAAGAAGAATGCTATTGATTTGGACCTTTTAGCCCAGTTAAAGCAACACGGACCTTCCCCCACCCCTTTCCTTGTCAACAAAATTATATCCTCATGCGCAAAATCGGCTTCTTTCTTTATGGGTATTCAAGTCCACTCCACTGTTATCAAGATGGGTTTCGACTCAAATTTGTATATCAACAGTGCCCTTGTTGACATGTATGGTAAATGTGGCGTCATTTCTTCTGCCCACCAACTGTTCGATGAGATGCCTGAGACAAACGTGGTCACTTGGAATTCATTGATTTCTAGTTACGTGCACTCCCAACAGCCGGAAATTGCTCTCGAATTGACTCTGGAAATGCTCAAAATGGGGATAGCTCCGACGCCGTCCAGCATATCGGTTGTTCTTGTTGGTTGTGCGCAGTTGGTATTCAAAGAGTTGGGGGTTCAGGTGCATGGTCTGAGTTTTAAAGCTGGGTTTCAATATAATGTTGTCGTGGGGACGGGTTTGGTTGATATGTACTCAAAATGTTCGAGTATTGATGATTCTAGGAGAGTTTTTGACCGTATACCTGATAAGAATGTTATTACGTGGACGTCCATGGTTACGGGTTATGCACAAAATCAACAGCCTGAGGAGGCAATGATTTTAGTTAGAGAAATGATGCGTTTGGGTCTTAAACCAAACCACGTGACTTACAATGGTTTGCTAAGTTCTTTTTGTGCCGATGATATGGTTCATTGCAAGCAAGTCCACTGTCTCATCACTCGGGAAGGGTTAGAAGCTAATGGCTTTATAGCAGTCACGCTTGTGAGTAAGTATTCAGAGTGTAGTTGTAACTTAGAGGACTTCTATAAGATCTTATCAATTGTGCCACTATGGGATCAAATATCATGGAATGCAGTTATTGGTGGTTTCTCGAACATGGGGTATGGTGAGGAAGCCCTTATGGGGTTTTCCAAAATGAGGCAGTCAGGGATTGAGAGTGACTTTTTCACTTTCACGAGCATTTTAGGAGGAATGGGAATTATATTGGCACTTGATGAGGGGAAACAAATCCATGCTCTTGTCTTCAAAACCGGGTATGTTTCAAATATGTGCATACAGAATGGGCTTGTTTCAATGTATGCAAGATGTGGCAAGATTCATGATGCGAAGAAGGTGTTCTTGTTGATGGATGAGCGTGATTTGATCTCTTGGAATTCATTGCTTTCAGGATTTGCTCATCATGGATATGGTAGGGAGGTGTTGAATTGTTTGATCAAATGAGAACAAGTGTGGTCAAACCTGATCTGACCACATTCCTTGCTGTACTTTCTGCTTGTAGCCATGTAGGGTTGTTAGATAAGGGGCTTGAGTATTTCAATTTGATGAGAGACGATGTTTCCCTTCCCCCACCGAAAGTAGAGCATTATGCTTGTGTTGTGGATCTCTATGCTCGTGCTGGTTATTTGTATGAAGCAGAATCCTTCATAAATAACATGCCAATAGCACCAGGACCCTCTGTCTTCAAATCTTTGCTAAGTGCTTGTCAAGTTCATCGTAATAAGAAGTTGCTGTACGTTCTGCAAGGAATCTCGTACACCTTTTTCCTAATGATCCTGCAACCTACATACTACTATCTAATGTATTGGCAACTGAAGGCTATTGGGATGATGCAGCAGGAATACGCAAGCTCATGTGTGATAAAGGAATGAAGAAAAAGCCTGCTTATAGCTGGTTATGACTTTGAGCAAGAGTAAGTCATTCCCTTTAAGACCGCTCGGTTGATTTACTGCCATCTTGGACTGGAAAGAATGTTGCACACTGAAGGTGTATTGGAGCCAGAAAGTAAAGTGAGATTGGAGACGACAAAGTTGGGTTTGTGTAGATTTTACAAAATTTTGATATCTGCTAAATACCGCCTTTCTGTCGAATTGCCATGGGAATTATCAATGGCATCCTTTATGCGGAGAAGTACCCAACTCCTTTTGAACATCCCACACGGATCGTCGTTCCAAAGGCAGAATGGCATGGCTTGAAGCGGAGCGTCATGTCGTCAAAGCTTATATAGAATGGGAAAGCCAAATGCATTATCAAGCTTCCCTGTTATGCTGCAATAAACCTCCTCGAATCCAGAAACACCTGCTCCTCCATTAAAGTTTCTGAAGAGAGATGTAAGGGTGGTGATGATTCCTAAAAGTTTTATCTTTTAGGACAATGTCTCGAACTAATGTCTCAAACTGTTCGTGGTAAGCTGACTCGGTGCAGTTGCGAAAAGAATAAATTAGTTGTCTGTACCAAATTATGTCTTGAAAGAGTTTCGGTCGTTATCTACGTAATAGCGACGCGAGAAACGCAATAAAACTTGCGCGACATATTACGCTTTTCTGCGAAACATCATCGGTTTGTTTTTCAATATAATATATAATTATGAATACTAAATGCCAAAAGTAAAAGTGCTATTAAAGGTTTTCACTGTTATCTTGGACAGGGTCCTTATTTTTAGAGTAGTCTATTTATATATTAGTATGCCTTATATAATTTTAAATTAATTTTAATATTTTAAAACTCTTCCTAATTAATATTAGTCTATTAAGACTTAAGTTTGACAATTATATATCCCTAAAACTTAAAAAGAATTTTCTTATATAAAAAAATCCATAGAATAAAAAAAATACCTTTTGAGATTTAGAACAAAAAAAATGATCTAACAATTTTATTATTTAATTTTACCAAACAACTTATTTTTGATAGGACCCTGACAAACATCAAAAGAGATTTTTTTTGTAGCTAATTATACTCACATGAACAATAAGACTAGTTAGTAAACTTTAGATTAATTATAGGCATTAGAATTGAGTTTTACTATAATAGAATCGATTATAGTTATGAGTGGCGATTGTTGTATGCATTCCACAATAGTTGTGTGGATTAAGCTCCACCGTATAATTATTAGCACAAGGCTCATTGTAATTAACAAGTATAACTCGACAAAATTTGGTATATAAAAGTTACCCTTTTTGTGATAAAATAAGTATCAATTAAAATATCACTCAATGCATTTATTCGGTGTAAGAAATAATATTTTGTGACGGATGGTAAACTTACAAGACGTGAAAAGCAAATTCAAACCTTCTAAATTCAATTTTATCAGTGAGAACACTCAAAACGACGACACATCATCTTTATCGATTAAAAATTCTCACACATGTAATTTTACCAGAATTAAAAAAGACATGCATATATATAACCGTACAGATATATTTATATCTATTTAATCGACACTATCAGGCCATTGTGTTAAAACTATTTAGGCAAAAGCCAATAACTTATTTAAAAATAATAAGATGTTTATAAACCCTATTAAATACGAAATGCAACTATAATCTTTTAAAATATTACTGTAAATCAAAGAAGAAAGAGGGAATGAGAATCCTTTCTGATTTATGAAGGGTGATTATCTTCAGTTTGTACCTCATTTAAATTAGCAGTAGGTCTTAAACCAACATGAGGCAAAGCTTGTATCCCTCAACATGAGCCTAATCAGAAGGA